>NW_006498057.1:11036284-11085951 GCF_000471905.2 Amborella trichopoda | reverse complement strand
CTCTAGAGACCACAATGTCTCATCTCAGTCCATGGTGATCCGGACATATAGATTTGTTTAGCTTGTTATTAAGTTGTTTGAAGTTATATTCCTCTAGCTCCTTATTAAAATTGAAGTATTGTTCTTATTCCTAAGCTGTGATATACTTTCTATTTATTTACAAAGAGACCTTTTGTATGAGGGCCACAACTATTCCCACTTATTAGATGTCAAATTAGATCGCTTGGGTATTGGGTGAGTGTGGCGATTAAAGGATTTATGAGGGTTTGTAATAAACGTTTTGATATGATGGAACATGAACTTAAGTAGGAGTGTGTGCATGTGCATTCGTGCGTGTGTGAGGCCTTGCATGAAATACGTAAAGATCATTTTCTCTTTTTCTTATCTCATAGGGTAGGGTAAGAGGGAGTGAGCATATGGAACCATGTTTGTGAAAGAGAGGTCTTGAACATTTGGAGGACGTTCTTCTTTTTCTTCTGATACTAAGATAGAGAGAGAGAGACTATGCAAGAGAGAGAGGGACCTCGCATCCAACATTTGGAGGTCAGAGTCTGTGAGAGAGAGAGAGGAACCTCACATCTAACATTTGGAGGTCATCTTCTTCATTTTCTTCTTCTTTCATGTAACGAGAGAGCATATGGGTCCATGTGTGTCTTTGTGTGTGTGTGAGAGAGAGAGAGAGAGATGTAGAGAGGCCTCACATCGAATGCTTGCATCTTCTACTTTTTCTTATATGTAGAGAGAACATATGGGCCCATGAGAGAGAGAGAAGGGCCTTAAATAGGCCTTAACTTTTTCTTTTTTTAATGGCTTTCTTTTGCCTAGCCACCCCACTTTGAGCCAGCCTAGTCAGGGGCCTTGCACATGCCTGACTAGAAAGACACCCTCCTCACCTCTGCCCCTGCCCCCCCCCCCCCCGCCCCCGCCCCGCCCCGACCCGAGGCTAGGCTACGCCTAGGCCCCGGGTGGCCGACTTGTCATCGGTGGTCAGGATTGAGAAAAAGAGATGCGCTCCCCAACTGAGCTCTTTCATACCATTACCAAAACTATTCATGCTACTAGATAATCAAGAAATGACCAATCTACAATATCATATATCTTCCAATCTATATTTTCCTTATCAGTGATATGATGAATTCGTGTGTTATTAGTGCCATATCTAAAATTTTTGGTCATGAAGAAGTGCATCTGGGGATGGGGAAATAATAATGGAAAGACTCCAGCTATAAATTTCTAGATGCTTACCACCAAATTCATGTCCAAACAACTTATTTTTTCTGGCCCTTAGAATCGTAGGAATAAGCAGATAAAGGTGGAGTTTAGGCCTAATTTCAACCTAGTGCAGCCATGAAACTAGTGGATCAGGATCTTCCTTGCGGACATCCTAGGCTCCCGGCAATCTTAGAAAAATGCGAGCAGAAAACCATATAGACCTAGTGCTAGACCTCTAAGAAGTGAAAAGATTGCAAGCCTGAAACTTCCACTACAGGGTATCAGTGAGCAATAAGGGAATGCATCCAGAGGAAGGTATTCTGATGAAGGCTTGAACTCTCTTTGGATGAATAGAACTGGTGTACGACATTACATCTTCTTAATGTGCAATACTGCAAGCCACTTTTGATATGATGAATGAGATTCTCTTCTGCATCCCTTATCAATCTAGTAGACAGAACTTGCACTTCAATACCCTTCCTTAAGTCACACAAGATTTCTAGTTCCGATATGTCTACTGCAATCTATGAGTGCCATGGTACTCTGGTTTTGATGAATATTTTTGGCTTCTATCCTCCGCTAATAGCTTGGGGACTTCCTCCCTCCTAACCATGAATGGTACCTCTTCAGAAACATGTGTATTCTAATGAAGTAAGATTTCACACCTATACTTCCTCTCATGGTCTACCTTGAGGAAACCCTGCAATCTATGAGTGCCATGGTACACAGGCCTTGATGAATATCATTCACTTCTATCTTCCTCTAAGAACATGTGGATTTCCTCTCTCTTACCCGCAGCTGATACCTCTTCAACAAAATTAAGTGTTCAAGTGAAGCAAGATTTACTACTTATACTCTCTTTCACTGCCATGAGTTTTTTCAAACAAAAAACCTATTGTCAACCTGCTCTTCCATCAACACAGTTTCAGATAGCAAGCATGACCTGACCACATGCCAGTGAATCCAGAGGGGATCAATCCTCTTCGACTCGTGAATAGTCACACTCCTTGGAGCCTTTAAGGATATTCACTCCTTGGAGCCTTTAAGGATATTCACTCCTTGGAGCCTTAAGGATGCAAAAATGGTTGACTCCAGAATTTCAGTCGCTGAGTCTTGTCATCACCAGTTCTCATGGTTATTAGACCATGTAAAATTGTCCCCCTCCATTTCACTTAGTTATTGAGTTTTCAATCCCATGGAACCGTACTACAAGCTTACGGGTTCAAATTTTCTTCATTGAGTACAAAAAATCAGTATGCTCATGTCTAGCAACCATTGAGCCTCTAACAGTAAAGCACCCTAATCCAATAACAAGTAACCACTTCTTACTCTTAAGTAGAGATCACCTGTGCGAACAACAACATGACAAATAGGAAGGCACTCACTCAATTAAATGCTGTGAGACCTCTAATTACAAGATAATTTTAAGAATTTAAGATTGACCATTGACAATGTAGATGGCCAACCCAAAAAGATTTGAATCGTAGTACACATTGCTTCTGAATAAAATAAGAATAGAATTTTATAAGGGAAAGAAACTGAATGTGTGAACGTTTTCAAAATGAATTCAAATAAGAACATCCATTAATTGGATGAAATAATAAACAAAAAAGCATTCACTCAAGAAAAAAGCAACTAAATTTAACTCACATTGCACAAAGATGATAAGAACTCACCATTTATTTATGCAATCCATGCAAAAACACAATGTTTGGCAGCTTGAGCATCGAACACCAATGAAATCATCCCTCCTCTGACATTGATGGCAACTTTTGCTCTTAAATTTAAGCCTAGACTTTAACCCACTTCGTTTCCATGGAATAATCTAAAAGCAGAAGTGTATAAGTAAAACCTCCAATGCTTTAAACTAATACTGGACCTGAAATGCCTGAAAATTAACAAAAGCAAGTTACCTGAACTGCTTCTTGGTTAAAAGGCTCTGCGTTCTTTGATCTAACCGGCCTCCTAGCCAACAAACCAGGAGCCAAACCCAACACTAACCCTAATTTCTTGTTAAAAACCCCAACCTCCTTCTCTGGAGCTCCAGCAATTGCCATTAACCCGTTAGGAAAATCCCTAGTCCTTTCCCCCACTCCAGAAACCCCTTTACTCTTCTTCCTCTCCATCCTCCTCTTTATCACTCTCCATATCAGTTCCTCAGGTAACTCAGCTTCTTTCATCTTCATCTTCTTCAAAACCATCTTAAAAACCCTCTCAAACTTCTCAGGAAACCTTTCTGGAACCTCTGAATTCCTCCATTTCTTCTGCATTTTCAACGCTGAATACCTCAAACTTTTATGCATTTTCAACTGAACGGGCCTAGAGTGAGATCGCCTGTTCTTTCTTGGCAACTTCAGGGACTCCGGAACTGGTTCTTTCTTGCTTCGTTTTTGGCCTTGAAGGTGATGGATCTCGCATAGAGCTCGGCCCTCCATTGCAGGGCGAGTGCACCTCCACTCTCGACCATCAGTTCTCCGGCACCTAAGATGGTCAGGCACTGGTTCTTGTTTCTTGGTTCGATTCTTTTGGCCTTGAAGGTAATGGATCTCACATAGAGCCCGGCCCTCCATTGAAGGTCGCGAACACCTCCATTCTCGACCATCGCTTCTCCTGCACCTGAGATTGTCAGGTGGGGTTTCCTCTTCCTCCATTGATGGGGTCTGAAAACCACTTTTGACTGGTTTCGGCGGCTTTCAAAATACCGCCTCCCGCTTAGCAGGAGCAAGATAGATGGTTTAAGGAGGGAGGAGATAGAAAAGGGGTTTCTTTGATGCTATTACTCTCTCTCTCTCCTCTCCTTCTCCTTCTCCTTCTCCTGTGTCTTTAATATTTTGGATTGCAGTGATTTACAGGCGTTCCGTAAAGGCGTTTCCCTTCAAGATTTTGTTGATGTTCATCGAGGCGCGACGCGTGGCGCCACGTGGAATCCAAATTTTTAAACCTAGGTTATAGAAAATTTTATACATGTACTCTTTTTTTTCCTGGATTTTCAGAAAAATCAGATCCCCTTTGCTACTACTACTTGGGAGGTCAATCCAATCCATATGCTGTTTATTGTCTTTGATTTCAAAAGATGAGTGCTTTATTTTGCTTTCAAAAAAAAAAATGGAACCAGTTATTTTGACACAAAGTGTGATAGATTTGGTAGCTTTAAGGTTTACGCCAATTTATCTTAGTCATACCTGGATAAAGTCGATTGAATCAATGTGAAACCCTTTGACTTAAGGCACATTGAACCCCTTCAATCACACAGTGAAAATATAGCATTCTTTTTTTTTTTTTCTTACTTTTTTTTGAGGTAATACAGCTGCCCACTTCCACCAACAATTTAACTTACAAAGTTTAAGAAAGTATCTAAATAGCTAGCTGATTGTCTGATCTTCTACAGGAAGTAAATCAGTGAGAACTGGTTTCTTCCATGTACTATCATGGGTTCCATTTCCGAACTCATTTTGATGTAATTTGGCCGAAAAATAAGAAGCACTTCGAAACTTTCAATACATGGAATGATAGATATTGAGTGGCAGAAGTTTTGCCCTTGCCATTCCAAAGTTGTTTCGCATTAGCGCAATACAAGGACTCTACTCTCCTTTTTATAAACATTTTAACATATTTATAGACCATTTTCTCTATTACCTTATCATTTTAATTCTCGTTTTAATATCATATACGCATGGAGGCGCACAATCAATATTTTACTGAGGGGTGATTTCTTGAATTTTATCTCAAGATGCATAGCTTTAATTAAGTTTTTCTTTCTCAGCATCTGATTTGCTTGTTTCAATGCTTATCACTAACATTCAAGGTCTTTTGTTTTTTTGAATGTCAACTTTCAAGCTTGTTCTTTTCAATGCTTCTCACTAACATTCAAGGTCTTTTGTTTTTTTGAATGTTAACTTTCAAGCTTGTTCTTTATGTGTTTTGCAATTACATTGAAATAACAAGAGGACAAGAGGTCTTTCTATCTCTTGGGGATTAACGCAGAATGAAGCAGCATTTTAAAGTTCGCTCCTTCCTAATTGGTGTTTTCTGAGAATTTATGCTTTGACAGATAAGAGCCAATTGCCTTGCCATCATTAGAAAGAAAATAATTTTTTTCTTTGATTGAGCTAGTTGGACAAGGAAAACGATTTAGTGGTTTGGCAGTCCACAATCAACATATTATTGGGCACCGAAAGGACGATTTGTTTGATCGAAAAATGTTTCATATCATTAGTTCGAGTGTCAGTTTCAAACAAAAAATAGGACTCAGGAGTTGAAAAAAAAAGAAACTCCAACTCAACTCCCTCTCGAAGACATAATCTGAACCATATATTTTGGATCACATATAGCGTGCTAAGAGCTCAAAGGCAATTTTTTCATTTTTTTTGCATTATTCAGGTCTTGGATCTAAATATTATTGAGAGCAAACATAATCCTCTATACTTTTTGAGATGAAACATAATCTTCTATGCTTTTTGAGGTGTATGACCATGTGTTGACACTAGACACTGGACTACCAGAACGCCACAGCAGCACCTGATACAAAGCCTTTGTTTCCACAAATAATGGTATATGTCACTTTCCCAATCCTGCATCTTGTCCACATGGCAGGAAAATCGAGCATCCAAATAGGATTTGAAACAAATATTGCATTTCCTCATAAAAAAGAAACTAGGATTCGAGCAGAAACCGTTCTCCCCCAACTTTATCTAAGGTATTTGCCATATATAATAACTCATAAGGCAGTCTCTTCATTGATTAATCCACATATTGTCTCATTATGAGAGAGGGGACCCATTCGGATATCCTATTTCCTTATAAAAGAGAAATCATTTGTTTCTATGTGTATTTGTTTATGTGTGTCAGAGAGAGAGAGAGAGAGTATGTGTTAAAACGATGCATTAAATTGACATAATTTTGTTCGTCTTCAAAATAATATTTATCTTTTCTAAAGGTAATTTGAATTTAGAATATATCTAGTTTCCAAATAAATATGTTGAGTGTTTCCTATTAAGGAAAAAGAATTGTCTTGGTCATTTCCAATAAATTAGAGAAAGATTTTGCAGTCTAAGGTGAATGTGCATGGAAATAGTTGACTTTGTGATGATGTGTTGATCTCTTTTTTAGGCACCGTTTGTTTCAAAAATTCGTTAAATCATGTCGTTTTAGTTTTTTCAAATTTTATTTGAACAATAGCATTATGTTCTATTATCATTTTCTGATTATTTCAATTTGAATTGTAATTTGTCATTGTCAGGCGAGACAGTAATTGTGGTATTGTTGCTCAAAAGTGGTTGGTATAACGATGGTGGTGATGGTAGTGGTGGTCCTAGTGGAGTAAGTAGAGTGCAGGAGTGGTGGTGGTAGTAGTAGTGTGATGGTGGTGGTTTAGTATGGTGGCGGAGTTCTAATAGTGGTTTAGTGGTTCTTGTGGGGTGGTGATGGCAACAGTGTTATAGTGGTGCTCCTATGGTGCTCTTGGGGCTACAGTCATGATAGTCGTGTTGGAGTAATAGTGGTCGAGTCATATTTGTGGTGATGGAGTAGTGATAGTGGGTAGGAGGCAATGGTGATGGTAGAGGTCAAGTCCTCGTAAGCGTGGTAGTAGTGGATATGGTGGTCGATTAGCTGTGGTGGTAGCAGTTGCAGCAATGCAAGATATGATGGTGTTATGGTCACGGTGCTAACAATGTTGAGAGCGCTGTAGCGGTAGTGGTGGTGGTGTTGGTGCCGGAGAGAGAGATATTTATTATGAAAAGGTTAAAATAATGAAAATTTTACTTTTTGGGGTTTGATGACACAAACTTTAAGGTTTTGAACCCTTAACATCACTCATCCAAACCGACGTACTTTTCACTAAATTGAAGCCTAAATGACAAAGAACAACATTGCTCTCCTAAAATCTCCCTGTTTTCTGAAAAAAATAATCACAATTTATGCATTTATTTAGTGAATCTATACTCTCTCTGTCTCTCAGAATGACAATGACGCACAAACAACCCCATAACTTACCAATTTTTCATCGAGTAAGCGTTAAAAAACTCATGCTAAAAAAAACATGTTGTTTTTCTCTCTCTATAAAAATTCATCTCTCAACATATTTAAGAGTTATTTTAGAGAGAGAAGTGGCTTCCGAGATTTAGGCGGAAGACCATTGCAGGTAATAATAACTGAATTTTCACCTACCCAGAAAACAAAACCCATCACCTTCTTGATTATGATGAATGATTGTAATGCTCCAAGTCCTAATGGATGCCATTTCCAATTCTTGCATTATATTTTCTCTCTCTAAACGTGATGTTTCCCTAAGTAGTCTCTCTCTCTGATCACCATGTATCCCAAAGAATCTTCTCTCTCTTTAAATATGATGTTTCCCCAAGTAGATTAAGAACACTGAACCCTTGAGTGAACAAAATGTTTATAACCCATTGTCACATGCATGCCTCATCCTATTGACTTCTCTTCAATAACACTAAGAGAAGCCCAATTAAATTCATTACCACCACTAAAACTCCATAAAAAAAAATATGCAAACTATTTTAACAGAGAATAGAGTAAACACAAAATATCAAAAAGTAAAGCATGACAAGGAGCCATTACCTTACTTTAAAGAAGAAACTCAATCTCTAAATCAATATAACGAAATCTGAGAGATAATAAAAGATAGTACATAAAATCACCAAAAAACCTATTTTATATATGCATTCTAAGAATAAAGATTGATATAGGGCTCTATATATCTTCATAAAGCCTATGGTTAATAAGGCTAAGTATAATAAGTAAAAAAACAATGCATACTCTCTCCCTCTCTCTCTTTCTCTCTCTCTTCCCTTATTGTTTATTGGATTTAGTGCTCATTGAAATAATCCCATAAACATGGGAGAAACTAGATCTTTATTTATTTTGTTGATATCTCTCTTAATATTAAAAAATATCTCTCTAAATGGAAATTTGGGATATGATATTCTCTCTCTAATGGAAATAATACATTCTCTCTCTCCTTATGGTTTATTTACTTTCTAAGTTTGATGAATTGCTCATGTTAATAATCCTACAAATATGGGAGCAATGAGATCCTTGTAGATTTTGTTGATATGGCAAAATATAAGAGCAATGAGATCTTTATCTATTTTGTTGATATGGTAAGTAGCACTCTCTTCATTGATTTTGTTGATATCTCTCTCTAAATAGAAAATTGAAATGTGCATACTCTCTCTTACCACGCGCTAATTTTAGGAGATTGAAAATAATGCATACTTTCTAACTTTCCTTATGCATACTCTTTCTCTCTCCCTTTCTCTCTTTCTCTCCCTTTCTCTCTTTCTCCCCCTTAGATATTTCTCTAAATAGAAAATTGAACTATCTATCTCTCTCTCTCTTACCATACACTAATTTTAAGAGATTGAAAATAATGTGTATTCTCTCTCTTCCCTTATGCATACTCTCTCTCTTTTCCCTAGATATCTCTTACTAAATGGAAATTTGAGATATGCATACTCTCTCTCTCTCTTACTACGCACTAGCGGAGATTGAAAATAATGTACACTCTCTCTTCCCTTATGCATACTCTCTCTCTCTCTCTCTCTCTCTCTCTTTAAAGGCGGGAATGTCTCATACATCCTCTATAGAATTATGGTTCTTTCTTATTTTCGTAACATGTGTCCACCTATTAACTCTGACTCAATAATGTAGTATAGATATGCCTACTTTTTTTGCCAAGATTACTACAAGCACCCCTTCTTTGTGTAAACACCCCATTCACGGCTGAAGGAGTTCCAGGAAGCCAAGACCTCAGAAAACTTAATATTATAGGCCTAGACCATTCTTAGACCAATCCCTAACCAAAACCCTGAAATTCACCCCACCAAGAACCCATCATTTGCCTAAGCCAGACTAGGGACCATACTATTTCCATACACCCTAGAACCATCATTTTCGTACACCATAACCCATCCCATGTACCATAGAAGTTAATAAACACTTCATTTAAAATCCAACTAAATTAGTTCAACTAGCTTAGTCCACTAGACCCCCTTAAACCTTCCTAAATAAGCATTTACCCACCCTTAAAATTTCAATTTAGACTTAAGCTCCATTAAAACCTTCTAAAACAAGCCTAAACCTACCTAAATGTCCTAAACGCACCTAAAACTTACCTAAACTAGCTTAAACCTTAACCAATACCTCTAATCAGCTTAAACCTTAGCGAATACCTCTAATCCTGGGAGAAACCCTAATAACACCATAACCCCTATTAAGCCATAGTTTGACCGCACCTTTATGACCTTTAAAACCCTTAATTTAAACCCATTACCATCACCAAAACAGTCCTACAACGGCTTCTTTGTATGGTTGAAACATACCATAGGACATAATAAGATAGGTGCCACGAAACTATAAAACTGTGGGTTCCACCATGTCTGTGTAACACCTATTTACGCAAGCGTAATATTGTGTTTTGCAAATGATCTACGACCCAAATTGAACTGCCATTTGCAGGAGTCATTATCTAGGTTTTAGCCAATAAATATAGACCCTTACCTATATCATCGAGACCTGAATTTGAGAGAATTAGGCGAAGCCCTGCCACTCTATGCATTGAACCCTGAATCCTTAGACAACCTAAAGCCAAGAACCCTAATTTCCCTTCTCATAGATCTATGAGCCAACTTTGAACCTCTAAGACCTTATCCTAACCCAAGATATACCCTCTAGCCAATCAAATCATACAATCTCAGTTACCATCCATGGACCCTAGTCTCTTCCTATAGATCCTAGGCTTAATATCCCATTTAAACTTAGGTTAGCATTGAGTCAATCTTAACATTGTTTAATTCCAATTGATGAACTCTAAGAGGCAAAAAAGATCGACGTACAATCTCATATCTGAACCAGACCACCAACTCTGGGTGCCGAGCATGTGGGCCTGGTTTCAAGTAAGTTCATCAATTTTTCTTTTCTTTGGATTTTCATTTTGCTCTTTAGTATAGTTTAACCCTAGTTCCCTATTTCGAAACCCTTTTCTAAATCTCTCCCCTTATTTGCTTTAGAATTTCCAAAACTTCATCTTATTTGTGAATTTTTGGCTTCATCGTTCCATAAGCCGGTAACTGCCGGTGGTTCATGAGAGAGAGCAATCCTTAGGCCTATCTTCCTCTCGGACCATAATTTGCAGAGCTCCAATCTCTACCTCTAATTGACTCAGTTCCCATTCGAATGTGCTTGGCGTCGCGGTCGAAGAGCCGGCCCTCGAGCGTTGTTGTGAATAGTCTGGAGCCCACTGTGGGGCCCTTCAAGCTTGTGGGGCATTGAAGCTACTAAAAATGCCCTCTGGATTCCAATCCAAGGGGTCCTTTTAGGTGGAAATTCATTGTTTTTTATTCTAAGAACTTTTTAGAGCAGAAAGAAGTTAAGGAGCAAAGTGTGTAGTTATCAATAACGCCAGCAAAACACCTATTTACGCAACTCTCTAAGATTTGGTAGTGCGGGTATAACGAGCATCAAGGCCTTTAGGTCATGCATGATTGTTTTAATACACACCAACACTGCCAAATCCTATGATCTAGTCTGCACTTCAGGTCTTCCTTTGGCGTCTCTTGACCATTCTCCTTTTACTAGTGGGTCACAAGCTTTTTGGAGTCTGCATTACAAGGACTTACTGGTGGATAAGAGTCATTTACGCATACCCATTAAGCCTTCAATTTTGGGCATCTCTGGTTATTACGCTTGTGAAAATAGGAACTCCACTGAGTCTTAAGTCCATGGATTTTTCAGTGAGGCTATTAACAGGTGTAACACCGTCTTACATTTGTGTTATAACCAGTTTTGCTTTTAGATCACTGCTCAAAAAAATTCCCATATTTTTGTAGTAGTTGTTCTTGTGCTCCTTGATCTATTGCTCTGTGATTTCTGAGTTTTTCTTTTTTAAAAAAAATAAATAAATAAAAATATTTTCTTCCTTTTTTTACTTGAAGTAAGACTTTCTCCCTTCCTTTTTTGTTTTTTTATTTAAAAAAGTGAATTTCTATTTGTTCCATTCTATTTTATTTTATTGCTGCCTATTTCATTTGCTCTTACTCTTTTGGGCCACCCAATCCATCCCTTGAATTATTCCTTGCTTGAGCCCACATCGGCAAGGCACACCACACTTGCACGGACCGTTCTTGTGCTTCACATTTGCTTTCTTTTTGCTTATTCTTTATGCACTTGTTTGTTTGATACAAATGGTCACAAGTACGAGTGTGTATTACACACAAATCACACACTAGAGGGCACGAAAGAAAAAACAATTCCAAAATAGTTTTCGAAAACCCTGGATCTGGCGTTAATGTTTCAGAAACGGGCACCTAGTTCCTAGAGGAAGGGCAGCTGGGAGAGCGAGCCCCAACGGGAATGCACCCTCTATATAAACTAGGCCCCTAAGAGCACCCAATAATACTTTGATCTCATAGCTACCTGTAAGGGGACTCGGACCAAATGTGGGTGTACCCATACCATACCCTCTTTTGAAATTCACCCTTCGTCAGGACACCCCAAGCCTTGGCCTTTCCTCAGAGAGACATAGGATTACCCAACAATTTCAATTGTTCTGCTTGTTGAGTAGTCTAGAAAGATGTATTTCGACTAAGACAGGATGGTGTGGGACTCGGACAACGAGTCTACCGCTTCATCTCGGCCTCGATCGGATGCATTGCCTTGCCGCCTAAGAGAGCAGTACTTTGCAATCCCTTACAACTATGAACCTCAGGTTAGTCCAATAGGCTTGGCCCAACGTGATACCGTAATTAGGCTTCTTGATATTCGAGTAAATAACCAACTAAGTCAGCAACAAGGAGCCGAGGGTCATCAAGTTTGCACCGTCAGGAGCACCCTAAATAACCAAGTTGTTAAAGAATTGGGGGTATTACAACCGTCCAGACTTCGAGGCCAGCCAATGTTTATGTTGCTCCCATTAAGAGCAAAATGGGAGAAACTTGGTGATCGTAGTGGGGGCAACCCTAAAAACTTGACAATCATTGATCGAGATAATAGGGAATTGGTCATTAGAAGTACCTCATTTAGAACATCCACTAGGGGGAGCAGTCGTAGGACTAACCAAAGGCCCCTTAAGACCAACCCACCTATGATGGGCAACCCAGTCAACCCTACTTTAGTCCAAACTGTGCTCCAAGCCATAAACAACCAAGGAAACTTAGGACTAGGGGAAAACCTAGCAGCCCAATACAACCTAAGGCTCCCTCATGTTAGTCAATCTAGTCCCCAACCTAAAGTAGGACCTAGCCAACCCATCTATAATGCTCCCTCCCCGAACCATCCCTACCATCCACTACTACCACCTATCTACTCGACACAACCTGTAGGAGCTCCACCCATCCAACAACCTCTCGTAGCACCTAGCTATCCACCACCACATCAATCTACACCCACTTATCATGTACTCATCAGCCTATCTTAGGGAGCAATCCACCACTTCAACCGACACAAGCGGATCCCAAATATGCAGCCTTAGAATGGACAATCAAGGCCCTTCAAGACCTACTTAGATGACTAGGGTACATGTCCATTTTGACTACTCTTATGATGATGCCTACTTAGATGGCTTCGCTGACTTACCACTGAGCTTCGTCATCCTAGATTTTCGCACGCGCTTTAATGAGAAGGGTGACCCACAACTGCATGTGATTAGTTACCTGCTTGTAGTCTCAATGCTTCGTGATAGGCCACACCCACTTAAGGCCTTATTCGACCATAGCGTCATAGGAGATGCCCTCACCTGGTACAACGATTTTGTGAGAGACTATCCCAATGCATTATATCGTGAGATGTTCCAAAAATTCATATCACACTATCATGGAAATAAGCCGCGTTCAATCTCACTCGGCAAACTTACAGTTGTCAAACAAAGAATCGTCGAACCATTCATCGAATTCGTAGAGAGGTTCAAGAGTATGGCTTCGAGAGCTACCGAATGCCCTCTCTCTAACCATTCAAAGATTGGGATGAGAATGGAAAACGCGAGCTTGGAGTACAAGACATTCTTCAACCATGGCGGTAACCCTCTGACTTTCAACATGATGTCAGAAAGGGTCGAGCTATATGAGAGGACCAAATACCTCATAGCGGGCACTAGACTAGCGAAAAACCGAAAGATTGCCGAGCAATCAAGGAAAAATAATAACAATAGAGTCAAACCACAAACAAACATGGAGGTAAATCAGATTATCATTAATCAACCGAACCGTCAAAATCAAAACTGAACCAAAATCCAAACGCCAGGCAAGGCCAATAAGATGTATGAAATCAGCCTAGGGGTACAAATGAAAACATGTTGTTTAATCGGCAAGAGACACTAAGGAATTTCACTTTGCTCAAACAGCCCATGATGGAAGTCCTTCAACTTCTTTTGCACGAGAAGCTTTTGGTACTCCCCTTATCAAAAGATCACCTATAAGAGCCAAAGACAAATCCAAATGGCGTGATTGGCACCAAAATCACAGTTACTATACTGAAGAATGTATTTCATTACTACAACAAGTCCAAAATATGATTGATAGAGGTGCAATTGATGTATTGAAACAAGAAAATGAGGAGCCCGTTAAAGAGGTTAACCAAAAGATGGGGATTTATGTCAATCCACTGCTGAACAATGACCCACAATCTAGTAACAAACTTATCGTGGTAATCCTTGCAGCAATTGGTGACAACAAAGGGAAAGCCACAGTCATGACGGTCCATAGAGGATTCGAGTTCGTTCATCTTCCCAAGTGGAACATTAGTCGGGCCAACTTTTGAGGCACCACCAAAAGAATCACATTACGAACCAATTCCCCAGAAGAGATTATTAATATTCCCTCTAACAGGGAAATTGATGAAGAAAAAGTCGAATGGGAGGCCATTGAAGTGGATATGATCTACATAATGCTCGTTAGGCCTGCCCAATCCTCCATTCAACGAGAAAAAGCTCCAAGGAAGGTAGTCAAAGATGACCGAAACCACCCCCTCTTTGGTCCTAGCTGATGGAACCCTAAGTTGTTTGACTAGAAAGGGACGTCAGTTCAAGCCTGCTCGGCTTAGAGCCGACACCTTAGTAGGGAGACTAGGGAACCCAGTTCAAGCACTCAAGCCTACCATAAATATCCCTCGTCCTCTGACCTAACCAACCCTAGAGGTAGAGACTATTCCCAGGATTCCACCATGTAGCATGATTGGGTATGATCTCTCAACATATTTAGACAAGATCCCAACTTCCGTATCTATTTTAGATCTTCTTAGGAAATCTCGAACTCATTGGCGACATATTGAAATTGTGCTTGGAAAAACACACGTTTCTCCTGACACAAGTTAGAAGGAGCTCAGTGGGATGATCGGTCAATTAATGGCTCCAATGCCGATCACCTTCAGTGATGATGACATCGCGCAAGGGTTTAACCGATTCCATAACAAGCCCCTTTATATTACTGTTTACATAATGAACTTCGAGATTCTTTGTGTAGTTGTCAACAATGGGGCTATCCTCAATATTTGTCCATTAACGATGATCAAGAAATTGGGTATGGGCCCAACTTATTTTGAAACCTCTCAGCTCACCATCATTGCCTACGATGGGAGTAAGTTTCAAGCTAAGGAGATACTACCGCAACCATCAAAATAAGGCCAGTAGTTCAAGTTGTTAGGTTTATGTCTTAGACAAAGACGAATCCTTCAATCTTCTTTTAGGCCGGCTATGGCTTCATGAGAACCTGGCTATAGCATCAACATTTCACCAATGTCTTAAGTTTTCGACATCACAAGGGGTAGTTAAAATAAACTCAGATAATCTATCAACAGTGAACATTATAGAAGTAGAACGTCATCTGGCAGGCGATGAAAACGAGACCCATGAGCTACCCCTCATCTCATTCGATGTGGGTGGTCAAGCCACCTCACACAAGGAAAGCGGGAGTGATGGGTTCATTCAAAACAAGGCTCCTGTAGGACAAGCTTACAGACACGGGGACTATGAAATCCTCGATCCGGATGTAGGAGTGCATGGACTCCCCAACCATGGTGTGTGCGTAGCTTAAGGGGCAAGCGTGGTGAGTGTACAAGTGAGAGGAACCACCAATGGGGTGGTGTATCCCCAATGGAGTCGCCTGTTGGTTGGCCTAGTTCCGTGGTAGCCAATGAAGATATGGTGGGAGGTGTCGTGCAGTGCAAACCAACAAAATTTAAAATGAGGTAAAGCTTATCTCGAAGTGTAGGTGTCGAATACACCCGGGCGTGTTGCCCTCTTAGATTTCGGTGCCTACTTGTGCTTGTGGAAAGCCCCCTGATCGCTCTTGTGGATGCGGTTTGGACTCAACCCCCTTGTGCTGTCTCGTTTCCCTCTCTCGAACTGCTCGCATGTCGTGGTTAAGGTCATGTGAAATCCTTGGCTTGTCCCAAGCTTGAATAGGGTTAGATATATGCTTGGATTAGGGTTTGGATGGGATGGGTTTGAGTTGGTTCGAGATGGGTTCGGTGTTTGGCTCGAAGTGCATTTGTTGGGTTAGGTGTTCGAGTCAAGTTGGCTCAAAGTGGGTTTGGTGGGTTAGGTGTTCAGGTCAAGTTGACTCGAAGTGGGTTCTGTGTGGTTCGGGGTTTGAGTCAAGTTGGCTCGAAGTGGGTCCAGTGGACTTGGGTAGGTTAGGCTAGGCTAGGTTCGTGTAGGTTAGGTGGGCTTGGATAGGATAGGCTAGGCTAGGTTCGTGTTGGTTAAGTGAGCTTGGGTAGGCTTAGTAAGCTTTGATAGGCTAGGTTCTATTGTGTCTTAGATGTTTACTTCTTTCCGATTCACCTGGTGTCCTTGGTGAAGGCCAAAGAGGGGCCACTATAGACCCCACCATTGAAATTGTGGCCCAAGGGAATTGCCCAAGCAACCCGTACCTTGTCACCTTTCTTAGACCTAGACCTACACCTAAAACCTGCTTAATACCCAAAGTTAGTCATCCTAAACACCTTTTAGCCTTATGAACCTAGAAAACTGACCTAAACACCAATCCGACAACCAGAAAGATCGTATAGCCCTAGATTTGTATACCCCTGAAATGTAACTCAAAATTCATCGAATTTGGTTCGAAATTATTGAGGAGTGTAGACACGCCGGTTTCAACTGGAGAAATTGTGGATAGGTTGAAATGTCCCAGCAGACCGCCCGGATATTTGGACTCATTCACCCCACCAGAACCCTGACATAAATCTAGCCTCCACTAACTCGATATTGCCCCGGTGGGATCAAATACACCCAAAAGGTGCGACAAGGCAGACAAACTCAAAATCACCTGGCTTGGAGCATTTTCAGACGGGAAGGATCTAACGCTGCTCCAATGGCCGCTAGAGCTTTGCCAAAACCCGAAGACAAGGTGACAAAGGCACCTCATTCACGAAACAAGGATTTAGAGCAAGTAGAAGGCTGGCGACATTGCCAATGTTGCCAGTGTCATTCCAAATGTTGCCAGGCCGTGAGATCCCCAACTGATGAAAAACAGTTTGGGACGTGACAACAAGTCAGATCATACCATCAGGTGCGACAAACTCGTACTGGCACGTCAGACGTCACTACAGATGGTGGTTGTTGATTTTCGATAGGTCGAGGTTTAGAGACCAGTACAATCAAGATGACGTGATAGCTCATGTCTGAGGATGTTGCAATTCTCATTGGTGCCATTCGAAATAGCTTCAGGTTGTGATCAGGTCCATCAGACACAGATCAAAATCGTGAGAAGGCGACACATGTCTGAATAAAAATTTGAAGGTTGTCAGAATGCCGCTGGTGCCATTGCCAATGGCGTCAGATCCTGACGGAACCATATCAACCTCATTAAAGAGCAATTAATATTTGTTGACCATCATTAATGGAGCATTAAGAACAATGGTGATGTTCCAAGTGCCGTCAGCGCTATTCTAAATAACATCAGATTTCTGATGGTCCAAAATTCACACAAAACCAACTTACAGGTTGTGGAATGCCTATTTTGTCTATTAATACCCTATTTTACCTCAAACCTAAGGTCCGAATCTTCTTTATCTTTAAGCATAAGTAATATCAAAGGTTTAGGCTTAAGGTTGTATGAGAGAGCCATAGGTGTGAGCCCCCTTGAGCAACCCCCATCCCTCCTAAACCTTTGAATCCAAAACTAAAGCGTCTAAACCCTTCAAGTTACCCTATCAAGCTAAAGGCGGTCCGAATAATCCGAATTTTGATCTTCTTCCTCCTATTTCTACTTGCCTCGTTAAAAACCGAAAATTTACGATTGACTATGCAACCATTCGATCTGAATTGGTGCTGAATCTGGGCGCCGGGCCTAGGGGCCCAGCCTCAAGTATTGTTTTCCCCTTTTTTCCCTCCATTTATTGCATTTATTTCTTCTCTTCAGTTGCATTTATGATTTTTCCTCTTTTCTTTTCATTTATAATTTAATCTCCTCATCTCTCTTCTTCTCCTAATGTTATATTTATTGTTATTGCTTGTTTGCTTTTGATTCTCTTTTTCATCCTTTTAGCTAAGTATTTAGTTCTCTTAATTTGTTGTACTCATTTCTCTCTCTTTTATTAACTTGTTGTTAGAAATCTCTCTCTCTATCTCCCTCTCTATCTCTCCCTTCTTCTCTCTTTCTCTTGCATTTATTTTTGTTATCTACCTTGTATTTTATTCAATAGTTCTACCTTTTTCCTATTTTCTTATTGTATTTAATTTCCTACGTTTTCTTATTATATTTAATTTCCTACGCTCATTACCTTTTATTGTTGTCTTGTATTCATCGCCCCTCATTCTCTAATAAATGTTTTACTCTTCTTTTTCCCCTTTTCTTTCTTGTTTAATGCTTCATTCTTTTTTCTTTTTTTTTTATGTACCTCCTCTCTTTAATGTTTTATCCCTTCCTTCCTCCTTTCGATCTCCTTTCACATGGTGTCCTCTCTTTTTCTCTCTTCATGTCGCCTCATTTCATTTACTTAGTCATTGCATGTTTAGTTTAAATAGTAAGTTAGATGTATAGCTTCCATGCTCTTTACTTGTTTGTTTTTTTTGCATCTCATAATAAGATTCTTTACCCCCATTTACCTTTACTTTCCTAATCAGTTAGTTGTTGTGGTTCTCTTCTCTTCTCCATTTTCTAAATCTATTTTTCTAAAATCCTATTTTTGTCTTCAAACCCTTTTGAAAATCTTCCTGTTGAGTTCCAAAGTTGAAATAGGAGGGAAGCTGGCTTTGCCAACGGTCCAAGAGGGATACAACCTTGTGGCTTGACTCTCTCTTGGAATGTAATTTGACAGGACCCATTCTTTTCCAACTCTTCGATTTATTTACACCTGAAACCAAGGCGAGGGCGAAGTCCCTTGTTCGCATTTTTTGGTATAAACAACAAGGTATTAAGCTTTCAAAGATCTAAGAATCACTTGAATCTGACCAACAGTTTGAAAGTTATGGCCAGGGCTACATTGTTAAAAAAAAATGATAGAAGGGTCCTTGCATGAGTCGGAGCATGTCATGCGGGTCGAAGTCTATCGGGCCATGCGAACCACAAAAATTTTGGCCATGAATTCACCCATAAAATCCCATATTTTTCTGGAATCTCATGGAGGCTTCTAGGGTGCTCTAGGTTGATTTTTAAATGCCTTTTGGCATGTAAAACCCTAGAAATTAGGGGAATATTCACTCAAAAATGCTTAGAACCCAAGCCTTTATAGACCCCCTAGATTTCCCTCTGAAAATAACAAAAGTTGGTCCAAAAATCACTAGAAAATTATAAATCCCCTAGAAAATTAGGAAAAACCTCTAGAAAATTCCCTTAGGCCCTACAAACCCTAGATGCAGTAAAAAACCCTAGTCTAGAAACCCTAAGCCAAAAGCCCTTCAAACTTACCCTACAGAGTTCTTATATCAAACCCTTAAGAATAAGATCTCATAGATCCGTAACCTTTAAAACGAGTTCTTCAAGAAAGCAAGAGAAGACATCAAATGTGTAAATCAACCTTTGGTCTTGATACAGGCCCAACTTCGGGTTTCTCAGGTATGTGATCTCTATCTATTCTTTATTTATTTTTCTGATTATTTCTTGACCTCCTAGTTTAATATAGAATTTCAACTTTTAAAGATATATTTAGTGTGAAATTTACATCTGACACTACCAAAAAGGATAAGATCTCTCATATGTGAATCAATATTGGATCTATAATATGATCTGCTCCACTTTTTCTATCGATCCATCAATTTTAGCTTGTTTCACATGAATTGTAGGAAAACTCTTTCAAGATTATCTCATATTTGCATATAAACATGTACTCTAACATTTCATAATTAAAAAATATAACTAAATTGAGAAGGGGTGTCTACAGTGCGCAAATAAGCAACAATAGTAGGCAGATATTTGCCCAAAAAGAACAATAGCAAGCAATTGAAAATAAAACTATAAATCTAAAAGTTGTGATTTTGATAAGAAAGAAAGATGACTTTTATTTGTATTATTGTTTCTCATTATTTTTTATTTCTTTTTTATTTTATTTTATTTCCTTTAGATAAGACTGGGCAACAAAAAATAGTGAGACATGTAAACCACCACACGATTTGGATTTGGAGGAATCATGGCCCAGAAAATGAATCTGGGCCATGATGCAAAATGTGTCATTGGTCTATCTACCACCAGTGATGTACAAGGCATCACTATTCCGAAACAACCCAGAAATTGCGATGATGATGCACTATGCGTCATCCAGGTGTAAGACACATACAAGGAATAATGCATCTATCTATGAAGATCAACCTCCATACTCACAGATTTAACCCGTACAATAGTTTTAGTTCCATGTTGGTAAAAATACTAGTTGTGGAATGGATTTTCAAGGTAGTTTTATGATGGATTTTGTGTGATATGAAGCTTTACGTACTCCACGGTGGATGCCAAAATGTTTACGACTCTCAGAAAATTTCATATGAAACTCTCTTTGATTCGTGCTTTCAATTAAACAATTAAATTTCAATAGAGAATATCGGGTTTGTTCTGTTGCGATTAAAAGAATCTTGATCTTGAAAGATCAATCTTCTTTGAGAACCGCTAGCATTGCTGGTTTGAAATCATGCAAAATTAAGAACATAAACCAAGAAAATAGGAAATAAAGAAAAGAAAAGGTTAAAACTAACAAAAATCAAACTAAAGGAAAATGAAAAGAAACTTCCTTGGAAAACCTAGAGTGGGGGCCCATATCATTGATTCACATCTTCGTTCATTCTCTTTTCCTTGAAGAATTGGCTTGAAAGGATTTTCTTTTTAATTGAAGATTTGTAGAAAAATTTGGTGGGAATTTATAGAGATTTGGCTTGAGTTCCATCCTGGGTTTTCTAGGGTTTCCTAGTTCTAGAGTTTCTAGGGGCTTATTTTAGCCTACCTTTTGGGAATGTTTTTGAATTTTTCTAGAATTTTAGGTTGTTTTCCTAAGGTTTTCTATGAAATTTAGGTTGTGATTTGTGGGATGCTAGAGGGGTTTATACCTGCTTCAAATTGGGTATTAGTATAATTGAGATTAGAACTCCTAGGCTTATATTTAGGCTTCCAAATCCCGATGGATTAGGCTTTCCAGTAAAAGATTCAATCAAAATCCCACCCAAGATTGATCTAGAAGGTTCAAGAACCTTTGACCAAGAACAAGTCAGACATTATGGAAATTTTCAAAAGAAAATAAGTTTAGCGATGCGTCGTTAAAGTTTTGGTGTGCGTGTCACTAAATTTAAAATTTTAGTTCCCCATCAAAATTCAGGGGGAGTTTAGAGCTTTAAGTTTTTGGGAATTCCCTTGGCCAAAATTCAAGGGCTCTACGCACTTTTTTTTTAAAAAAAGGGGCTTCTTTTTTTTCCCTGAAAATAAAAAACCTACCCAAGAAAAATAAACATATTTATAAAATAAAGGAAAAAATTCAAATCACTTCCATTTATCATTCTCAACAATATATTACATAAAGGCACAAATAAAACTTAGCAAATTATTACCAACTTTCAAAAAAAGGCCTTTTTTAGTTTTTTTTTTTTTTTTTTTCTGGAAACCCTGAAATCTGCGAAGTTTTGGGGCTAGATCTATATAACAATTGATTTAGACCAATTAATTACATTCTAAAAAGATGAATGAATGTTCATGTGACCCAAATTTGAACAAATTTGGTTCAAAATCGCAGATGAAAACAACAATTACGTGGATTTTCAAGAAAGCTAACATTACTAGTAGGATTACGTGTATTGCACGCAAATATTCAATAAGGCACTTTAGGAAGCAAGAGATTAACAAAAGCATAATAGAAACATGTTCTCTTTACTGAACTTTGTCATACATCCCAATCTATTTTTTAAAGATTTTCTCAATAGTTTAATCTACAATTTGGTTCTATTTTTCAATAATGAAATTTCATGGAGAAATCAATTTAATTTTATACTTTAAAAGTTACTAAAAAGTACTAGAAATTTAATGTAAAAAATATAAAAGATAATAAAAATTAGTCCTAAATGTGAGTGCATATATCACATGGACCTCATAGAAGATAATTGAATAAATAATAAAGTGGGGATGCCAAGCATAAATTTAAACCAATAAAAGAAAAGTAAAACATTAATAAATAAAAATAAAAATAAAAAAGAATATTCAACAAAACTCTCGTTACAAATATAATTTTTTTTTAAAACATGTTACCATATGGAAGAGTAAAAATTAAATATTGAAAGAGACAATAGAAAATTATATTGAAGATCAAACAGATTGTCAATAATCTATGTCTCCAACCGTAGCAAATCCCACAACTTTAAAGAATAAAAAATTTAGCTAAAAAAATCAGAAGTTAGCAATAAACTAATAGTGAGGAATAATGTGCACAAAATAAAAAATCTTGACAATTTTATAGATTTATTTAAAATAAAAATTAAAAACCTAAACTACAACTATTAGTTATGTATGTAGAGCATGGGATCCCAACTCATATCAAGAAAGATTGAGAATGCCAAAAACATGCACGGCTACCTATACTTCTATCTAAATCCTCTGTAATGAAATGAACAAACTCAAATCACCAGAATCCAACATGACTACATAAAAATCACCAAAAATCCTATACAACTGAGTGAGACTAAATATTTAAGTGAGTGTGGCGAGTTAGGTGTGTCTCAGATTCCACGATGGTTAATTATGAAAGAAGGTTGAGGATGAGAGAGAAATCAACATCTCTCAATTCCATTTCTACACAATAACGACATTCATTAACTAAAAATAATAGCTTAACTGGCTTTGCTTATTTATTTTATATAATTATTGTATATATTTTTGTATTTTTGTAAATATAGACTCTCAGTTGCTTTAATCCATAACTAAAACATCCCATGCAATGAAAAGTATAGTAGTGAATCACACTAAAACTAATGAATCGTGTGATATGGAGAAAATACTTATAACTATATTACCAAGGAAAAAGCAAAAGAAACGTACCTCATTGAGAGTAAGGATGATGTATGAAGCAAAGAGAGGGAAAAAAAATAACCAAAGATCGGTAGAAGCTAATATAGTGTATGAGCAAATGGCTTGGGTGTTCCCATTTTAGGTTTTCTAACTTCAATAACATCAAAACCCTAATTAATGTGAGAGTGAAATAGAGTGGGGGAGGGGCATACATACATTGAAAGAGGTTATCATGCACTTTGATGGGGATACTGAAACAATCTTAATGCATATCTTTCTCTCTCTTGAATTTGAGTTGGGGATAGATACCCATTTTATGAAGTTTGAAACAAAAAATAGTGAAAAAAATATATATTATTTCTCAAATTAAGATATGGAAACAATCTCTTTCTTCCTAAAATCTCTACTCTTCATGCAAACAATCTTAGATATGTATGCATATTTTTCTCTCTCTTGAATTTGAGTTGGGGATAGATACCCATTGTAGGAAGTTTGAACAAAAATCGAGAGAGAAAAATCTCTTATTTTTCAAATTAAGATACGAAAATAATTGGTCTTTTTTTTCCTAAAATCTCAACTCTTTCTCTCTAAAATCTCTCTGTCTCTTACATATTCATATGGTAAACATTGGAATCCTATCCATCTTTACATATTCATATGTAGGTAAACATTCGAATCCTATCCATCTCTGTACGGTTGAGATAATGAGGGGCTTAAGGAAAGAAATACGGTGATATATACAAGGAGCTACATGGGTTGCGATAAATGACGGGCTTAAAGGAAGGAAATATGGTAACTTATACTAGGTCTCTTTTACTTTATAGTTCTCTCTTACTCTAATATTGATGTATATCTATTTTTGTTAATAACTGTGCATGCCTTGTAGCTCCTTCTTATTAAGATGTACATCTTCTCTCTTACTCTAATATTGATGAATATCTCTTACTCTAATATTGATGTATATCTATTTTTGTTAATAACTGTACGTGCCTTGTAGCTCCTTCTTATTAGGATGTACATCTTCCCTTTAATTTGTAGATATTTGTATCTCCTTTCTTCTCCACTTGCTCTCTCTTTCAACTCTTTCCGTCTCACATCTCTCTCTTCTCCACATACGTTCTCTCGATAGGGATTAGGCAACCTAGGTTTTTTTAATTTGGAAGTTATGTGCCCTACAAATACTCTAGAATTAGGGTCCCATCCAAGGCTTTTTTAATTTAGAAATTACGTGCCCTATATATACTCTAGACTTCGGGTCCCGTCTTTTTTTTGCGACACATGTCAACCCTTTTAACTCTAGCTTAATAAAGTAATATAGATATAGATAGTGAAACCCTAAATTTGAGAAAATTCAAAATAAGAAATAATGTGAGAACTACAAATACCTAGTGTGAAGAGCAAGGCTACTAGTAGATCGCAATCCCCAATGGGATTTGCAGGAATATAGAAAAAAAAATTTGTTTCTTTGGCGAATTTCAAATATAGGTGGAAGAAAACCCAAAATGTTTTGAACTAGATCTACAAAAAAGTAGGATTTTGTTGACCAAATGAAACCTTTAATTTTGTAGAAGGTTCGATCAGTTTCATTCGGAACCAAATTCGTGAGAGTTTGGTTCAAAATGAAGGAAAGCAGCGAAGTTTGACAAATTTCTTAGAAAAAAAAAAAAAACCGTGTTTTGTAAAAAGAAAAAAGTAATTTTTACTACAAACAATCCTTCGAAAATTGATTTGGATGAAAAAGAACAACTATTGATGGATCCACCAATTCCTATACCGTGGATTGCCAATTATGGGACAGGACTGGATGATTTAGGAAAATTTCGCATGGTTCCCAATGCCATAAAAGAATTGATTTCGTCAATAATGATTCCCCTGCTCTATAGGCATTTTTTTAAACCCCGTTTTCTCATTGTTCTACAGGTTCACCAATGGGCCCCAGTGTACCATACACCAGTAGGGCTGCCAACGGGTCGGGCCTGGAAAATGACCCACCCCCCGGTAAATATCATGGCACGGCAAGTACCTGCAAAACCCGGTCCGGCCCAGAAATTCACAGTTTAGGCCTGCCCAAGGCCTGGTAAGCACTTTATTGGGCTGGGCATGAGCCTGTCGTGGCCCATTAAGGCTTTTTTTTTTTTTGCTTTTTTTATCTCATTTTTCAAGTTTTTTTTTGTTTGTAGTAAGCCATAAAAAAAAAAAAAATTGTAAAATATTTTTTAGAAACTTTGCTTTGGTTTTTAGAGAGAGAGAGATTGAGTTTCTAGAGAGAGATTGTGAGATTGAGTTTCTAGAGAGAGAAAGAAAGATTGGGTTTTTAGTAGAGAAAGATGGATTGGGTTTTTTTGAGAGAGAATGAGTTTTTAAAGAGAGAAACAAATACTGAGTTTCCAGAGAGAGAGAGAGAGAGAATGGATTTTGCATGAGAGAGGTATTGAGTTTTTAGAGAGATTAGATTTTAGAGAGAGAAGGAGATATTGCGTTTCTAGATAGAGAGAATAGATTTTTAGAGAGATAAAAAGAGAATGAGTTTCTAAAAAGAGAATGAGTTCTTAGAAAAAGAGATTGGGTTTTTAGAGTGAGAAATGAGTTTATGGAGATAAAAAAGAGATTGAGATTTTAGAGAGAGAAATATATATTGGATTTTTAGAGAAAGAGAGATTCGGTTTTAGAGAAATACTGATCGAGAGAATGAGTTTGAGAGATAGAGATATTGGATTTCCACATAGAGAAAATGGGTTTTTAGAGAAAATAAGAGAGAGAATGAGTTTGAGAAATAGAGATATTGGATTTCCACAAAGAGAAAATGAGTTTTTAGAGAGAATAAGAGGCATTGAGTTTCTAAAGAATACAAATATCTAAAGAGAGATCTGAGTGGGTTTTAAAATTTTTTAAAAATATTTTAATATGTATTTTTATTTTTGGCTTAGAAGAATGAAGATTTAAAAAAAATATACAAAATAAAAAGGATACTCAATGGGCCTGACAGGGCTTTATTTGGACTGCGCTCTTATTAGGCTGGACAGAGACATTTTCGGGCTTACCAGGCCAGCAAGGTCCTCTCGGCAAAATGTCCGGAATTATTGGGACTCCCATAAACGGCCCGGCCCAAAAGTAGCTATGATTATGGTGGTCCGGCCGGTGCGGCCCGGTTTATTAACAGTCCTATAGAGGATAAGTGCGCTTTCCATTTAGTTATAAAGTTTACCCTAGTTGATTGGAATCGGAACATTTCAAGCCACAGAGTATCCACGCTTTTCTTCCTTGCAATATTAAAAAGGCATCGAACGTAGAGGGACGAAGGGCTCAAAAACTAAATAAGGGCCAGGCGCTTTTCCGAGGACTTCGCACGTCTATAAATACACCATTTTTCTTTTGTCGTTCTCTTTTTTGTTGAGCTCAGAGCGCCTGTTCTCTTAACGAGCAGCATGCCTAGGGCTCAGAGGCATGAAGTGCGATGATGAAGTTCAGCTTCAAGCCATGGATTTTGATAAGGACATGACGCTCTTGTCTGAAACCTTTGTAGAGATTTTGAAGGAATATCACAATGTCAAGGTTGGTGTTCATTTAATCTTTTTGGGATTTGTTTTCTATGCTTTTGAAATTATGATCTGAATGGACGTATGATTTGAATTAAGAACCAGTTTAATTAGCGAATTTTGTTTGATTTGATCGATTTTTTTTGTTGTTTTGGGATTTTATGTGACTCATTTTCGTTATGCTTAATGAGTCAATGATTAAGATTGCTTTCTGTTATGTGTATTTGTCCTTTTTTCTTTGTGATAATTAGTTGTTTAAAAACTGAGGCTCTATATTTGTATGGCCTTTGTAATTCAGTTGTTTTGTTAGTTATTTCGATGTTTATGATATTTGTTTGTTGAGGGTTGATGAATTGTGCTTGAACCTGTTTAAAAATTTGGTTCTATGTTTTATTGTGGATAGAAAGGATATTTAGACTTTGTATTCTCCCACAAAGTAGGATTTTTGATATGATATGCCTAAGATAAGCGTAACAAATTATTGTTTGTCTAATTTGTTTGATCCTTTGATTGTTTTTTTCCCTGTTTTTAATTTGAAATTTGGCATTAAAATCTGGAGGGGGATTTCTTTGCATAAAATAGAAATGAAGGGCTTTTGTGTCTCAATTTTAATAGTTTGGGTTTCAATTATCTCATCCATTGGTTTTATCGAAGCACTCCTGTGGGCATGTTAATCATGCTCTGTGAAGGTTGAGGCATAAAATGGTGCTCAAATTATTCTTTCTTCCATTCCTTCCTTTTCTCTATGAAAGTTAGGCCTTATCAACAATTAAAATAACAATTATACTCATAGAGGTAAGTTACAGTCTTTTCATGAGTAGGAGCCATGTTTGTCTAAATATCAATTATAAAAGTGTCAAGCTTGTTCGGTGACACATAGATCTGACTAGCCCACAGCATGTGCCATGCATGTGTAACTATTCAAATTACCGACTATTTTTTAGATCTTATATTTGAAATGTAAACGGATAGTATTTATGCAATAAAAATATAATTAAAATTAAAAAGTGCCATATTCCTTATAACTAAAATTCTCAGATTTTAAAAATGCCATATTCCTTATAACTAAAATCCTTATAATCTGAGGTTTTAAATTCTTATATGGAAATAAACTCTACTTAGAAATTAAAAATGTCATATTCCTTATTTGCACTGGAAAATTAAAAATTCTGATATCCTTATAACATGAGAGTTTATATTTATCGTATATGGGAATAAAATTTACCTTTTAGGACTCCATTTTATAAGGAGAACTTATTTTTTGAATTCCTAGTTTTGGTGTATTTCTTATTTTATTTATCGTCGTCATCATCATCATCTTAGCCTTGTCCCGACTACTTGGGGTCAGCTACATGAGTCTTGTTTTGCCATTGTGCTCTATCAAAGGCTAAACGCTTAGTCAGACAATAGGTCACCATATCTTTTCTTACTACTTCCATCCATGTTCTTTCTAGACCATCCCCTTGTCCTTTTAAAGCATTTCACTTGAACCAAATTGCCCCTCCTAACAATGGTGTTCTATGTCTACACTACACATGGCTAGACCACTTAAGTCTACTTTATATCAAAAGGCAAACTGAAGAAAAAAACACAAAAAATAAGGATTATGTCTTAATCCCATGCATTCAAGGATACCCTATTGTAGGGAGGTATTCCTACTTTATAAGGAGAGGAAGATATGCAAGGAAACCTTAATTCTTAGGGCTGAAATGTGCAGGGGAATTTCGTTAGGGCTGCAGAAAGATATAAGGGTATTGTGAAGTCAAATGGATTTGACGGCCTTTAATGCATGAGTATAACAAACACACTTGTATCCTAAGAAATTTAAAATACAAGGTAAGATTAAATGAAGAGCCATTTTGTTGTGGCTTACATTGTATTCATGCGATTGGGATTCAATATTACTGTATTAGTTTTTAAAATATGTGAAATTTATACGTTTGAATTCTGGTTGTTCTCATGTGATGCTCTTTATGATAATGTTGTTTACACACTATGAGTTTCTTGGAGCCTTTCTTTGAAGATTGAACGCTTGTTTCATTTCTTTCCACTTGTGACAAGGAGAGTTAGAACTTGGAGCTGCTACATCTCTAGGCACTACCCATGGTGCCAAAGCGGTAATTTTCAACCAAAAGGCCAACGCAAAATTGTGGGTTTTGTTATGTTTTTCTTTCATTTTTCCCCACTATATAAGTTCAAGCTGCAGATCTCTCGATAATGATCATGCTCATCATAGTTTTGATTGCTAGCACGTATAGAAACCGCTATCTTATTTATATATCTACTTTCTGTGGGATGTCATATCTTTGCCAATTTTTGTTTTCTATTTTTATTGTTCATGCAATTGAAATTGAATCGTAGTTTTTGAAACATGTGAAATTTATAAGTTATAGATATAATTAGTCTCATGTGATGCTCTTCATGAAAATGGTGTTGTTTATGCACCAAGAATTACTTAGAGCCTTTCTGGTTCATTTGAAAATTTAACTCTTATTTCATTTCTTTCTTTTGCAATTAAGAGGATAATTAAAATGAAGAGTTACTAAGGGTCTGTTTGATAGCACCCTAATATTCTAATATTT
This sequence comes from Amborella trichopoda, assembly GCF_000471905.2. The sequence continues at coordinate 11,057,193 of NW_006498057.1, read as the reverse complement.
CGGGATAATGTATAAACTATCATAATCTTAATTATATTAGTTTGTGTGTCTTGTTTGATAGGGTCAAACTATATCTTTTAATATTTAAATAACTCTCAAATATTTGAATTCTCAATAATTCAAATTTGAGTTGAATTTTGCGGGATTCAATTTCGCCGTGTATAAGTTTTTGTGTTTCTCCGTCTCTCGTCCACTCAGCTCTCTCTCAAAGGAGACCCTACCTCTCTCTCTCTCTCTCTCTCTGGCCATGGAAGAGGCCTGTGAGCTCTGGATGGAAGAAGGCTTGTCTAGCTCCGTATCTCATGAGTTATAGAAGACAAATTAATTCAAAGCAAGGGTCCACCATTAAAGAAACTACTCAGAGCTTGAACGGATTGGGATGGATTCAAATCTCCCTGTAGGGCTCTCTCTCTATGCTTTCTTTTTCGCTCTCACTCTAGAAATCAAGTACAAAGCTTCTTTCTCTAGGATGTAGAATGCCTTCATTTCTTTCTCTCTCTAGATTTTGGAAACAGGGGGCCCTATAGGGTTATCGAGACAGGGGGAATATACTGGGTTTTGAGGATTGCAAGGGAAGAAATCTACGTGTTGTAGTAGAAATGATATCGGAGACCACTGTTTCTCTCTCTAATATTTTTTTTAAATTGGCTGGCTGCCAAAGGGTAGTCGATGGGGAGGATCTCTGGTTTTTGCTTTACCTTCACTATGAGAAAAGGCTTTTCCCTTCTCTAGTTTTGGCATATGGACACGCTTCCAAGGTAATGCTCCAGAGGAGCTATCTATCTCTCTAGCTTACTGAGACGGTGGAATGCCAAGTTTAATGGACTTTGGATAATGTTCTTTTCTCTTTCAAATGCAGCAGGCTTCAAATGGTGATCATCCAATCTCTCTTAACAGTCAAAAGATTGATAGGCTCGAAAAGGGGTATTGGAGAAGCTACTCAGTTCTCTCATGCCTCCCGTTCCCTTATTGACAGAACCCATTTCATCTTGTTCATACTATTGATTTGGACGGATTAAAATCTAGGGTTTGCCACAATATAAACAAAAACAACATTGGAATGCTCGAACACGAAATTAGAGAATTGGGTTATCACAAACTGCTCGAGATTTTATTTCAATGGAAAGTAGATGAAGAATTGGTGCTTAGATTTTCTCATTTTCAAATGGTCTTAAAAAAAAGGTGGGTAAAATGATAGAAGACGAAAAATTGCTAGATGAGATATAGAGAAGGGTCTAGTTCCTAGTCTTGTAACACATAATTCTTTTAAGAGGTGCATATTCATGGACTTCAATGATCACTGAAAATACAGGTAGACAATCAAATGTGCACAGAAAACATATATTAAGATATTATAAAATCCAAATATATGAAATAAAAGGCAATTTCTAAATATTTAGATATAAATCCTATTTTGTCAAACGTATCCTAAATCTCTAGACATGGCCCAAGGTGCCAAAGTGGGAACTTTCAACCAAAAGGGTAATACAAAGTTACGGTTTTTATTTATTTTTCCATTCTTTCATTTTTTTCCTATGTAAGTTCATGTTGTGGAGTTTTTGATAATGGTCATACTGAATCATTGATCATAGTTAAGCATGATTACTAATATCGAATGAGCCGCCATTTTTTTTCTATATCTATTTTCTGTGGGATATCATATGCGTGTTCAATTTTTAATTTGTATTTTCATTTAGGCTCCTGATTTAATTATACAACCAAAATAAGGTATTTATTTATTTAATATCCATGTGAGAATATTGCATAGACTTTTACCAGATGAACCTAATGGTTATATCCTTTAACTGCAGGATTTTGACACGAAGAAGCATTACGAGAGCTTCCTCTTTCTTCCCACCTACTCAGCCTTCTAGTGGTGCAGCACTTACTAACTACGGGAAGCCTTTAGCTTCAAGGCTTCCTTCCATATTAGGCAAGCATTGTAGCACCGTAGTGACTAACCATGGAAGGCCTTTTGCTTCAAGGCTTCATGCCATCTTACATAGATATTATTCACCACCAACTATTCTCGCGAAGAACCGAACTGCTCAGAGAACTGTATATTCCAGATCCATACCCTTTATGATTACTAAACCAAAGTTATATAAGAATTACCACACCAAGACTAATTTTTCCCCAACCCCAAGTAATCCTGTGACACATCATTCCCAAGTTGCCTGGAGAAGGGTTTCTCTACCACACAAGTGTACTTCTATTGGTATAATAGCTCGTGCTGTGACCTTGGCAGTCACCAGATCACATCTAACTCCTACTCTTGTTGCATTCATCATTGGAGAGGCAGCATGGGCCCAAAAGAATTTGGTCAAGGCCGAAGCACTTCAAACAAGGGATTCACTATACATGCGGGCACAAGATGGGCGTGCTTATTTCACTTCATTTATTTTCTCGCTTTTGGAGGGTGTCATCTTACTTCTAAGAGCAGTCTATCTTTCAATTTTATTCATGCCAGCCATAACTATGGCCCCATTCGCTGATTGCTTTGGTTCCCATTTCCGGAATACTTGGCTCCGAGTTGTTCATAAAACTCTAGAGAGGGCAGGGCCAGCATTCATAAAATGGGGCCAATGGGCTGCTACTCGACCTGATCTATTTCCTCAAGATTTATGCACAGAGCTTGCGAAACTTCAAACCAAAGCACCCGTTCATAGATTTTCCTATACTAAGAAAACCATTGAGAAGGCATTTGGTAGAAAGATCTCTGAAATTTTCGAGGAATTTGAAGAGGAACCTGTGGCGTCTGGTAGTGTTGCTCAAGTACACCGAGCTTCTTTGAGGTTCCAATACCCTGGTCAGAAGGTCAAACCCATTCTTGTTGCAGTGAAGGTTAGGCATCCTGGTGTTGGTGAATCAATCAAGAGGGACTTCACGATTATCAACTATGTGGCAAAGATATCAAACTTTGTTCCTACTTTGAGGTGGTTGAGGCTGGATGAAAGTGTGCAACAATTTGCGGTTTTCATGCTCTCTCAAGTTGATCTCGCGAGGGAAGCTGCACAGCTTAGCCGTTTTATATATAACTTCCGCAGATGGAAAGATGTATCATTCCCAAAACCGCTATACCCGCTTGTTCATCCTGCTGTCTTGGTGGAGACGTATGAGCATGGAGAAAGTGTTGCGCATTATGTGGACGAGCTTGAGGGTAATGCTCGAATCAAATCTGCACTTGCTCATATTGGGACTCATGCACTTCTCAAGATGCTGCTGGTAAGTTTAACTTCATTTACTTCCCGATGTTTTTTGACTCTTCTCTTCTGCTGGCCAAGTTGATTGCTATATGTACATTCTTGTGTTCCTTCATAATGAAGTAATTAACACGTTTATGCATTTTTTAAATTAGATATTTGGGACTGTGTATATATATCTGTGAGCTCGTTTTTTTTGAGCTTTAATGTCCTAGAAAATAGCCAAAAAAAAAAAAAAGAGGTTCTGGAAATGTGTACATCCTGAGGTTGTAGTTCATTCTATAATTTTATCCTTTTTTGTTAATTTCAGTGGTTGGTTTGTAGGCCCCATTTTAGTGTGCTATATGACCATTTTGGTGTGCCATATGAGCGTCTTAAATAGAAAGGCTTTTCTTCTAGAAGAACTTTTTGAAACTTCATATATTTCCTTTCTTCTAAAAATATTACTATTCTTTATTGTCTACTTAATTTTTTTCATCGGAATAAATGACCAAATGTTTTGAATATTGTGGCAATACTTGAGCCCTTACCCTGTAACTGTCATTGAAGAAATGTTCTTCGTGGTGGCTTTGTTTCTTCTGGTAGTTCCAGATCTATCTGCTGGCAGTGTCATAATTAGTGTTCATCCTTCTTTAAGGTGCTTATGAAACCATTGCATTTAGGATTATCCTTTTCTGGTTAATTAATAGGATACAAACATCTTTTCTACAAGGATTTTCATAAATATTTCTTTCTTTTTTGGTTGACATGCATTAATGACTTTCTTTTTCTGATAGAAATGGATAAAAGCATCTCATATCCCTTTGGAAAATATATACAACACATGATTTTGAAGCATACCATTTTTTTTTTGATCTATATGCATTTAAGACTTATTTCCTCATAAATGTTCGATCTAACATGGATATGAATTATATTGAGCTATCCCTATGGGATTTGGATCGTGTTCCCCCATATGATATTAGGATCCAACCAAGATCCAGCTCTTGGAGCATGTGATCGCTGAGTGGACACAGGCAGATTTGTTCAAAAACAAGCCCCACAGCTAGTTAGGAGTGTTCTGGATCTGTAACCTTGCCAGTTCTGGTTGACTCGGGCTAGGTCGAGTCTGGTATGTCGAGATTTAAACACTGGATCAAGCAATCAGCTTCAGCCCTGAATCCACAGTCGAGAAGATTATACTTAGAACTTGAATCCACTTTGCAAATAACTATGAATATTCCTTGATGAGATTATCTTTAATATGGTATGTTATAGGAGAGGGTGTTAGACTTCCATCACTGACTCAATTGGACACAGAAATGGCTTAATTATGGCAGAACCAGTTTTAAATGGACGCACCTTCCAATGACAATATTGGTTGATATGGGAAAAGGTTGGAGATGGCATTTATGCTGGTTGACATGCCATGTGCTTTTGTTAACGTGGTCATGGTCATTGATAGAGTCCTCTAAACTAATGCATCAAATTGTTATTGCCAATTTAAGAAAATATGAGTAAGTGTATGTAAAATAGGGAGCTTGTAATATATTATTCTTGTAACTACTGTATAAACAAGTTTTTTCTTTATCATTGTTTATAAAGAAATATTGTAACTTACAAAAAAAAAATATTACTAGAAATATTATTAGGGTTCAGCTGGTCACCGAACCAAAAAGTGGCATAATTGGTTATTGGTCTGAAACTTGCCTTTGTTTTATGACAAGCTTTTGTCAATGGGCACTATGAAATACAAAGAAACAAAGAGTGGAATAGGCAAAATAATATAAAAACAACCTTGCACTGCTAGTAGACTAGCTTGCACTGCTAGTAGACTAGCCTCTTGCACCTTACTCTCGGGTCTTGGCAAGTACATCTGCTCCCTCACTGGCCCCCACTTGGAATATGCCCAAAGAAAACCATCATGCTACCCAAAAAGAAAACGCCTCAATTGATCTCCTAGGGATGGGATCATCTGTTTTGTCCAATGCAATTTAGAGGCATATCTGGTCTGAATTGTGTCAGGTGATCGGTCAGGTCTTACTAAAGAGAAGAATGGGTCCATCCACCTAGACAAATCATAAAAGTTTTCATAAACTATAAGGGTTCCATTTTAGCTTAACTTTTAAGCATTAAACATGTTTTTTTGAAATTGAAATCTGTACACATATGCCTGATCTTCGTTCATCAATGTTTTGGGATGGATATCAAGCTCTAAGTGACTCAAAAATTTCCTCTAATAACATCTCTCAAAATGAACCCAATAAAAAAAGGTAAGATATTAGATAATTTCTCGAACTTGTACAAATTTTTAGATCCAAACAAAGAAAAATCTAAAATCTTTTGTTTCTTTTTTTTTTGTGGGGTGGGAGGGAGGAGGAGGGAGGGGGAGGGGGGCGATTGTGGTGGTGTGGTTTGGGGTGGTGTGGTTTGGGGTGGTGTGTTTAGAAAACGCTTCCTGCAAACCCCACCCCAACCTTCCCCCCCGCCCTCACCCCCTCCGTTCTTCTCCCTTGCGCATGGGTGAAAATTCCTTTTTCCCACCTTAAGAAGGGGAAGATGACCCTAGTGCCCCTTTCTTGAGGGCATTCTCCGCCCTCAGGCAAGTAGTGAACTAGGCGGATGCCTATGCCTAGGTGGGGTGTGCTCTCGCTGCCTAGGCTGAAGGCAGGCCCCTTTTTTGCATCTATGCTATGTGCAGATGAGTACCATGTCGTAATGGGTTCTTGATTGACCATTCCATGAAGCAAATAAAAAATCATGATCGATAGCCTCCAGTGCTGGTTTTATTTTCTTCAACTGTATTATATGTGGCTTAATTCCACATTGTTTTGGGTATATTGGCTTGATTTGCATGATTGGCAAGCTTCAATCTCTCGGTTCTTGACCTTCGTCTTGAAAGCAGGGCATTAGTGGGTCACATTAGACCAATGTTAACAAAGTGGGTTTTTCCCCCTTCAGACATGTTTTTGTTATGGGATTGTCTACAAAGAAACAATATATCTTTGGGTACAGTTTCTATAAGGTTTTAACCTTAAACAATCCAATTAAGGCGCACCTCCAAATTTCATCATAGCATGTAATTTTGTTGTAAAAAAATATTAGGATTATCTTAAAATCTATTTTCATATCTAATTAGAGAATTTTAAACTTTAAAAATGGTTAAAATCCAGTAGATCTATAAACATATGAAAATCTTTAAAATGGACGGTCTAGATATGTGTTGCAAGATACACTATTTCTGAGACTCCAAAACTTTTGTTTTCATATTCATACATCGAGATGATCAATTAGAGGGTTTTCCAACATTAAAACAACCTTTCCGATAGATTTTTGAGGTGCATCTGTAATTCTACATTTTTAGGTTGCAACCTTATGTAAACTTTTTCCTATATCTTTTGTACATGGAGGTCACAATCATTCTTGTCCCTTAAATTTCAAAATGGATGGTTGTTAGACTGTCATTGAATAGACAAAGTTCCAAAAAAAATTCTTGAACTTCGTGACTTATCCCGAGCTATTCAATTTGACATCTAATGAGTGGGAATGATTGTGACCTCCATGTACAAAAGATAAATGGTCTCTTTGTAGACAATCCCTTTTGTTATATGCTTTCACTGTTTTGTTTTTAACTTGTATATTTATTTTTGAATTTGGGGCATTTTGTTAATTTTACAATGGAAAGAGAAAATTATACACAGTTGGATTAGATTTTTAAGAATCACCACATTTAAGGCATGGCTAGAATGACTCAAATTCCAGTTCAAAGATTTGTATGTTTGAATTTTTGATGAGAGGCGGTTATTAATATGTCTTGTTGGCGTGGTCTTTTGGGTTTCCAAGTCACTTGGTGCACGTTAGATTGTAATTGGATGTGAGGTCATTATCAATTATGTAATTGGATTGTGAAAGATGGATTCATCTGTCTGACATTCATATTTGATCTAATTTTACTGTGTTTCCAGGTGGACAATTTTATCCATGCAGATATGCATCCTGGCAACATTCTTGTTCGTGTGTCACATTCCAAACCTCCGAGGAAACGCTTGTTCAAATCCAGGCCTCATGTAGTTTTTCTTGATGTGGGGATGACTGCTGAGCTTTCCAATAGTGATCGTGTGAATTTACTGGAATTCTTTAAAGCGGTTGCTGTGAGAGATGGACGTACTGCTGCAGAGTGCACTCTAAAATTATCAAAACAACAAAATTGCCCTGATCCAAAGGCCTTCATTGAGGTACTATATGCACCCTTGCTTACCGTATGTTGAATGTTTTGATTTATTGCTTGGCTTAATGGATGGTATTTTTTATCGTGACATTTTAGTAATTCCCTTGCTTGTTACTTCCATGTGATGCCATGTTATTAATTGCTTTGTCCATTCTGATTCTGAGCTATACTTCTTATTGAAATAATATGGCTCTTCAATATATTTCTTCGAACTATTCAATATATTTCTTCAAACTTACTAGATTAATGTACTATGATGCTATGTTTAATCCACGAGGATGTGTTGTGCATTATTGATTTGACAAATTTGTAGAACATCTAACATTTCGTTTCAATAATTAGTAATTATTTGTTTCCAGCATTTCTTATTGACAACGTACTCATTTAACAAAATTATTTTACTTTAGAAATTTTCTTTGCTCCATCCAAACTTCCCCAAGGAAAATTTCCAAAGTGAAATCTATGCCATGTTACATAATTGTGGTCTGGATGGGTGTTCTTACACCAGTTTTTATTTTACTGTACTCATTTTTTGCTGCATCCATGCTTCACTGAATTCGTTACTAGTCATTTTCGTGAATATATTAAAGCTTCTTGGCAGGGTCTAGAATTATCTGTCTCATTTGGATTGATAAGGATGTAGCACTTTTTTTACCTTCTATATTCTCTCCATTGAATATGCTTTCTCATAAACTATAAGAAAGAAATAATATAGTTTTCACCCATCTCGTGTTCAATCATCTTAATGGTCTGGGAAGGATGCTTGTCAGAACTGCTATTTCTCCTTTTCATCAGCATTGATCTTAAACTGAAAAATCTTAGATGTCAAATGAGTGGAGCTGATAGTTTATTTGGCATGCCGATCACATTGATACTCCCATGTTAGCCAACCCATTCTCCTCCATATTTTCGTTCAAGTAGAGTTATATTCGTGATATTTGAAGTGGAAGAGCATATATGTAATCTTTCAAGATATTCTATATGGTTCTCCCTTTCTTTTCTTGTCAGAATTACTAAAAATGCTTGGGAACTTCTCTGGGAGTGGGAATGGTAGCAGGAAAGTAAATGATTTTATGCGAGTAATAGCTTAGGGTGTGCCATTTTTAGTGAGGTTGTCATTTCACTGGGATTGCCGTCCCCCTTCCATAGGCAATCAATTTTGACTCGGAACCCACCCCCTATATATAAAGAGATAATGAGTAAAAGATGAGCCAGTTACCTTGGATTCGGGGTCGGTTTGAACGTGCTCGAGTTTAACGCCCTCTTAGATCTCTTGGTGTATAGGATACGGGGGAAGCCCTCCATCGCTCTACCGATCGTGGGGTAGCAGGGGATACGATATTTCGGGAAATATCTCTTGTAGGTGAGCGCCTGGACCAAGTAACACCTCAATATCTTTCGGGGGTGAGCCCTTGGACCAAATACCCTGAATTTGCCAGAAGAGGAGTCGGAGTCGGATCCAGGTGACCCGAAAACCTTCGGGCGAGGGTTGATGGCCTTTCAATCAATCAGATTTGCCTAATTAGGTTTGAATTTCCTTGGATTTGGATGTAGTGATGTCCATCTTTAGATATGGGGGAGGTTAACTAGGGTTTATTAAGGTAGGTTTTAATGTCTTTGGGTTGGATTAAGTATATGTGGGCTGGGTTTTAGGGAGGGTTAACTAGAGTTGGTTGAAGTTCGAGTTAGGGAGGTAGGGAATATGGTTACGTGTAGAAACTTAACCAAGGTTGGGGGTAAGGTTAGAGTTTGGGGTTGAGGTTTATGACTAGAGTAAAGAGGGATGGGTTGGGTCAAGTGTAGAGACTTAACCAAAGTTGGCCTAGGGTTGAGGGATAAAACTAGGGTCAAGTGTTTTGGGTTAGATGTAGAGAACTAAGGTTGGCTTGGGGTAAGGGGATATAATTGGGGTTAGGTGTAGAGGTCTCACCTAGTTTGACTTGGGGTTAGGGTTGTGGGTTAAGGTGCCTAACAAGGGTTAAGGGGGGAAAGGTAGGATTTTCTCTCACTAAACTTTCCTCTCCTCTCAAAGGTTGAGTGATAGACTTTCTCTCTAAGCAAGGAAATCCTCCTAATGAGGTAGGTTGGGGGGTTTTTATAAACAACCCTCATACATGTGTTTATTACCATTAGTTGGATGGGTTGATGGGTGAAAAACTAAAAAAAATTTCCAATAAAATAAGAAAAGGAAAAATTGGACACAAACATTGTCCGAAAATACAACCTAGGTGCACAAAAATAGAGCCTCTTCCTGCCACATGGTATGGGCCTTCATTTATCACATTTCAACTTCAGAATGGACGGCCGTGCATCAAGAAAATGTAGATTGGGCTGCCACGATCATTTTGATATAACTTTTGCGCGAAAACCCAAAGAGTCGGATTTTCAGCTGTTTTTCGATGTGAGGGTTCATACTCTTCTCCATAAACTTGTTTTGATCATTTTCTTCAGAGGTTGTGGTTATTCACTATTTGCTAGCTGGAAAACTGTAGGGGGATCCACCACGATTATTTTTGCAGAAAAGGACCCTTGTTTGGTCGAGTTATGGTTCGGTGAAGTTGTCAGAACTCGAAAATTCTTTGTCATCACAAGTCAAGCGCTATTCGAGCCTCCCTTAATTGTGGCTCACCATATGTCATTGCGAAGCCCTTCGAGTCGCGATCAAAATGCTTTTTATTTCAGCCCAAGATGCTTCTTGGAAGTGGAGATATTGCAAAAATATCGGCAAGGGGTCTCGTGGACTGTGAATTGCATATCCACGAAAGCCCATGAACTTCTCTCTAAGATTTCTTGCAATCCGAGCGACCATCTTCCACATATCATATGCTGAATGAGAGCTCTCGGCGAGGGTTATACCATATCTGGATTTGAACGTGATCCCCTTGGTCGTTTAAGAGATATTGTTGTGGGAAGCTTGCCCATTGTTAGGAGTGTAGCACAAATCACAAGGCCTGCATGGTATGTCTCTCTTTATATCTTTCCTCCAAGAAGTGGATTTGGCTTTGCTTCTCTCATCTCCTATTTCTCTATATGTGTGTGTGTGTCTATATATATATATATATATATATATATATATGTCAAGAGGGCGATAGAGAACTAAGGGAGATAGAGAAATATAAGGAGATGAGAGAGGCGAAGCCAAATCGACTTCTTGCAGAGGGAAAGAGAGAGTGGAACATAACTTCCTTATCGGACCCCTCCTACCCAGGTCGTTCTTAAGAAGAAATAGCTGAGGAAGAAATTAAACAAAATGCTTGGGAGACTTATTAGGACTTAAAGACCCGTTGGGTGTGATGCAATCTACCTAAAATTAACCCTAACAGTAACTCGCCATACTGGACTCACTCCTATTTAATACGGGATTAAGGATAGTCTGTTTTCATGAACTAACACACCAAGAGACAATCTCAATTAAGAGACAAAGTTTTTGTAATTCTTGTTTGCTTCATTTGAAGGCAAGGTTCAAATTTATAAGCCCTAGGAGGACTCTTATGTCTCCTTTATATCATGTCATATAAAAAAAAGGATAAGAAGAATCCTACTTTACATCCTATCGAAGAAAAAGTAAATAAATTAGATAAGAAGAATCCTACTTTACATCCTATCATCTAAAGAAAAAGTAAAGAGAATCTGACCTTTTATAGAATATCGTTATCATTTTTAATACATTCACATCATCAATCATCATCATTGGAGCTTTTTCCCAACTATTTGGGGTCGGCTACACGAATCCTAGTCTTCCATTCTGCTGTATCAAGAGCCCTACCATCAGTGAGGCCATAAATCCCTATATTTTTTGCTCTACTACTTTCAACCATGTCTTTTTGGGCCTACCACTAACCCTTTTTGACCCTTCCGCTTGAACCAACTCATACCTCCTAACATGGATTGTACTGCCTACGCTGCGTATGGCCAACCCACCTAAGTCTACATTATCTCATCTTATCGCTTATTAGAGCCACACCGAAGTCTCTTAAAATGTATTCATTTCAAAATCTATCCCTTGTTGTCTTGCCACTTATCCATCTCAAGATCCTCATCTCAGTTACACTCATCCGAGGGCATGTTGTTTATTGACCGCCCAATATTCTGCCCCATAGAGCAAAGCTTGTCTCACAATTGTCTATAGAACTTGCCCTTCGGCTTTATTAGTATGCGGCGATCACATAAAACTCCAGTTGCACATCTCCACTTTGTCCACCGAGCTCTAATCCTTTGTGCGACATCTTCATCAATATCTCAATTTTCTTGGATTATTGTCGTATGTTCGCTCATTTGGTATTTCTTGGCCATCAATTTGAACTACTTCCTCATCTCTACTCCTATCATTACTAAACTTGCATTTCATATGCCCTGTCTTAGTCGGGCTAATTTTAAAACTTTTAGATTCTAGAGCATCCCCCAAAGTTCTAACTTTGAGCTGACGTTGCTTCATGTCTCATCGATTAAAATTATGTCCTCCGCAAACAACACACACCACGGTACCTCATCTTGTAGGTGCCGAGTTAAGTCGTTCATAACCAAGACAAAGAGGTATGGGCTCAACACTGGCCCATGATGTAGACCTATTGTCACTGAAAATTCACTCTTCTCTCCACTAGTTTTTCGCACACTAGTTAGCGTTTCCTTGTACATATCTCTCACAAAGTCGATGTAGTATCTGTAGACTCTTTTCTTTTTCAACACCTGCCAAATTAAATCTTAAGGTACTTTATCGTAGCTTTCTCTAGATCAATAAAGACCATATAGAGGTCTTTTTTCTTCGCTCTAAACTTGTCAATCAGTTGCTTAAGTAGAAAAATGGCCTCAATTGTTTACCTCTGTGGCATAAAACGAAATTGGTTTTCTGATACACTCGTTTCATGCCTTAGTTGTTGCTCTGTCACTCTCACCCATAGCTTCATAGTATGGCTCATAAGTTTAATCCCTCAATAGTTAGCACAATTATGTATATCACATTTGTTCTTTTAAATGGGTACTACAATACTTTTTCTCCATTCATCTGGCATTTTTTTTGTTCTAACACCTTGTCGAACTGCTTAGTCAGCCAGTCAATGTTGATCTCCCCTATGCACTTTCGAACCTCTATCAGGATACCATCTTGTCCTAAAGCCTTTCCTATATCCATCCTCTTTAAAGTTTTTTTCACTTCCGATATTCTAATCTTGTGAATATATCTTTGACCTCCGCCTCATTTATGCCAACGACTCTGTCTGCTGTTGTGTTCCTATTGTGTTCGTCATTTAATAATTTTTGAAAATAAACTCTCTACTTTTTGTTGGCCTCTTCATCCTTCATCAAGACCCTTTGAGCCTCACTCTTAATACATTTAATATGGTTTAGATTCCTACACTTTTTCTCTCTCATTTTTGCTAATTTGAAGACATCTTTTTCACCTTTTCTTGTTTTTAGTTTACCGTATAGATTATTATATGCCTTAAATTTAACCTTTCTTACTATTTGTTTAGCATTTTTTTAACATTTTTATATTTTTCTAAGTTTTCATCATTTTTATTACATTACCAAGTTTTAGAACATGATTGTTTTCTGTTAATGGCCTTTTGAAACCTCGTCACTCCTTATCGAAATTTCTTTTCCTTCCAGTTTCCCCTAAAACTTCTTTTGCCACTTTCTTAATTCTCCGAAAATTTATTTTGCCATTTTTTTAATACAATCAGCCATCTCATTCCATATAATATTGATCTCATGTTCAGAGTTCCATTTTCTGTTTTTAACTAATTTATCCTTAAATAAGTCTATTTCCTCATTTTTTAAATTCCACCACCTAGTTCTTGGACACCTATTAATGTCACCCCTTATCTTCTATCTCTTCTGCAGATGTTCATGACCATGAGCCTATGTTGCATAGTCGAACTCTCTCTTAAGATAACCTTATAGTCTTTACATGATTGTCGATCTACCTTCTTAACTAGGAAGAAGTCTATTTGGCTTTATATGATCCACTTTTATAAGTTTAAATGTTCATCTCGTTTTTAAAGTAAATGTTTGCTAGTACTAGTTCGTAGGCCATGGAAAAATGTAAAATAGCCTCACCCATCTCATTTTTGTTACCAAACCCATAACTCCCATGTATGCCTTCATTTCGTTTATTATCCTTCCCTTCATGACTATTTAAGCCCCTCCTAGAAAGGTCCTCTCTCCATTTGGTATGTTTTGGATTTGTCCATCCAAGTCCTCCTAAAATTCTCTTAATTCTATCTTCTAGTCTTACTTGTGGTGCATAAGCATTAATTATGCTAATTATCTCTTCCCCTAATACAAGTTCAATCTATAGGAGCCTATCACCTATTCTCTTGTTATTAACTACTTTATCTTTTAAACTGTCTTTTTTTAAATTTACGCCATTTTTATTATTATCCTTTCTTATATTCAACCAGGCGGAGCTGCGACACGTCCCTTCTAGGGAACGCCCTAGCTAATCCTCGCTCATTCTCACTATACTAGAGTTCTGGTACATCGCTTAAGGGGACACCCTAGCACAAGCAAATAACGTCGATTCAGGATTCAATGGACGTTTTGACGAAGTTTTATGTTGTTGGCTGCCTACCTAACACAACCACCTCCTTTACTCGGGCTTGGGATGAGTTAAGTGAAAGTTTAAGGTCCTCACCTTTCTTAGACCACTTATTGATCTAAATATATATTTTTTGAACATGTTAACATCTGATTGATCTAAATATATTATTGTTAAGATCAAATGCAAGAGGCCTTACCTTGTCCAAACCAACAAATCCCAGTGAAGACTTTGCATTGTTAGCAACTGCTTGACATGGTATGATTGAGTTGCCCCAGTAGACGACAATGTCATAATTGTTATGCGTCTGAACACCCCCCCAAAACCCCTTGTTTAGTGGGGTCGCCGTTCCCCTTCCATAGGGATCAAGATCCCTTTTAGTCAAGGATTTAGGCCCTTGTAAGATTGGGATCGAGACCCCTTGATGGCTGGGGAGCAAGATTGAATTAAGCTTTGGGGTCCGCATTGCCGACGCAAGGTTCCGAGGGGGGCTCCCCAATCCCCAACCAAGCTCTCCACATCTATAGTTAGTTCCATGGTGTCTGCTTTGATTTCAAATTTAGATGCTTCAGAGTTTTAGAATTGCTAAAATGGGCATGAATGAAAGCATGAATGAACATTTCCCTGAGCATGCCGGCATGAGAGTAGCTTGAGGCTTATGCATGAGCCAAACCAAGCTAATGTTTATAGTTAATGGTGAAAAACATCCACATAGACAATGTTTTAGGGAAGCAAAAAATTATATGAATGCTCATTTTGCTAGTTGGATACCAGATGCAGAGTATATTCAGGCTTATGCATCCGGATGAAGCTAATTTTCATAGTTGATGATAAATTTTTTATTTCCAAATAGAATATGTTATAGGGAAGGGAAATTTTGGTTAAGTAAATTTCGAGATTGCATTTAGAAGGGGAACCTTAGAAACATAGAAGCTTAAGAGGAAAAAGTCCATTCAATTTGAAAGATATTTGATGGTATTTGGGAAAATATAAGGATTTTGTTGATAAGGGATTATATTATGCTCTATATTCAAGGATCCATGTTGGAATTCTTGGTGGTTTTTCACTTTTCAGTGGAGAAATGCTTACTTCAGATAGGGCTGGCAACATGCCGGGTTTGGGCTGGCCATTCCTGGCCCTAGCCCAGTCCTATTCCCCTGGGGGCTGGGCCGGGCCAGGTTAAATTAAATAAATAAAAGGGAATCGGGTCTGACTTGGCCTGGCCCAAGCCTGGCCCATGTGTCCCAGGCCCTAAGTTTACCAGGCAGGGTCACCTGGTCCATTTCCACCCCCAACTTCCGAGAATGGTTGATGTTGCGTGGGGGTAGTTGAGTAAACACCTTCTGACATAATTCACCTTGTGTGTGTTGAGTAAAAGAAACATGTTTCTATGGATTTCATCATCTAATGGATAACTAGTAGAGAGGAATGTTAATTTTTTGGTTCGATACTCTACCTTTCTCAGCAAGACACAATTTTTTGGTTGGGTACTCTAATTTCTCCACAAGACATTTTTGTGAGGATTGCACATCTAGTGGTTGTATAAATGTGAGAGATGATTGTCATTTTGGGACTCTTTTAAGTTCCTCAGATTCAGTCCATCAATGAAGTTCCTAGCTTTTGTCACATATGAGCAGAAAGGAGTAATTAAATTGTGAACACCAATTGGTTGTAATTGTTGCCGTGTGTTTTTAAATACTCTCTTTTTCTCTCTCTCTCTCTCTCTCCCAACCCCCCCCCCAAAAAATCATCTTGCTGCTGTTAGTGAAGCGTGGATAAACTGGTCTCACAGGATCACACCAGCTCACCATTCTCAGATTGAGGCCACAAACTCGTCTATTATCACTGGTCTTCTAACTTATTTTACTGAAATCCACTCAGCATGCTCCATAACTCTGCCAGGATGAAGTTCTCAGTTTTATATGTGACTGACTGTTTGCAAAATTGTGATCGTGGTTCACTGATGTGATCTACTCTCTTGTAACAATTAAATTAGATGAATATGTTCTAGTGTTGATTACTCTCCACTTTTGTTATGAAATCTGCATGTGAACAGTTCTCATGAACAGTACTCTGAATAGTGTTGCAAACCGTGCCGTGAACAGCACTGTAAATAGTACCATGAATAGTAAAAAGTGTTAAAACTCGAGAGAGAAAAGGAAAAGAAGAGGAAAGGAAAAAGAGAGTAGAGAGAAGATGAAAAAGAAGAGAGGAGATATAAGAGAGGAGAGAATGACATGAAATTCAGTCATTTATAATGTTTGTTTAGAGTTCACGAAGGACAAAAATACCCTTGACAATAAGTATCTTAGAATATATGAAAATGACAAAAATACCCAATATACGAAACAAGTTATTCTTTAACACTCCCCCTCAAGCTCGAGCATAGATGTTACCCATGCCCAGCTTGGAGCAAATCTACTGAGTCTTGTTACAACTAAGCTTCTTGGGGATTATATCAGCCAATTGAAAGAGCGGATTAAAGAGAAGAGAGGAGAGAGTGACATGAAATTCAGTCACCCCATGCCTCACTAACATCTTTATTTATAATGTTTGTTTAGAGTTCACAAAGGACAAAAATACCCTTAATGAAAATAAGTATCTTAAAATATATGAAAATGACAAAAATGCCCCAATACACGAAACAAGTTATTCTTTAACTTCTCATGCTTGAGCATGGATGTCACCCCTGCCCAGCTTGGAGCAAATCTGCCGAGTCCTGTTACGACTAAGCGCCTTGGGGATTATATCAGCCAACTGCTTAGATGACTTCACGTATGGGGTTGCTATTTGCTTGCTGGTCACTTTCTCATGAATGAAGTGATATCAACTTCAGTATGTTTTGTTCTTTCATGAAAAATTGGATTGCTCGTGATATGAATTACTGCTTGATTGTCACAAAATATCTTCATTGATTCAGAAACCCATTTCCTGCATCAAGGTGTTCAACCAATTAACTCAAATGTAATATGAGCCATGGCTCTATATTCAGCCTCTGTGCTAGATCTAGCACCACATTCTGTTTCTTGCTTTCCAAGTCACCAAATTTCCTCTAACAAAGTCATCATTCTTCTTGTAGATAAGTCCTCAGTGTGGTGTTCTATGAGAATGCAAACTGACTTAATACACTCACAACAAAGGCTATATCCGGTCTAGTGGTTGTCATGTAGATAAGTTTACCTACAAGTCTTCTATAATTGACAAGATCTTCTAGGTCTCCTTGATCCATTGAAAGTCTTCTATATTTGACAAGATCTGAAAATATCTAGTAAGTCTTTAGTTGACGAGATCTATGGGTGGTATTAACTGGTTTAGCCCCTAACATCCCTGTTTTTGTTAGTAAATCAGTTACATATTTCCTTTGGATAGACTAATAGCATATTGTAACTGAGCTACTTCAATCCCTAGAAAATACCTCATTTGCCCCAAGTCGTTTCTTTGAATGCAGATAACTCTTTAACTTATGAATTTCTTCTTGATACATGTAATAATAATATCAACATAAACAACCAAGATAATAGTTCCAGCTGCTTGTTTTCAAATAAATATTGAATGATCACATGGCTCTGCTGAAACCCATATGCATGCCATAACAAGTTCGCTGAATTTCTCAAACATTGCGTGTGGTGATTGCCAATGTTCAAGAAGGCGGATGTGGCCGCTTAGGCAGCTAGGGGTTGGGGCCAACCTTCTGAAATATACCAACTTTCTTTAAATGGAATCGATACCACAGCAAGCCGGAAAGTTTTTGTGCCAAAAAACATATGAAGGTATATGATTTAGCAAAAAACAAGCTGTCAAAACAACATCTATTATATTGTGGATGTTTCTTTCTGCTACCCCATTCTGTTAGGGAGTATGCTCACATGATGTATGATGCAGAATGCCATGTGTGGCTAAATAATTCTGGAAATCTTGAGGCAAATATTCTTTATCATTAACTGAATGCAAAGTACAAATATTCCTTCCAAACTGAGTTTGGATATCTGTATGAACAATCGAAAAATAGACAAGGCCTCAGATCTGTCTTTGATTAAATATACTTATGTCATCCAAGGAAAATTATCAACAAAAATAAATAAATATCGACCTAGACTCTGAATTCTAGGGCCCAAATGTTTGAATGAACGACTGAAAAAAACAGATTCTCATTTATTAATTCTAGAAGGAAAGAGCTTCTATGATGCTTTCCTAACTCACAAGCCCCACACTAAAGAGTTGACAGTGACTCTAGTGAAGGGATTAACATCTTCAAATAGAAAACCCATCACCGAGTCCTCTATTTCCACCACTTCTTGTTGCCTTGACCTCTACAATGACCTCCCCTTGAATCAGGACCTTGTCCTCTATTTCCACCACCATGGCCTTTGCCATCATTTCTACCCATGGAGGATGTTAAAGCAGACCCATCACCAATGCTAGTAGCCGATGAAGAAGAAGGTATAGTAACCTGTTGAAGGTGAGAGTATACATTAACATTATTAAGAGAGGGAAGTTCACTACTAGTTGAGATCTGCCCACAAACAACATGATACTCATAATTAAGGCTAGTAGAACTTTGAAACTCTAAATTTCTCTCTTTGCTTTTTAAGAAGTTTAATATCATTAATTAGGGGTTGATAAATATTCGATTCTTCCCGCATACTTCGAAGAGAACTATAATTATCATTGAGGCTTTTGTCTCCTTCTTGTAAAAGACATACTCTCATAAAGTAGATAAATCCAAGAAATATTTTTAGCAGAGGAGCACATTTCCTTTACAGTTTCTTACACTTCCGTAGCAATATTATGGAACATAACATCAGCTTTCATATGGGGTTCCGTGCTATTCCATAACCGTGTCGTAATCTAATAGTTCTCCTTAGGTCACATATCATACTCGCTTTTCGACTCTTTTGGGCCATCTTTAATTAAAAATTTCATTTTACCCTTGCGCCCAAAAAACCTTTTTGGATTGAGCCCATAAAAGGCAATTTGGACCCATTTAATCTTTCATTTATTGCTGGAATTCCTATTAGTCACTAATAGTGGGAATTCCAGGTTTACTTTCCTTGGCCATAAGAGCAAAACAATCTCAAATAAGCAAGGTATGATAGTATATGTTAGGTCACACACTAAAAACACATTAAAAACTTGCTGGAAATTTATAAAATCAACAATTCACAAGAACAAAACAACATATAGCACACAATAACTTCTCAATCAACTATAGGGAGAACACTTGTCTGTTTAAAAGCCGATGCACAAAGCTCTTTCTACTACAACATACAATGAAACCCCAAAATCCCCAAAAAAAGTCACTCGTAACTTCTGCAACACACCTTGCAGCATTTCACACTTGCTCTTCCAGGCTTTTCACATCCAAGAGAGGAACTTTTCAATGGCACGAACATTCACAACACACAGAGGCTACCATGCTGGCCTCACAAACAGAAAGGAATATTTCTTGATGATATTAGCACTAATAAAAATAAGGGTTTACCTCTCCTTTTTTTTTTTGGTTAAAAACAAGTAGCTATTTCTTTAAAGAAGAGACAAGAAGACAATAAGCAGATTGGTGCTCTGGTACCATGTGAACATTACTTGTAAACAGTGTTGTGAATAGTGCCCCTGAAGAGTACCATGAATAGTAGCATGAACAAATAAAAGTGTCAAAACTAGAGAAAGGGAAAAGAAGAGAGAAAAGATGAAAGAGAAGAGCGGAGAGAGTGACATGAGATTCAGTCACCCCATGCCCCACTAATATCTTTTATAATGTTTGTTTACCCTTAGTGAAAATAAGTATCCTAAAGTATATAAAAATGACAGAGATGCCCCAATACACAAAACAAGTTATTCTTTAACACTTTCTATAACTTAATAATTCACTCAGTCAGGTAATACCATTGCTGCTTCATAAGTTTTTTGAAGTCTTGATCTTTATGCAGTAACATAATTCACTTATAGGCTGATATTTAAAATTCTACTCTACCCTTTGATATCATCGAGTTTATTGATTCTTATTCTCCCTTTATACTCAAGTTCAATATCCTTTACACATTCGCCATTGACCATAAGTGTGTAGCATCTTTTCCCCTCATCTTGTTTCTTGGGGTCGACCAATCTAAAAGAACTATTTAGCAGCATCACAATCAATCCCAGGCATCATTTCTAGAGTTGGGTGGATTAATTGTGGAATGGAAACATAAAATAATGAAATGACTCTCTTACATACACATGTATAACTGAAAAACACTTCAGAGTCATGCAAGTTTTAAACAAAATCTTAAAGTATATTGCGATTGACCAATCTAAAAGTACTACTTTTCAAGGCAGCATAATTACTCCCAGGCATCATTTCAAGAAATGGGTGGTCTAATTGTGGAAACCTGAAATATTGAAATGGCTCTTTTGCATAGGCACGCATAACTGAACTACTGAAGAAATGCATGTTTAAAATGAAATCTCTAGGTATCTTTTGAGCAGCTATCTACAAGCAAAATGCTCCCCTAGTATGGCTCTGAAGCTTAAACTGACTGCACCATTTGCTCATGTTTCCCGCTAATCATTAATCTATAGCCTATACGACATTGATGTTTTGATTAGGTTATTCTATTTCCTGAAGACAATAGACTGACATACCCTATCTGATAAGGAGTACTTTCATCTGTTTCAGAATCTTCAGTCATGCAAGTTTTAAACAAAATTTCAAGATATCTTGCGATTGACCAGTCTAAAAGTACTATTTTTCCACGCAGCATAGTCACTCCCAGGCACCATTTCTAGAAATAGATGGACTAATTGTGGAAACCGGAAGGACGCGGTTAGCATGCGGCCAAGCTCGCACATGTAGAAATGAAGGCTTGGCAATAAATATATTTTTAAATATAATTTGATCCTAGTTTTTTGAGAATATATAATTTTTAACATGGAGGTCATGAATATGAAAAAATAAATAAATTTTGAAAAATAGAAATAATAATTA
>NW_006498057.1:11017958-11036006 GCF_000471905.2 Amborella trichopoda | reverse complement strand
ATACATCTGGATCGCATATTGTACAAATGCAGTCCACCCCGCATGAAACAATTGTTCTTTCTAGAAATGGGTGGACTAATTGTGGAAACCTGAAATATTGAAATGACTCTTTTACATAGGCACGCATCATTGAACTACTGAAGAAATGCATGTTTTAAACGAAATCTCAAGGGATCTCTTGAGCAGCTATCTACAAGCAAAATGCTCCAGTAGTATGGCTCTGAAGCTTAAACTGGCTGCACCATTTGCTCATGTTTCACGCAAATCCTTAATCTATAACCTATATGACGTTGACGTTTTGATTGGTTCATTCTATTTCTTGATAGTGAAAGACTCATATAACCTATCTGAAAAGAAGTACTTTGATGTGTTTC
This sequence comes from Amborella trichopoda, assembly GCF_000471905.2. Next base: position 11,035,632 of record NW_006498057.1, on the reverse strand, counting down.
AGAACCTTCTTTGGGCCTTTGAAAACTTCATAAGCCCTTTTTGAGTAGGGCAGTCAGCTAGTGTGACATTTGACTTGTAATTATAATTCCATATTCTATAATACCAACCAATAGAAAGTTTATTATGTAAATAATTGTAGTAATAAGGATTTTTAGAGGAACCATGGTGTCTGTTTGTGGATGATATCTGCTGATCACTGAGTTCTTGAATTCAGGAATAAATAAAATCCATGGCAATGATAACAGTTAACAATTTCCAAGAAAAAAAAAAATCCATGGCAATGATAATCCTTCAATAATTTTGTTATTTTTTGCTTGTTTCTGCAAAATTTTCCATCTGGTGACATTTTTATATGAGTTTTTCTTTCTATTGAGATTATGATAGGAAGTCAAGAAATCCTTTGATTTTTGGGGGACCCCTGAGGGTGATATTGTCCACCCTGCAGAGTGCATACAACAGTTACTTGAGTATGTTCGGCGCCATAAAGTCAATATTGATGGTAACGTATGCACAGTGCTGGTCACCACTTTGGTTCTTGAGGTACTCTCTCTCTCTCTCTCATGTGCATGCATGCACGCACACACATAACCAGCTGTTCTTGTCACTATATTCAACATTACCTGTTATGAGTAATGGTGTTTCATTCGGAAATATTCATGTTAGAGCTTGGAGACTGTTTTTTCTAGTTGTGTATCTCAGGCTTCACTTGTAAATAGCCTCAAATTTCCATTCTCACAAGCGCAGGGCTCCATTGCCTCGTGAGGTCTTTTCCTTCCGGTCATTCAACATGGGCTAAGAGCAGCATTTTCAATATCCGCCCAATTGCAAAAGGTGCTAGCAAGCAGTGGTCCGTTGACCACCATTGCTGACCACCACTGCATCCTTAACCATGTTGGGTCTTTATTGCAATAGCCCCTCTGAAACGCAGCCTCAAACCTTGAGAACTTTGCATCCGCTAACCGAATTCTACATAATTACTGATGCATATCCAGAACTAGAAGCAGGCCAAAAAATAGTGGCCTTACTGTGTGGCTAGATAAGTATTTTTCTTGGAGAGTTTGGTAATGTCTTCAAGCAGCGTATTACGAACTAATTTTAAGTCTCTTAAATTCAGAGAGTCATAGACTATGTGTGATCAAACATTAAGAAGGATCAGGTTTGGTAACATTCAAAAATAAGAAATTTAATTATTTATATAAAACCGTTTATGTTCCTTAAGAAACATTAAAAGATGATGTCCATCCTTAACCAAAACCACTTGAGGTGGGCGAGATAATAAAACAAAAAAAAGGTTCTGAATCAGTCTTGTCCATTTCAAAAATAATCTTTCTAGATAAATAAATGATTTATAAGTCCAAAAATGCTCCAAATACTTCTAAAATGTTCCAAATCTATTGCCACTCCAAAAACAAATTTAGGCTCAGTGGTTCAGAGAAAGCTAGACGGCCCCTAGGTACCTGGTTTGGCACCCAGCACCTAGGCGCTGGGTGGACGCCTAGAACCTTTGGCACCCTAAGGTGAAAAGTTTTGCAAAATTGCATGTGTACTGTTGAAAAGCACATATATGCAGATATTTGTGTTCATTTTGTATATTTTTGCATTTATATGTATTGAAACTAACTCTTTCCATGCAGTTATATACGCATGAATGTTGAAACATGTTCAAAACTTCACATCATTAAAAATTTTGTAGAAAATGTCAAAAACATTAACAGGTCCATGGTGTGTACTGTCCGATCCAAACTGAGTATGACATACGCCATAGTGACATGGGAAAATAATCTCAACCAGATGATGAAATACAAAAACCTTCACTAGCACCGTATAAAAAATTTCAACAATAAGTGCAAGTTTTTGGATGCTTTTAGACCGCAAATTCTTTTTCCTTTTCAAAGAAATCTCAAAGTCAATTGACTTGGGGGCTTATATTCGATTATTATTTTTTCTCGTTGGGGGTTTAGAGAATACCCCCAATAGTTATTTATGTAAAATTCGTGAGTCAAAATGACCCAAAGTGCCCTTAGAAGCCCTTTAATCTCAAAAACAAGGGGTCTAGTACCTTGGCGTCTGCCCAGGACAGGGCGCCTAGGGAGGGCTGCCCAGGCTTGGGCATACACCACCCTAAGGTCCTTACGGAGGTGCCGTATGGACCACTTTTTGAAACAATGTTTAGGCTGTCAATGGACCTAGATCCAAGGGTATTAGAACTCCAAATCAACTTTATTTGGAGTTGAGCCAAAAACATCCTCGTTAAAGGGAAAAAGAAATGATATGGAGCTCAGAAAATAATCGAAAGTGATAAGATTTTTTAATATTCCTGTAGGAAGTAGGACCATGGAAAGTTCACTCATTAGATTCTTTATAATGCAATCCTTGGAAGATAGTTTGTTTTGTTTAGGTTTTGAATTGATCCTCTTTCTTCACGTGCTTGAAAATGTCTTGCAGGGGTGGCAGCGCAAGCTTGACCCAGGCTACAATGTGATGCAAACACTGCACACACTGCTTTTCAGAGCCGACTGGGCGGAGTCCTTGTCTTACACCATCGAAGGGCTTATGGCCCCATGATTAAAACCCTTATTTACAGTTTTGACACGAGTGACACTTTTATTCTTTACTCTGGTAAGGACATTATCCAGAAAATAACCTGGTCTTTTGGCTTCACACACCGTCTCTGCGCTTGACTCTACGAGTCAACACCCACCTTTTGTTTTTGAGAAAGAGAGAGAGAGAGAGAGATTTTGCATTTTTAATCGTGCAATAATTAACAATTTTGTATTTAGCTTTTAGCCCTTTTCATCTCTTATCACTTTTTATCTTGAAGTGACATAATTCAATATAATAAAAGTAAATCATATGGGGATATACATTAATGGCAGATCTACTATTAATAGTCGAATGGAAGAATACTCCCAATGAATTTCAGAATGTATTGTGATCCCTGATTGCTAAGGGTTGAGGACTTGCTCAACTCACATTTAGAAATTTCTGAAACCATGAAAATTGAGTTTTTTATAGGATATGATGTAGTAGCTTTTTATCGTTGGATGAGGTTTTGGGAAGGCTGCAGCTTTATGAAATTTGGAAAGGCTGCCTCAAGATCCTGAAAATTAGATTGAGCATGGAAATTTTTGTGATGGCCTGCTATTTTCGCGGGACCCTGGGATTTGAAGTTCTAAAAGTAGTGCAGTTTGGCGGATTGTTCTTTTTGAACAAAAAACTTTGCATGATAGATTCCTTTGGGGCTTTGTTTTGTTTTATTTCCTAGATCCATGATTACGATGGTGGGGATAAATAATTTGCCAACTATTCAGCTCCAGAGCGATGTTTCCCAGTGGCATTTCTCTGTATAAACTTGCGGTGTCATGGTTGGTATCTTGCTACAGCTCGTCTTCTGGATACAAAGAAGCAAAAGACCGAAAACTGATCCTGCATGTTCGGTTGCTGGGAACAACTGGCAGAACAACTAAATTAGATCACTAAAATTGCACCACGTTAGAGAGAAAAAAACAGGTCAGGCCAGCTTGTGACCTTATGCCAAAGCCCTGCCCGGCCCAACCCTTGTGCTGTGGTAGCCGGCTAGGATCCGGCCCTTAGGCCTATTCTGTGACCTAGACCCTAGTTTTTAGGGCAGGCCCATCCAACTCATTCTAGTCTCACTATGGGTTATGCTTACATCCAGACCAAGCAATTGCATTATCATTGCATCCAATCAGCACGTTAGACCTCTTCTTGCAATGAGCATTCCTATTCGTGAGATGTGCTTATTCTTGCTTTCAAATAGGAAAATAGTGTTTTTATTGGTAGGTTGCGCTGCTCCCGACCAATATCTTTGTAGAGGATAAGGGCGCCTTTAGATTGATACAAGCATGCACATGCACATGGGTGTGGTTTGTATAGAGCCTAGGTTCTAAACAATCAAATTAGACCCTACCTTCAAATAGCATTGAGAAATATGGTTTCATTACTGAAAATCAGTGTGATAGTCTTAAATTATATTTTCATCTTTATTTATAAAGTTTAAAGCTTCAAAAATACTGTTGATCGATAGATCTATGAAAACTTGAAAATCTTTAAAATTGATGGTCCAAAAATACATTACAAAATACACTATTTTCAATACTTGAAATCCATTTTTTTCTCTGTATCTTTATGTGGAGATGATCAATTTGAGAATATTTGTGCGTCAAAACAACCTCTTCTAGTGAAAATTTTGAGGTAGGTTTTAATTTGATTGTTTCAAGCCTCGGCTTTATATAAACTTTTCCATATATATATATATATATATATGGACAGTTAATGATCTTTTCTTTTCATTGAGTGAAGATGAAAAGTACTACGAAGAAACAAAAAAAGGAAAAAAGAAAAGGAGAGAAGAAAAACAAACAAGAAGAAAAGAAATAAACGCCTCAGTATCCCTGGCCAAAGAATTTATTGCTCCGTTTCTGTCTTGATTGATATGATTAAAAACCTCCTCCCAACCCTGAAGCTCCAAGAAAATACGCTTCAAAATCTGAATCCACTGCCATGGAATTGCATCACTTAATGACATTAAGAGAATCCCTTTTGATAACTACTTGTGCTAAGTACTATGTGAGTCTTCTCTCTCCATAGAATAAAGTCCATAATTCCTCTTCGTTGGCAATATAGGGATATAAACTACCATTGTAAGTCTATAAGATCTTTCCATCACTATTCCTAAGTAGTCCCCTATAAATTGCTACCTGTCTATTATCCCTAACAGTCCCACAAAGTTGAGCTTCTCTCACATGTTTGCAGGAGGAATTTAATCACCAACCTTAATTATCCTCTTCTTTTTGTAAGCCATCAAGTCTTTAAGATGAGACTCAAAAAGCTCCTTCTGAACGAGCATATATGCTGGCTAGGCCTGGGCCCAAATAATAATTGTTTTAAGACTTGGCTCTTTGATCTAATCCATACTTTTTGCCTTGCCTTCGAAATATCTTGAAGTCCTCGCCTTCCATATAATCCGTAAGACAAGGACCACACATATTCTCCATAAAGCAAGGGCAAAATTTTAGTACGGTGGTAACCATCCCTGCTTAAAGATACCACTGATGTGGAGAGGCATAACCTAGAACCAATTGCAGTTCACAAGAAGCCAAGCCCAAATACCACCTCGTGTCGTGCAAGTTAGAAAGATATGAGAGGCAGACTTAGCCTCTTGTTTACACAGAATGCGTACGTTAACTATCAATACACCCCTATTCAGCAAGTGATCAATAGTCAAGAGTCGCTCCCGACTAAAAAGCCAAAGAAAAGCACTTACCCTTAACCGGGCCTTACAACTCCATACTCTTTTGCACTATAGATTATGAGGGATATATTTGTCCTCTATAATACACTTATACATGGATTTAAGAGAGTAAGCAACCCACACCTCGAACTCCCAAACCACCCTATCCCCTCTAGAAGATGTATAACAAAAGTCATATAACATTCTCATGAAATTAGAGTACTGAAATTCTACCTCATGATCTATCAATCCAACATTTAACAGTACAATCCACAACACCTGACCTGCATGATATCCCACGATGTCCCTGACTTTGGTGGACTTTTGAGTCGATTTGAAGTAAAGTTGCAGAAACTGCGGCTTTAATGAGCAACTACCCATCCATCTCGAATTCTTGAAGGATGCATTCAATCCATCTCCCACCAAAATCCTACTGTGTGCCACAAACAAGGTTCTCACTGAGTTAATGCCCCTCAAAACTGAAGAAGCCGGACATCCCCTTGATAACTTCCTTAGAGCCACATAGATTGAGTCCCATCCGTACTTGGCAATGATGATCTGAAGCCAAAGTTGTGATGGCGAAGAAGAGGCCCTCGACCACTATTTAGTGAGAAGAGCATCATTGATTGCTCTAAGTTTTCTAATTCCCAATCCATATTCCTTTTTGGGAAAAGATACAATCTGCCAATTAACTAGATGGAATTTTCGTTTGTCTTGTGACCTACTCCATAAAAAGGCCCTCATCATGCATTCAAGAATCTTGATAATATATTGTGGCACCCTGAACAAGGAGAAGTAATAAATAAGAAGGTTTTCCATAGTGGCATTAATTAAGGTTATTTGTTCTCCAAAAGAAAGATAATTTCCCTTCCAACCATTCAACTTATTCTGAAACCTTTGAATGTTTGGATCCCATGCAGCTCTAGATAACAGACCGTCCATTAGAGGGATACCTAAGTATTTAGCAGAGAAATTGTCCGCTTGGCACTCTAACCAAGCTGCCCATTCATTGACTTCGTCATTTGAATAATTAATACCCAACAACGTTGTCTTATGTATGTTAATTCTTACCCCCGAGACTACCTCATAACATCGACGAAATAACCTGAGATTATGGATCTGCACCATGTCTCCCTCTACAACCAACGAGGTTTCATCTGCATATTGAATGTGGGTTATAAGCAGATCATCATAACTCATTGCAAGCCTTTAATTAGATTGCTTTCCACAATACCAACAAGCGCTAAAAAACTCCTCGATAATAGTATAGAGTAATAGCGAAAGAGGGTCCCCTTGACAAATACCCCTCGATGCCTTAAAAGAACTGCAAGTTTATCATTAACCAGAATTGAGAAATGAGTCGAAGACAAGCATCCATTTATATATTTTTTCTACCTTTCAGTAAACTTCATAAGGTTCATAACCTGATCCAGACAATCCTATTTCACTCTATCATATGCCTTCTCCAAATCTATCTTAAGCAATACTCCCTTTCTTCCTTGGCTATGGATAGAATGAATAATCTCTTGTGCAACAAGAATACGATCCATGATTTGCCTACCTTTGATAAAAGTTGATTGTGGGCCTTGGATGACTTAACCAGTCACCTTCTTGAGTCTATTAGCTAGGACCTTCACAAAAATCTTATGAGTAGAGGAAAACAGGCTGACGGGTCTAATATCTTGAAGGGACTCCATATGCTGCTTCATGAGGATCAGTGCAATGAATGTGGAATTTAAAGCTTTGAAAATCATCCTATCCTCATAAAACTGCTGGAAAAATAACAAAAAATCTTATTTCATAATCTCCCAAAAGTCTTGAAAAAAATTCATTTGAAATCCATCAGGTCCTAGCAATTTATCTCGAGGAAGATTGAAGACAACCTCCTCAATTTCTACCGATTGAAAACATTTCTCCAGACCCAACATACTCATAGAAAATAGCCTTTTAAAAGGAAAATAATTAATAGACCAATGAATTCTTGGCTCATATGTAAAGGCATTTTGGCAAAACGAGATAATATTTCGATGCCTTATCTTGAGGAAGACTGAAGACAATCTGCTCAATTTCTGCCATTGAAAAAACTTTCTCCAGATCCAAGACACTCATAGAAGATAACCTCTTAAAAGGCAAATGATTAATAGAATAATGAATTATTGGCTTAGACGTAAAAGCATTTTAGAAACATGACACAATAACATTTTGGACTCCTTGCATGTCTCCTTGTACCACCCCCAAAATTTGGATAGAGTTGATACTGTTAGACCTTCAACGAGAATTAGTAATGGCATAAAATTATTTTGTATTATTGTCATCCTCTTTAATCCATTGAGATTTAGATATCTGAAACCAATAAACCTCCTCCTCTTTAAAACGATCCACTAATTTAAATTTCAGACATTCCCTTTGGGGATTTTAATCTTCACTTAGACTACCCAGAAATTCCTCTAGGTGATTCAACACCTCTAAATTATTTGAGACCCACAGAATCCTACCATTCGGATTCCCAAAAGTAACTTTTGTCCATTGTTTAAGTCTATGTTTCATCATTTTAAGCTTGTGACAAATTCTAAAACATACTACCCATCAATAATAGTATTGGTCCATACTCTCACTCAACCACATAAGTTCAAACCTAAATGGTGGTGGTCCAAACTGTTCCCCTTCGGTATCTAGCATAATAGAGACATAATCCAAAATCTATTGAGGTAGAGCTTTGACCAAAACCTTTAGAAAAGCAGAATCCCAATCATGTGATACCAAAAATCTATCTAATTTGGACAATTGAGGGTTTTAAACAAAGTTATTTGATCAAGTAAATGTGAAATTCACCATGTGCACATTAACTAAATCATTTGTGGTGATAAAGTTGTCAAACAAAATCATCTGAGAGTTAAATCTATGTGCAAGTAAATCTCCCTAAAATCTCTACCAAATAACATATCTTCAGATTTAGGAAATAACAGACATCACCTCCTCACATATCTCTAACCACATGATAAGCTTCTTAAAAACAAAACATGTAACCTAATATTCTAAATCAAATATCATTTATACCCCACAAATTTCTACAACAAAAAAATACAAAAATAACTCTAAAAAAAGTAAAAACTAAACCTAATTGTAAAAATCAAACAATAGCAAAAATTTTAAAAAATTAAAATTAAAAACACACTGCACCATTCTCCTGGGGTTGGAAGAAGCTCAACTTCAAGCTGACATCCTTCATAGGCCAATCAAATAATTGATGAAGAAGTCCAGCCATTCTTTCGAGTACTTTATCTTATTTTAATGAGCCAACTGAGTAGACATTTAGAGTGCAATTTGTAGAGGAATCTTGAACTACTAAACTCTGCAATATGAAATTGAATATTGAATTCTCTTTTGATATCAAAGGGTTGCATTTCATGTACAACAACTAGTAAGTATTTTTTTTCATAATTGTGAACATTTTTTGCGTAGAGAGTTACCGCTTCATGTTCTTCTTCCTCCGATTGCAATTTATAAAATAGATCTCGTAAACCTTGTTCTATTACTTTGCTAATACGTTCTACTAGGTCTTCTTCGAGTCTCTCAAATTTTTAATCTATGCTCTATAACTAGATAATTAGTTATTTGTAATCACCATGGATTTCAAGGCTCTGATACCAACTAATGCAGCGAGAAATAATAAGAGGCTAATAAAAATAAAAAGTGTTTGATAGATTATATCTTCTCTCTAGGTCTCCATGGGAGTCCACCCCAAGATATTTTCACAGGATCAAACTCTTTAGTCAATCGCCAATAATCTCTGTTGTACAAAAAAGTGACATCTTCCCTTTAACTACACTTAGAAGAAATAATAAATAAAATCCTACAAACAAAAATAAATTTATATCCCTTTCTCTCTTCTACAATTTTCTCTCCCAATCGTTTCTCTCCTCACGTGAATCTCTATCTACCCCAAGTAATGCGGGGAGAATTAATAATAGGAAAAAGAAAAGGTTTGAGAGATTATAACTTCTCTTTGAGTCTACAAGGGAGTCTACCCTAAGATATTTTCATAAAATCAAAATCTTTACTCAATCACCAATAGTCTCTGCATTATAAAAAAATGGATATCTCCTCTTTAAATACATTTAGAAGAAAAATAAATAAATAAATAAAGTCCACAAACAAAAATAACTTTCTCTTTATCCATTTCCTACAATTTTCTCTCCCAATCTTCTCTCTCTTAAGGGGAATCTCTATTTCTTCCTATCTTCTCAAATAAATATCCCTAAAATCTCTACCAAATAATATCTCCTTAGATTTAAGAAATAATCAACTTGGCTCATCCTTAAAATCACGCACCAGCTCCTCCCATATCTCTAACCACATGATAAGCTTCCCAAAAATAAAATAAGTAACCTTATATTCTAAATTAAAAATCATTTATACCCCTAAAATCTCAACAACGAAAAAATACAAAAATAACTCTAAAGAAAATAATATCGCGACCTAAATCTAAAAATCTAACAATAATAAAATTTTTAAAAATAAAAATTAAAAAACCTTATGCATCATTAAAGGTATGATGTTGGACGATGGGCAATTACACAATGAAGAGTGGTAACAAGTGTTCGAAGGGATGAGTGCAAAATATGGACTTGGGTTTGACAAAAAATGAATTAAAACAAACATAAAACTATGAGAAAAAAAGAAAAATATGGTGAGGTAAAGATGCTAGTCGAGGAGTCAGGTTTTGGGTGGTGTTTGCAGAGGGGGATGGTGACTACAGAATGGTCAATGTCAGATACGTTCATATTAGTAGGTCATTTTTACATATGAATGGTCATTGCCTTCATATGTACAGTATGGGCAGTAAGCATGACTCATTGCTATAGATGTTTATTTCCTGTCGGCACACCCATGGGCTAGCAAGTGTAGGAGAAAAACCACACCTGTTTACTAAAAGAAGTAGATTGCGTTTGGAGGTCCATGGCATTGGTTCACCAGCTTTGTCAATGGATAAAATAGTAGAGAATCATGATAAAAGTTTAGAGAAAAAGAGGAAAAAGCTGAATCAACCCACCCTTTACCAAACAAAATGCATGAAAGCGTGCGAGAACTCTATGAAGGTGAGGTGTTTGATGAAGAGTTGCACCTCAACGCTTGAAAGGCATTTTTGAACAATGGCATGGCCTATTTGTTTTTATCCATTGAATCTAGGTTTCATAAGAGGTGGTTGTTAAGGCATAACCCTCATGATTAGGTGTTTTTACTCTTAATTTCTCTAGTAGTTTTAAAACTATGAATTTTAGGCATTGGGTGGAACTAACTTGACTATTTTGGCTTTCTTATTTCATGGATTGATTCAGGATTTATGAAAAGTTGCAACAAAATTTTACGATGGATGCCCAACTTACATAAGCCTCATTTACTTGTGTTTAGGACCAGCATTGACCAGCTAATAGTGATGGCTAGGAAATACCAAAAAGATAGTACTTTCGATATATTGGATCGATAATCTAAGAAACAGAGAGATTGAGGAAGATGTCACATGTAGAATTAGAATTGGATGGACGCGGTGGGGATGTACAACTGGAGTTTTATGTGATCATCGCATATCAATGAAGCTGGAGTGGAAGTTTTATTGGACAAGTGTGAGACCAGCTTTGCTTAATAAGATTGAATGTTGGCAGTCATGAAACAACATACATATAGGATGATTGTAGCTGAGACAAGAATGTTGAGATGGATGAGTGGCAAGACAAGAACTGATAGAATTCAGACTGAATACATTCGAGGAAACATAGGGGTGACTCCAATAGGTGATTAAATGAGGGAAAATAGACTTGGGTAGACTGGCCTTATAAAACACAAACCTAATATAGTATTGGTGAGGAAGTACGGTTTAATTCAAGTGAAAGAATCCAAAAGGGAAAGGGGAAAGCGCAAAGGACATGGATGGAAGTAGTGAGAAAAGACATTGGGACCTATGGTCTCACTGAGGGTATGATTCTTGATAGAGCATAATAGAGAAACATGATTCATATAACAGACCACAAATAGTTGGGAAAAAGCTCTAATGATGATGATTTCATGGATTGATGCATGGACGAGTCCCCGTATAAGGATCTCACTTTATATTCTTCTATTTCATTAGTGGATTTGCCGTATGTGACTCGCCTGACGAACTTCTCACTTTATTTCACTAGGTATGTCATTTGGATTGTGTGATAGCATTGTGATTTTGCATGTCACATGTATTAATGATGTATGCTTGTCTTACGGTAAATATCAAGGTGATTAGAGTGACTTTGTATTTTCACACTCTTTGTTGCAAGGGGTCTTTGTTAGTGATGGCATTATATTTGTGCATGCTTCAGTCCTCTCTCTCTCAAGTTGGAGGCTTGTGGCATTATATTTGTATGTTCTTTATTTCTTTTTCTTTCTTTAAGTTGGAGATTTATGATGATTGTATGTGCTGGCAATTGAGAGAATGATTTGATGCTTGTATGTGGAGAGGCTCTTGTTGTTTTGTGGGCGGCTAAATTATTATTTTTTCCTTTCCTTGTTATGCATATTAGACTTCTTATATGGACTCATTTGAGCAGGATCATTTCTATGTAATGTGGGGTGCTATATGGCCGTCAATTTTATGTTGTATGTATATGTTCTTGTCCTCATGCATACTTTTTTTGTAACTGGGGCCACATTTATTGCATATATATTGAGGTCTCATGATCCTAGTTGTTTTAATTTGATGCGCATGAATAATGATTTCTTCAGTTATCTATGTGACATATAGAAACATCTTGGAGTACTTGGAATATACTTGTTGAAGAGCAGGGGCGATTTCTTGTATATAGTAGCATATAACCTGGTGCTGGTCCTGCCTATACAGGATCCTTGCAGGGTGAGCTGGAAACAATCATAACTTTTGACTCTTTTTCCTTTATATACAAAGTGGCCACTTTTAGGATTCGAACCCATGCTCTTATACTGGCTACACGAGCCTTTTACCATCAGACCAAGTGATGGCCCCTAGGATGTGAGATCTATCCCAAATGTTTTTACAGTTGTAAGTTACAAAAGCTAGCACATTCAGATTTTGAATTTCAAATTAGAGAGACTGAGTCCCTTTATAGTTGTAACCATGTAATATTTGTATCCCTATTCATTAGGGAACAATTTTATTTTACTCTGTATATATTTGAGCTCTCCATTAATGAAAAGCAGTCGGTGATTCAAAACTCAAACCCACTTGACATGGTATCAGAGCAGCCAAGTTGACGATTTTTCTTTAATCACAGACAAGCTGAAAGTTCTGAATTTCAAACCTCATCAAGCCCCTTAAGATTTATCAAACAAGATCCCTTAATTCATCCCCAAGTCGTTCTTGTAACTGGGTCTCAGTTCATTAAGCTTGCGAAGACTAGTTTGAAGCTGAGAGCTTTCATGACCAAGAGCATTCTCTATTCTAAAAAAAAAAGATTGTCAGTAATGCATAAGAGTACACTCCAGTGCTCATGGATCTGGCTTGGCACTTTGAGGATTTGCCACAGAATGCAGGAAGTAATTATTTACTGTTGAATCATGGTTACAATCCCTTGATATCAAGGCCCTAATATCCTCCTTGCTCTTTTTCAATTCCTAAGAAAGGGTAGTGAGAGGGCTTAGAGAGATCTCAGGGAGAGGCCCAAATATATCATGGCCGCTCAGTTCTTTCGAATTAGCATCTAAAAGCTGCTTCTTCATCTTCATATCTTATTGACTCTCAAGATTCCCACTAAGCTCTTTCTACTTTGCAACCTTTGGTATGGAGATTGGTTTCTTGGGAGATACGCTTTCCTCATAGGGGTGCTCCTCTCCATTTTTTCTCCAATAACAAGCAATTTTTTCTCTTTATCTCTCTCTCTCTCTAAAACCTCTATACATTTCACTCTCTCTCATTCTCTCTAGGCTCTCCACTCTATTTTCTCCCCGGTCTCTCTCTCTCTAGAGTGTATAAGACCTTCTCTTCAACCCAACCAGATGACCCATGGCATATTGGCAATGATGATCCAATAAAAGATTTGTCACTCTCTCTCTCTCTCTCTCTCAATGCTCAAACTTTGATAGTAGTCTCTAAGTGTCAACCACGAGTCTCTAAAGATTCTCTGTGTGTTTCTAGAAGTGTTATTGCTGTAGTCTCAGATCATTTATCTGTGGTCGTCCATCATGACAACGGGCAACCAAGAGAAAAACAACAATCAAAATGTCGTCACTGATATGTCATCTCATTACTACCTGCAACCGTCAGATAATTCTGGTAATATTCTTGTCTCACAAGCTCTTGTTGGTAATAATTTTGGCACTTGGAAATGTGCCATGAAAATTGCTCTTGGAGTAAAAAACAAGTTATGTTTTGTGGATGGTACTCTTTCCAAACCAACTGCTCTACTTTTTGAAGTTCAAGCATGGGAAAGATGTAATTTGATGGTTATGTCTTGGCTGTATAATAGCCTCGGGCGATATCTTGCGGACAACGTAGTCTACGTTGAGACGGCCCGAGATCTCTGCCTCGATCTTGAGGACCGTTTCTCTCAAAGGAATGGGCCACATATTTATGAAATCAAGCATTCCATTGCCACCTTATAGCAGAAACGTATGTCAGTTACTTATTATTTCCCTTCTCTAAAAGTGTTATGGGACGAATTAACTTCATATTCGAAGATCTCTACCTATACTTGTGGATTTTTTAAGGAACTTCAAGAATATCATCAGACCAAAAGAGTTTATCAATTCTTGATGAGCTTAAATGAATCCTTTGGGACTATTCGGACTCAAATCCTTTAAATGGAACTTTTGCCCAATTTCGAGAAGGTTTACTCTTTCGTCCTTCAAGAAGAAAGACACAAGGGTCTACAAGTAAACCAATTAGTTTCCTCCGAGGCTGCTCCTCTCATTGTCAATAGTTCCCACAACAGTCAAGTGAAAGGTCGCTTCAAAGAGCGTCCTTAGTGTGACCATTGCAAGAAGCTAGGCCACATACTCGTGACAAGTGTTATGATATTCACAGTGACTGCTTCAAAGAACGTCCTTGGTGTGACAATTGCAAAAAGGCGGGCCACACTCGTGACCAGTGTTATGATATTGACGGGTATCCTGAAGGAAATTTGAAACGACATCTAAATGAATGTCAAAATCATCACTAAAAGGGAGGAAGCCAAGCTAATAATGCCAACTCTACTATCAGTTCTTCTCACGACACTCCACAGTCGGAAGGAACACCACCATTACCTCCTCTTTCACCGACCCAATATCTACGACTTTTGTCTTTACTAAGCATTGGTTCCCAGCCTTCCAATGCAAATTTTGCAAGTATGTTATTCTGTCTCTCTGCTTCTAAAACCACTCGTGACTCATGGGTAATATATTCTGAAGCATTTCACCATTTCACACCCCATCTATCCTCTTCAATGTCACCTATTACCAACCATCAAAACAAGCAAGTATGCTTGCTCAATGGAAGTAAGACTGTCGTAACACATATTGGTAAAAGTTCATTGTCCTTTTCCATTGAATTAGATGATGTTCTGTGTGTTCCAAAATTTTCTTTCAACTTATTGACTGTGAGCAAAGTCACCAATTCTTTTAATTGTGCAATTACCTTCTTTTCTACATTTTGTGTCTTTCAGGACTTGACCTCGAGGAGGCTGATTGGAATGGGGGAAATGCGTGATGGATTGTACTACTTCACCCAACCACCTATTGCTGCCACAGTGACAAAGCTAGCTACCATATCTCCTATCATTTGGCACAAAAGGCTCGGTCATCCATCCCAAAATAAGTTTTCTAGATTTCATTTGAGCCATGATTGTCTTTCTTCATTTTCTTCATGTGATGTTCCTTTTTGTGATATTTGCACTATTGCAAAACATTCTCGCTTTCTTTTTCCCTCTAGTTCGAGTAAATGTGATATTCCTTTTAAGTTAATCCATTGTGACATTTGGGGATCATATTCCACTGCTTCTCAGTCAAGAGCACATTATTTTCTAACCATTGTTGGTGACCGTTCAAGATGCACATGAACATATTTGATGAAATATAAATTAGAAACCTATAAATTCCTTCATTATTTTATTAACATGGTGAAAACTCAGTTTCATTATCAAGTTTGCCAAATTTGAACTGATAGTGGTGCTGAATTTTTATCTAATGTCATGCAAAATATTTTCAATAATTGTGGCATTGGGCACCAAACAACTTGCATCCATATTCTGCAACAAAATGGCATCGCTGAACGTAAGCACCCCATCTCTTAGAGACTGCCCATGCTTTACAGTTTCAAGAAAATCTACCCATCAAATTTTTGGGTGATGCATTCTAATGGCTTGTTACCTCATTAACCGAATGCCAACACCAATTCTCTCTGGAAAAACCCCTTATGAAGTTCTGATGAAAAAACCCCCCACCTATGAGCATTTAAGAGTATTTGGGTGTCTTGTTGTGTGCACAACAATGACACCCGACAACATATGTTTGCTCCATGCTCAAAACCGTCCATATTTGTTAGATATCCTTTGGGCCAACGAGGATATTGGGTATTTGATCTAGATACTTAAATTATTTTTATCAGTCGAGATGTCATTTTTTCGCGAAGAAGAGGTTCCCTTCAATGCCATGCCATCCGAGCACAACCAGTATTACAGTTAAAAAAGCCAGCACATCCAGATTTTGAATTTCAAATTAAAGATACTGAGTCCCTTTTTAGTTATAACCATGTAGTATTTGTATCCGTATTCATTAGGGAATAGTTTTATTTTACTCTGTATATCTTGGAGCTCTCTATTAATGAAAAGTGATCGGTGATTCAAAACTCAAACCCACTTGACATAAACTTTGACATGTGTTTTGAGTAGGTTTTAATAATGATTGAAAATTTATTCCTACTACATTTTGGTAATACGTTTATTCTCTAACTATTCGATCCTTTCATGTAAAGATACATACTACTTGGCATATGCTGGTTTTCCCAATATGCGTGGGTTCATCAACCTACATCTTGATGAAACTTACCACCTTAGTAATTTCGAGGTCGAAATCCAAGGTTACCAGAGGAGTTATTTAGTCATAGATATTCATTATTACAAAATATTGTGGAGTGTACCTTTGGGGTATGGAAAATACGTTTTCCAATTTTGAAGATCTAATTTAAATTTCCATTTCTTATGCAGGTCAAGATCGAAAACGCTACAGTAATACTACATAATTTTAATTTCGATGACAAGATTTTATGAATGTACAGTTCAATCTATAAGGAGAATCGAGAATGCACGTGAGGATGATGATAGTGAAAGTGAAGAAGAAAGAGTGGAACATATGGTCATGGTGTCGAATTTCTAAAGAAAGGAAGACCGTAATATTGTGGGATAATCGAAGGACAAAATTACTGGGCGGTTTATCGACTTCATCAAAACCAGTGTTTAAACACTAATATGAGATTTGTAGTATGTTTTTTTGTTATGAGATTATTTTAGAGTCACTATTTTGTGAATGAGGTGACTGTTTAAATCAACAATAATTTCTTGATCAAAGGGGAGAGGGAAACACTTCTTTGATCAAAAGGGAAGAGGGAGAAAACTTTAAACAAATTTATGAATTCAACCATCCACCATGTTAGTAATGACATGGATAGGTCGATAACTAAAAATCTCAATTAAAAGATAAGTTTTAGCCTCTAGACCAGTGTTTAAAAAAACGCCGAGTCGAACCGGACTCGCCCGATTCGACTCGGGAATCTCAATGGACGGATCGAATCGGCGAAAAAATGGAAATCGTCCGGTTCTAGAGAGAACCGGACGATTCTGTATAGTGACTCGCCGATTCACTGTACGAAATCGGCGAGTCCTGGTCGGAATTATATTTTATTTTATTTTATTTTATTTTATTTATTTATTTATTTTTTTGTAATACTTGATCGATTTTTTTGTAATCCATGATCGAATTGTTTTTATTTTTTTGTAATCCATGATCGAATTTTTTGTTTTTTTTTTTTTTGTAACCCATGATAGAATTTTTTGTAATCCATGATCGAATTTTTTGTAATCCATGATCGAAATGTTTGTTTTTTTTCTTGTAATCCATGATCAAATTTTTTGTTTTTTTGTTTTTTTTTGTAACCCATGATAGAATTTTTTGTAATCTATGATCGAATGTTTTGTAATACATGATTGAAATGTTTGTTTTTTTTTGTAATCCATGATCGAAATGTTTGTTTTTTTTTGTAATCCATGATCGAATTTTTTGTTTTTTGCTTTTTTTGTGACCCGTAATAGAGTTTTTTGTAATCCATGATTGAATTTTTACTAATCCATGATCGAATTGTTTTTTTTCTTTTTTTGTAATCCACGATTGAATTTTTTGTTTTTTTTTGTAATCCATGATCGAATTTTATGTAATCCATGATCGGA
>NW_006498057.1:10953709-10988106 GCF_000471905.2 Amborella trichopoda | reverse complement strand
GTACGCTGCTGCTCTGTTCCTGATGTGCTTGAGACTTTGGTTGGGTATGGCATACGTTACTACCTTTGTTATATTGCCAAGCCTTGGGTTTTACGCATGCCACAGTCATTTGTAACTTTAGCTAGTAAGGAATTTGAGGCAATGTTTCAATGCCCAAATATTACTTGGTACTTACTACAGGGAAGGTTATAAGTTATTGAATGTAATATGTAATATTATTGATTGTATTTTTCCTTGATAGAATGACCACAATCTTTTCTTCTTTTTTTTTCAAGAATTGTTTTTGCGAATATAGGATAGAAATTGTTGGAAATAAAGAAAAGTGATGAAAGTCTCATAGGCTGCTGCTCTGATCTTGATGTGCTTGAGGCTTTGGTTGGCTTTGTTATGGGTATGGCATATGTTGTTGCCTTTGTTATATTGCCAAGCCTTAGGTTTTAAGCATGCCACAGTCATTTGTAACTTTAGCTAGCAAAGAATTTTAGGCAATGGTTCAATGCCCAAATATTATTTGGTGCTTACAACAAGGAAGGTTATAAGTTATTGAATGTAATATGTAATGTAACTGATTGTATTTTTCCTTGATGGATTGATCACAATCTTCTTTTTTTTTTTTTTTGTCAAGAATTGTTTCTGTGAATATATGACAAAATTTACTGGAAATAAAAAAAATTGATGAAAGTCTCATAGGATGCTGATCTGATTTTGATGTGCTTGAGGCTTTGGTACGGGTATGGCATATGTTGCTGCCTTTGTTATATTGCCAAGCCTTGGGTTTTACGCATGTCGCAATTATTTGTAATTTACCTAGCAATTGCTTGGTGTTACTACGTATTTATGAGCGTCTCTCCAACTACCCACATGTCCTCTCTCTCTCTCTCTCCCCACTCCCTCTCACTCTCTCTCTCTCCCCCCGCGGCTCCACCACCCCTCCTCATTGTCCTCTCTCTCCCCGAAAAATAGTCTTTCCGGTGAGATTCCTACACATTTGATGTCGATGTAAACTCTCGCTTCGCTCGACCTCTCATGTAACCAACTTTCAGACTCCATTCCCATGGGTGGGCAATTCGTTGCATTTGACATGAGGTCGTTTATGGGTAACTCGGATCTTCCATTGCCCAAAGACCTGTTCTCCTGAACTTTTAAGAAGCAAGGGTAATGGAAAACTTTCTGGATATTGTTGATTTTTTTCATGGTAGGCATCGGGGGTAATGACGTGACAATTGTGTTTGATGGATGTGACTCCACTTTTTCTCTCTTTTTCTTTCTTTTTTTTCTCATTTGTTGGTTTGTGACATTTTCCCTTTGTTTTCTCTCTTATATGATTAGTTTGAAAACCGATAAAGAGTTATATCGCTTTTGCAGATTTGAACGTAGTCTACATGTACCGCTAATAAATTCCGACCATTGGAATTAGCGGTTTCCTTTTCCTCCTCCTATTTCCCAACTACAAAAGAATTTAGGTCTACAGATTCAGCATTGTCGCCTGATACACTTTGAACTAGACTATTCTGATGTGATGATTAGAACTTTGTTTCATTTCTTTGTGTCAACATCAGGTCATACCTATGTTACCAAATGTTACAACCCCATGCGCATGCTCATGACTTAATGCATTCAACTCCACACACAATCTTTGGTAACACATTGTTGCTTGCACCGGTGTCAACATAACCATTACATTATTGAACACATAAAAACATTATTACTCCATTCCATCCCACATGGGCAATGCTACGAGATGTCTGATAGTGGATACAAAGACTAGAGAAAATTTTCAAGCCGAAAAACAGGGCAAAATAGACACCTTCAACAAGCCACTTGCTAAAAACCAAGCTAAGTGAATAAGTTACAATCCTTTAAATAACAATTAAAACCATTTCTAGCCTTGTAAAACCACTGTAAATAACTCAACTACGAACCCTTTATGAGGCAATTACAAATAAAACAAGATTAGCTTATGAATTACACTTTCATAACACAAATTACATAAACTATATCCCAAAACTTAAATACAACATGCAACTAATCTAAATAAAATCAACTAAACAGGGAATTATAATGTCAAATTAAAATAGAGAATCCATCGGGGCCACGTAATCGGGTCATATAAGGACTAAATTTTATCTCTTCGGATGGTGCAAAAGTAGTTCAATCTCATAAGAGTGTCTAATTCAAATAGGAAGAAATTATACACTTTAAAATCACTTCTTAAGATCTCAAAACACTGGCATTATCATCCAAAATAGAATGTAAAATGTTTGAATCGAATCGGATAAAGAATAACAGAGTTATGACCAAACTACACACGGTGGTCCCTCGGACCACCAAAATAGTCTTGTATGGAAATATTATGAACCCCCATAGGTAAAAATGCGATGAAAAAGTTCTGAAAATTGAGTAATTAGCACAACTCACACATGTGGATATATTCTACTTTATCAAAACCAATCACTTTGTAGATCTAAAATTTCAAACCAATCAATTTAAAGATAATGTTCTCTTCACACATATGTGCGAAGATATTTTTTATCTCAAATTTGAAAATGTATTTTCTCTTTAATATCAAATAAATAAATTAATTAAACGTCACACATGCGATACATGATCCATGTGTGAGTTAATTAAAACATGTGATAAAAAAGGGGCCTTAAGTTATAACATTTTATAACAAAATATAACAATATATAACAAGACACCATAACATAACCCTTTATAAAACAAGTAACCAATTGCCAATTTGGTTCCCCGCCTAGGGATCAGGGCCTAGCTAGGCGGTGATCCTAGAGTGAGGTGTGGGGTGCCACGTGGCAGCCCTATGGCCACTCGGATGCCACATGGCACTACCAAGTCAAGACTAAAGTGAAATTTGAGTCAAACAATTTGAGAAACCTCATCTTTTTAGCAAATAAAATTTCAAAAATTTCCCTAAAATTCACAATAAATATTTAAAATAGTTTTTTAACAATTATTAGATTTTTTTCATCATCATAAAATCAGACAAAATGTATAGAGAGATATCGGCTAATAACTGTAGGTGTCGGAGTACTCCATTAGGCTAGTCCCGAATGATGATCCGTCGAGTCTCAGATCAACCCAATAGATCTATGTCTACAATCTAAAGCAGGGATAAATAATTGGCCATATCAACGCTGTTGAACCAGAGCTTCCGATCATCTTGCTCTCAATGGGACATGATCTAACTCGATTACAGGGGTCTTCTTAATTTGGAAGAGTGCTTCTCGTACAAAATTAAGGTGCACATATCATGTAATGGTCTCGTGTCAGGATACGGACTTATGTCCCATAAGTCTTGACTATTCCATACAGAGCGAATACTCAATCAATACTTGGGTTCTATTTTTCTCTTTTGGATTCTCTAAGCTCTGACCGTTTGCAGCTAAACATGAAGCTAACTTATAAAATCCTGACGAAGAGGTGACCCTCGTACCTCCTTGAGAAATTGCTTTCTCAACACGTGAACTCTCGGTACCTCATACATACTAAGGGTAAAAGAATCTAGGTTCCATTCTGCAAGACGCCAAGATTTCAATCTCTCGATCGGAATTTACGCTTTGATAGGCGATATTTCCAACAATTTTAAGTATTACAGACATTTGTTTATGAAAAATACCTTCAGCTCTATAAATACCAAAGTTTGTCCTGTCTTAAAATCCAACATCGATATCCAATATACCGAAGTTGTATCTGAAATAACAAAATGGCCACATAAGTACCGAAGTAGTACCTGTTGACCCCCAAGATCTTCATTTACAATAAATTCTTTTAACCTATGAAGTATTTTGAGACATGGTTGAACCATTTCATTTTGCGTATTTTAAAAACCTTTTTATCTGCAAAAGGTGACGTGTACGTATGACTACGCAAGTCATACTTGTTAAATACTTCCAAAAAAACATGTCATACTTATTAAATACATGAAATAATTTTAATATTCTTTATAGACTATGTCTTTATTTTTAATATTTTTTATGTACTTATTTATGAGCGTCTCTTCTCCCACCACGCACCCCCCTCTCTCTCTCTCTTCCCCTGCAGCCTCCTCATGCTCCCTCTCTCTCTTAGAGAAATCGTCTATCCTGTGAGATTCCTACAAATTTGAGGTCGATGCAAAGTCTCACCTCCCTCGACGACTCATATAACTAGCTTTCGGGCTCCATTTTTACCGTGGGCAATTCGTTACATTTGACATGAGCTCGTTTATGGGAAACTCGGATCATGGCGACTACCCATTGCCCAAGGCCTATTCTTCTGAACCTATAGGAAGCGAAAGTAGTGTTGGTGAAAGAACCTTCCGGATATTGTTGATTTCTATCGTAGTAAGCATCAGTAGTAATGACGTGATGACTGTTTTGATGGCAGGGACTCTGCTTCCTCTCTCTTTTTCTTTTTTCTTTTTTTTTCTCCTTTGTTGGTCTGTGATACTCTACTCTTCGTTTTTTTTCTTATATGATTTTTTTTAGATTTGAAAACCAGTAAAAAGTGATTTCGCTTTTGCAGGTTTGAACGTAGACCATGCGTACCACTAATAAATTTTGATTGATGGAATTCTCGGGTTTTTCTTTTCCTTCTTCTTTTTCCAATGGAAAATGAATTTAAGTCTATATATTTGGCATTGTTGCCACATACACTTAGAATTGCACTATTATGATGTGATGAGCACGGCTTTGTACTATTTCTTTGTGTATGCATCAGGTCATACCTATTAAATGTATGAAAGCGTCTACATCAGATCAAGCCTATGTTACCAAATGTTATATGCCCATGCGCATGCGCATGCCCATGACCCAATACATTTTCAACTACACACACAATCTTTTGGAACACATATGTGGTTGCTTGCACTGGTGTCAAGATGCTGCATAACCATTACGTTAGTGGACACATAAAAGAAATCATTACTCCATTCCATCCCACATGGACAAGGCTATGAGATGCCAAGTATTGCCAGCTTTTGTTTAATGAAAAGTGACTTCAGCTCCATAAGTACCGAAGTTTGTCGTGTCTTGAAAACCAACATCAGCAACCGAAGTTGTCTCTTAAATAACAAAATGGGCACATGTGTACTGAAGTAGTACATGTTGACCCCTAAGATATTCCTTTCCAATAAGTTTTTTGACTTTTGTACATGGCCATACTATTTTTTTTGTGCGTATTTCAATTACTTTATTATCTTTAAAAGGTCATGCGTACTTATGATTGCACAAGTCATACTTATTAAATACTTACCCAAAAAAATGTCATACTTATTAAATGACTTTAGTATTCTTTATATATTATGTCCTTATTTTTTAATATTTTTTATATACTCATTTATGACCATCTCTTCACCCACCCACGCTTCCTCCTCTCTCTCCTGTGGCTCCACCGCCCCTCCTCATGCGCCCTCTCTCTCCTCAAGAAATCGACTTTCCACTGAGATTCTTACAAATTTGAGTTTCACCTCACTCGACGTCTCATATAACCAGCTTTCAGGCTGCATTCCCACGGGTGGGTAATGCATTTGATGTGAGCTCGTTTATGAAAGACCTGGATCTTTGCGGCAATCCATTGCCCAAAGCTTGTTCTCTTGAACCTATAGGAAACGAGAGTAGCGGAAACCTTGGTGAAAGAACCTTCTGGATATTGCTGATTTTCGGTCATGGTAGGCGTCGGTGGTAATGACGTGACTACGGGGACTATCCATTCTCTCTCTCTTTTTTCTGTATCATTTGTTGGTTCGTGACACCTTTCCATTCTTTTTCTCTCTTATATGATTTTTTAAATTTTGAAAATTGGTAAAGGGTGATATCGCTTTTGCAGGTTTGAACGTAGACCGTGTGTACCACTAATAAATTCTGACCATTGGAATTCTCAGTTTTTCCTTTTCCTTCTTCTTTTTCCCAAGGACAAAAGAATTTAGGTCTACAGATTCAGCCTCGTTGCCAGATACACTTTGAATTGTATTATTCTGCTATCATGATTAGAATTTTATACCATTTCTTTGTGTCTAAATCAAGTAATACCTATTAAACGTATGAAAGTTTCTACATTAGGTCATTCCTATGTTACCAAATGTTACATGCCCTTGTGTATGCCATGACTTAATACATTCAACTCCACACACAATCCTTAGTAACACGCAATGCTATGAGATGGCAAGTGTTGCAAACTTTTGTTTCTGAAATGTAATTTCGGCTCCATAATTACCAGAGTTTGTCCTACCTTGAAAACCAACATTGGCAACCAATGTACCGAAGTTGCCTCTGAAATGACAAAATAGGCACATAAGTACCGAAGCAGTACCTGTTGTCCCCCAAGATCTTCCTTAACATTAAGGTATTTAACTTGTAAAGTATTTTTAGGCCTTCTTTGTGTGTATTTCAAAAACTTTTTTATCTACAAACGGTGATGTTTACTTATGACTGCGCAAGTCATACTTATTAAATACTTCAAAAAAGAAGAAGAAGTCATACTTATTAAATGCTCCCTCTCTCTTCTCTAGAAATTGTCTTTACGGTGAGATTCCTACAAATTTGAGGTCGATACAAAGTCTCACCTCGCGCGACTTCTCATATAACCCACTGTCAAGTTCCATTCCCACGGGTGGGTAATTCACTGCATATGACGTGAGTTCGTTTATGGGAAACCCGAATCTTTGCTGCAGCACATTGCCCAAGGCCTGTTCTTTTGAGCCGATAGGAAGCAAGAGGAGTGGAAAAATTGGTGAAATGACCTTCTGGATATTGCTGATTTCTGTCGTGGTAGGTGCCAGGGTTGATGACATGACCATTTTGATGGCTGGGACTCTGTTTTCTCTATCTTGTTCTTTCATTTCTTTCTCATTTGTTGGGACTCTGTTTTCTCTATCTTGTTCTTTCATTTCTTTCTCATTTTTTGGTTTGTGACACTTTTCCCTTCGTTTTCTCTCTTATATGATTTTTTTTTAAAGTTTGAAAACTAGTAAAGAGTAATATCGCTTTTGCAGGTTTGAACGTAGGCGACGTGTACCACTAATAAATTCCAACTATTGGAATTCTCGAATTTTCCTTGTTCTTGTCCGTCTTTTTGATATATATATATATATATATATACACCTTCTTTGGAAAAAACTGACATAGAGAACCTACTTTTGAGTATTTTATGTTTCCCTCTGAATTTACTTGATTATCAATAAATTCTTTAGCATATTCCTCTGAAATTGAAGAATTCTTAATCTAATTTACAATATTTCTGGTTTCTTTTAAGGTTAATTTTTAATATAGGTTTCCTTTGAGATCCCATTTAGTCCAATATATAGAAAGAAAACAGTATAGCCGAAATATTTTTGAAACTATTGTTATTTCATTCTATTGCATGTGGAGATTTATATATTTGGTATTTGTTTGAAATTAGGTTTTCGATATAGTAAAATGCATTTTTCATTGGATAAAATGTTGTATATATTAAGCATTTGTCTGAACTTAGGTTTCCTTTACAATAAACTGCTTTAGCATCGCTATTAGTATATTTGTAGTGGTGATTCGCTGTATAATCCCAAGTATCTTTAACTATAGTCATGGGAGCAGATGATGTGCTAAATTGCCAATATTTGTATATTGCAATGTGCACCTATCTATTTGCTCCAATGGAATGAGATACATATACTGTACATACATATGGTTACTTATGATTTGCATACTTGGCAGTTAAAACTAATGATCTATGAAAACAATATTGTGTACGTAATAACAGTCCATATCAAATTCCTTGATCTTTTGTTGAGACACTCCACTATGCATGTTCATACTAAATATGGTTTTCTATCTAATGCTTAAAGGATATTTAATGATATGGTTTTTCTCCAGGAAACATAGATTGAGTTCTCAAAAAAAACACTTCCTTGGTAATTAGGTTTTCTTAATTTCGTTATTTAAATGATGTCAATAAATTTTCCTCAAAGATACATAGGTTGAATGTTGTCTTTAGTTCACTTTTATTTGAATTTTAGACAAATTTATATGCCTGCAGGTGTGTTTCACCATGCCTGACTTGTAAGTGTATTAGAGATTTTCTATACTTAGGTAAATATTAGATTTATATTTATAGTAAACGAACATGTGTATGTTGCGTTACATGGAGAGAGAGAGAGAGAGAGAGAGAGAGAGAGATTTACCTGCGTCTTACTTGGAACCTTTGATGAATGAGTTCTCAAGGTTGATTTCATTAGTTGGTTTTATTATGTCATTGAGTTTGGAAGTTGTTCAGTTTTATTGGTTATTTGTTCCATGGATTTGGCCTTTCAGTCATAGACACAGTAAGGTATTTCTTAAAAGAATCTCATTTTCACTGAATATAAACATTTCCCATGCAAAGATTTTATCGAGATATGTTGTGATGGATTGGAAGAAACTTAGTTTTTTCCTTCGATAATTTACAATGGCAATTTGTAGTGATCCAACCTACAAATTTCGGGCTTATGTAGTCATCTCAGTGGAGTATATTTGATGTCTTGAGTGGAGATATCTTATAGTGATTTGATAAAAATTCCTCAATAAATGCAAAGAAAACATACATTGTCTGGGTAGTATCTTAGTTTTCTTCGTTTTATTATTTAAAATGATGCCAATAGATTTTCCTCATAGATACATAGGTTGTATGTTGTCTTTAGCTCACTTGAATTTGAATTTTAGTTAAACTAGACAAATTAATTAAATTTATGATTGCAACTATGTTTCACATTGCCGACAACTTTTAGGTGTTTTATACTTACAATTATCATGCCAAAAAAGCTTGTGTTTTTCATGTAATTATATGTCATGAATGTATAATTATCTTGTAATTATATATCATTAATGTATAATTATCATGCAAATTTTTTTTGTGTTTTTTCAATTTTATTATCAAATTTTTTAATACAATAAAATATACGTGCATGATACATAATTAAATTATTTTTTACTGGGATATTTGTAAAATGGTGATATTACATACTCACTTCATAATATCTTATTTTCATCCTACAATTTGATTTTATATTCTGATTTGGAGTATGTTGGCTTATGATGTAAAAAAAAACTACAGATTTAAGAACCTGAAAAACATGTAAATCTTTCTTGGATTGTTGTTCATGATTACCAAAGAACAAGAATAAAACAGGAGATGCAAACATACCTTCCATGATCCAACAATAAAAGAAAATAACTTCTTGTTCTGATCTCTAAAGGGATAGATCGGCCTTGACCTCTTTTCTCCTCCAAGCTTGATGAGAAACTTTCTTTATGGAGAATGAGCAAGAGCTGAGACCGTCACCTTATATCCTTTTCTTACTATGTTTCTTTTCGTTATCCTAACCCATCATAGGTAGTTATCTTTAAGAGAGAGCAGAGAAGATAATTATCACTAATCCTTATTTTAATATCGGATAATCGACTCAATTCAATTGTGGATAATATTACCCTCATATAATTATCGTTAGACCACAAATTGGGGATATTTTCTAACATTCTCCCATTCAGGCTAACAATAATTATAACTAATAATACATCCTAACAAATGCATAATACTTCCTAACAAATGCATAATACTCTCTCAAAATCAAGACTTTGACAAGTGAAACTACTAATACCAAATCATGAAGGCTAATTGTATTTTATAAATGACACATTGTCGTTATATGGTTGTAGTATTAACACCAACACTCTCTATAGTCTCCAACATGTAACCTTTATGGTGAACAAAAACTTTATGATATTGTAAAATCCATATCCCACATAAAAAGGTCGAAAACTTTATATCTTGGTACCTATCATAGGGATGGTTGACTTGTTCATGAATACCAAAAACGATAAAGTTTTCGTATGTGACATTTAGCCCGGGGAGGACGTTTTCATCAAGGTCTTGAAATACCTCATTGTCGTATTGGCTATTGATTGTTGTCATTTGCTTTTAGGTTTCGTTTGTTAAATACAGGTACCACGCTTACAGT
Organism: Amborella trichopoda; assembly: GCF_000471905.2. The sequence continues at coordinate 10,978,139 of NW_006498057.1, read as the reverse complement.
TATATGACACTTACCATTGTGTTGATATTATCTCCTTTTGTGAGATTTTGATTTTTCAACAATGTCTATTTTGTTACTCTCTGTAATTTCTGAAAACTAAAAACGTGACTACAGGCTCTAGATTCCCACTAGCCTTTTACTTTTATTCGGTTAAAGAGAAGAAAGCAATAATCGTGCTTTGTTGCTATTCATGTTTCTAGATCTCCCTCCCATTAAAACATGTTATTTGCTCAGGGCAGTTGTTTCAATGTCATGGGTTTCTACCTTGTGGCACACCTTTTTTTATTATTATTATAATACTTCTTTTTGTTGTCATGGGGTAATGGTGAAGGTGGGTTTCAATTCCCCAACCTTATGATAGAAAGTCATCAGGTCTAGTCATCGGAAACTAATAAACAGATAGGTGGGATTAAAAGAAGTGAGAAAGTTTGAGAGAGAGAGAAAAACAGGGAGAGGAAGAGGTATTAAAGGTATGGAAATGTGATCTTCATTGGTGGTTCCCTGATACTAATATTGGTTTCTCTCTTATACTTTCTTTTTGGTTTTATTTCACCTGACACCCATTAAACCTTTTGTCTTTGTAATTGGGGAGTAGTAGAGAGAGAAGCAGTACGTGTAAGGCAGAGCTCATGTCTAAAATACGGTTTTATTATATGTTATGAGATATCAATTTGTATTTGGGAAGTACTGATATAAGGTGCTTTATGTGGGATGCCCTATTTTAATATTTAAAAAATGAGTATTTTCATTTAAAAATAGACTGCATATTTATTTAAGTTATTGTTTATTGTGTAATATCTTATCTTTTAGCAGACTAAAATTGGTTCTAATAAATAAATAAATAAAAACAGGTTAAATTGGTTTATTCTATTAAGGGTGCGTGATCCTCATTTAAACTAAACATATTTGAATGATTTTGTAACTACCAAAGTGGGGCAATCATGAGAACTTGGATGGTATTAAAATATTTGATGATTCTTAACAATAATTTTTGTTTGGATTTATTTTGACTAAAAAAAAAAAGTTTGTGTGAATCATCAAGGAGCCCACAAATTGACGTTGAGCTGTTAAAGATAAAAATCAAACCCAAATGTTGTCATTTATCTGTACGACATAACAGAATAAGATAGTTGTTGTGAGCATTGTAGACTTAGATGACATTAAACCCAAAGAAGTAACGTCTTCGTTATCGATGATGTTTGTGCTCACCCAAACCTATAGCGGACATAAGAATTGATTGTTCACTAACAAGATACCACTAGCATGTCATAATCTCAGCCCAAAGGAGGGGATGTGATGTTACATCGGTTTACTACATGTACTTGTTAGGAAAATGGGGTTTCGATGGATGAGCTTAAGCTAGCAGTGTTCAACCTTCCTGGAGATAAGGCCCTAGGACCAGATGGCTTCCCCTTGGCTTTCTTTCAAAGATTCTAGCCGATGGTTAAACTAGAGTTGTTGGAGATGGTGAGGGAGTTTATGACAACGGGGGAGTTTTTTAAAGGGGTATATGCCTACTTTTATTGCTTTACTTCCAAAAAGGTCTGTTATATCTACTCTCTCATATATTAGACCTACCATCCTTCTTACTAGCCTCTATAAAATTGTAGCTAAAATCCTTGCTGAAAGGCTAAAAACGGTCCTCCTTATGCTCATCTCGGATACACAGTCAGCCTTTATTCAAAATAGGTTGATTTCCAATAGTGTTTTAATTGCTCAAAAGTTTATCCACTCTAGATTGATAAGCAAAGAACTGGGGGTTGTGATTAAGCTGGATTTGGAAGAAACTTATGACAGAGTGAAATGGTGCATATTGCTAGAGGTTATGAAACAACTGTGTTTTAGACATAAATAGAGAAGCTGAATCTTTGGTTGTCTTTCAACGGTGCACTTTTATGTTCTCATTAATGGAAGCCCAAAAGGCTTCTTTAAGGCATCTAGGGATTTGAAACAGGGAGACCCTCTTTCACCCTTTATGTTTACTCTATATGCAGAATGTTTTAGTAAAATAATATGTAAAATTGTGGAGAGAGGGTATTTTTCAGGCTTTAATGTATCTCAGAATAATCTCTTAATTTCTCACCTTCAATATGCTAATGATACATTGCTATTTTGTGATGCTAGTAGAGAACAAGTTGATAGGATTGAGAGGTTTTTTATTGGGTGTGAGGTGTTAATGGGGTTGAAAGTAAATTTTGGGAAAACGACTATGATTGGGGTTAATTGTGACGAAGATATGGTAAGAGACCTTGCTTTGAGGTTTGGATGTAGGGTGGAAAATTTTCCCTTTAAGTACCTAGGTTTGCCAATATCAGATGGAAGCATATCGTTTGCTGCTTGGGACAGTGTCATTCAAAAGGTACAATTTAAGCTAGACTTGTGAAAGCCTAAGTACCTATCATTGGGAGGTCGAGTTACTTTACTCAACTCTTGTTTAGCAAACCTTCCCATATATCAAATGTCTCTGATGCGTATGCCAAGGGCTGTGACAAAGCGTATCGAAGGTGTGATGCACAATTTTCTATGGGGCTCTTTTGGTGATGAGAGGAAATATCACCTCATTTAGGGGGACAAGGTTTGCACACCAAAGAGGGAAGGTGGTTTAAGGGTGAGGAGATTGTCAATTATGAATGAAGTGCTGCTCGATAAGTGGTGCTGAGGAAGTCTTACATGCAAAGAACAGTTATGATGCAGAGTACTCTTATCAAAGTACAGAGTCGATAATTTGGTATGTGGATTTGCAGAGGAGAGGGTAGGGAAAGTACGTCTCCTTTATGGAGAGATATTTTCCCCTAAGACAGATAGTTGATCGCAACACTCGATGGTTGGTGGGTGTAGGTACAACGGTTTCATTCTGGCATCACAAATGGCTGGGAGATGATCTTTTGAAATATGTTTTTCCCCTTTTGAATGAGAAGGTCAACTTGCCGCAGGCAACAGTAGCAGATGTGATGGAGCTTAGATGCGACAAGATTAGCTGGAATATCACTCTTCCTTATGATAGAATTCATAGTCATCTCTACCTGCCGTTTGTTAATCTGTTACGAGAACTTGAGCTTGCTTTTATTGCGCAGCATAATGAGGATGAAGTGGTGTGGAAGATTGAAAATGATGGCCAATTTTTGGTTAAGTCTGTCTATAATCTTATGTTCTTTGATAGGGTTTGTTGGACTTTGCCAAAGATTTCACAGATATGGAGATGGCCTATTCCACATAAAGTTTAAGAATTTCTTTGGTTAGCGACCCAAAACAAAATCTTAACAATTGATAACTTGATTAAGAGAGGAAAGATTATCGCTAATGTGTGTCTTATGTGCAAGGCAGATGGCGAGAGTGGGCTACACTTGTTTATTCATTGCTCGTTTATATCCAAAATCTGGTGGTGGTGTTTTTAGTTGCTGGGCCTTAATGTAACCCTACCACAATTTGTCCTAGACCTGGTAACCTAACTTGAGGTTTTTTTACTGAAGATTGAGAATTCTATTTGGTGTTATTTTGTGGGAAGTGTGGTTGGAGAGAAATAGAAGAACGTTTGAAGGAAGAGTTTGTAGCTTTGACATGGTGTTAAATAAAATCAAACTTTCTCTATGGTCGTGGTTGTTGGTGACCAAAGAAGGCTGGGGCTTGTCGAAGGTTGAAGTCATGATTAACCTTTCCGACCTCTTTCTTTTGGATGTGCCAAAGATCAGACCATGCACCAGATGGAAACCACCAGATTAAGGAGTGCTAAAACTAAATTTTGATAGAAGTTCGTTGGGTAACCCAGGCTCAGCAGGTTTTGGAGGAGCTATCCGAGATAGGAAAGGTCAGGTTATTCTCGCTTTTGCTGGGCCGTGTGGAGTTACCATGGCTAACTAGGCTGAAATGTTCATGATTCTTCATGGTCTGAAAATATTACTGGCAGAAAATTATGTAGGAGGTATCATCATAGAAGGGGATTGGATGAATGTAGTTAAATGGTGTAAAAAAGAGCAATGTATCCCTTGGAAATTCAAGTGGATCGGGATTAAAATTGTTGAGCTTCTGTCCTCTCTGACCTGCTCCTTGCAACATGTGTATAAGGAGGCCAATGATTTGGTTGATTCCTTAGCTAAAAAGGGTGTCTATCTTGCTACTTTTGCTTCCTCTGTTGATATCGCTGCAATCTTGTAATTCCGTTTATTATCAATAAATATTGAATTTTGCCAAAAATAATAATAATGAAATGTTAATTAATCAGTTTTATGGGTAAATACAGTTTTTGAGCATAATTGTTTTAAAATCATGATAGCTCTGATACCACATGTAAAAATAAACTACAGATTTATAGATTTAAGAACCTGAAAAATATGTAAATCTTTCTTGGATCGTTGTGCATGATTACCAAAAAACAAGAATAAAACAGGAGATGTAAACATACCTTCCATGATCCAACAATAAAAGAAAATAACTTATTGTTCTGATCTCTAAAAGGGTGGATCGGCCTTCACCCATTTTCTCCTCCAAGCTTGATGGGAAACTTTTCTTATGGAGCAAGAGTTGGGACAGTCACCTTATATCCTTTCCTTATTATATTTCTTTTCATTATCCTAACCCATCATAGGTAGTTATCTTTAAGAGAGAGTGAGAAAGATAATTATCAATAATCCTTATCTTAATATTGGATAATCGACTCACTTAAATTATGGCTAATATTACCTTTATATAATTATCGTTAGACCACAAATTGGGGACATTTTCTAGCATATTACTCTAGTTCTAAACCGCATTTGGTTTTAGTATTAGGTTGTATTTTGGTTGCTATATGTTCAATTTTGGACTTTGTATTTTTATTCTTGATTATTATAAGCTCTATTTTTCTGTGATATGAATGAACAGCTAACAAGCATCCAAACAAAAAAAACAACGTCTCAATATTCACCTATTTTTACAAAGTAATGAGAGTACATAATGCATTACTCCTGATTTCTTTTAGAAACTAAAAGAACATTATTTTTTTGAAATTTATAGTGATTTTTTTTAAAATATTTTGGGACGAAACTTGTTGATTTAGCCAAATTCTTCGATCTGACATGCTGATCTACCGATCTGACATGGTTTTTGAGGTGAACGATCCGCGTCGTGGATCCAAAAACTTTTTTTTTTATTAGATAGCCTTAAGTATCTTAATATGTAAGATCGAATTTTTAAGGTAGTTATATATTGCCAACTTTAAAACTTAACTTATGAAATTTATGTCTCAAAAAAGATAAAATAGATTTATAGATATTTGAAAATTTGAAAAATGAACATCCTAGATAATATATAATAAGATGAATTAATTTTAATACGTGAAATAAAATTTTTTTTTTTACATGTGTCCATGCATCTCGAGATTGAGATCATCAAATGAAATGTTTTGTAGAGCCGGATCACTGACTATTCACACCTTGGTGAAAAACAAATCCAGACCAAATCTTGAGTACATGTACTAGGTTTTTTTGGTTATGGGTGTCCATTTGTCTTTTTATCATGGTGCTATTAGAGTCATCTATATCAAGTTATTTGGTTATAACTCGAGGGGTTGAAAAGAGATATATTCTATCCTACAGACTCTTGGATAAATTTGGTTCTTGGTGTCATTTAAGTCTCCAACATTTAAACTGTATATTATCCCTCGAATTGCAAAAGCCTTAATCAAGATTTGAGCTATTTACTTTCCCTCTCAAAGTGCAGGTCTTTTATCATAACATATGATTTTGATGTAAAATATTCTTAAGATTATCTCAAAATCTATTTTTATATCTAATTATAAAATTTTAAATTTCGAAAATGGTTAAAATCAAGTAGATCTATAAATATATGAAAATCTTGAAAATGGACGGTCTAGATAATATGTTGTAAGATGCACTATTTCTAAGACTTAATTTTTTTTACTTTTTATAGTCATACATATCGAGGTCAAGATGATCAATCAAAAGGTTTTTCAATATTAAAACAACATTTTATGTTGGATTTTTGAAGTGCATCCGTAGTTCTACATTTAAGGTTGCAACCTTATATAAACTTTTTTTCGTTAATGTCCAATTTAAAATAAAGAATAAAAAAATTGTTAAATAGTTACCAATAGATGCCTAATATAGAAAATTCAACAAATAGTCATGATTTTCTATTTTTCATAAAAAAAATTAAAATTTAATTTGAGCACGGGCTTAGTTGTTTAATATGTTGATCGTTACAAAACTTAAAAGAGACAAAAAAAAGCACACCTGCTTTGTAAAATTTAATCACTAATTTCACATTTTAAAATATTTTTATTAATCTTAAATAATAAAAGCACCGATTTAAAATTACAATTCAAGAATATATTTACTACTTGATTAGCTCAACTGATTTGTAATAAAAACAAAATCTAAATTAGGAAATTGTATATTACAATATAGAAAAGAGATATTGCTCTTTTCTTTTGAGAGGAGAGTGTAACAAGATAGGAAAGTGTATATTACACTATTGTATTACATTATATATACAATGAAGGAACAACCACAAGGATGTGTGGGGCACAATTATTTTCTCAAAGAGTTCTTCTCCCTCTAAACTTTCTTCATGGTATTCAAGCGATAGGTATCTTTTTTGCTAAAGGGTAAGCGATGAATTTTATAAATGAATGAAAGAATATGGTACATGAATGAACGCCAGGGCATACCTCGGACGTATTACAAGTCACAAATTTCCAACATGAATGCCACCTTCGGCATTGCCATCATCAGTATTCATGCTGGATCAAACAAACCAAAACGAAGTTGAGAAACCTCAACCAAAGTCAATGCTTGGCTTCAACGAATCTGAACCTTGGTCTTTCTAAAACATTCCAAGCCAATTCATCATCCATTCCAGAAGGAACATTGCTCCTATCTTGATTTACTTGGACTTCAATTCCTCTATTGGCGAGTTTGTCTGCAATAACATTTGCTTCTCTGAAAACTTGAGATATCTTCCACATGATGAAATCCAGATATGCTATAATCTCAAGTCATCTTTGATGAAATCTCCAAGGAAAAGATTGAGTTAACAACAGCAATAAGATGTTTGGAATCACTCTCAATCCATAAATTTTCAATCTAACTCAGCAGCTCTGAAAAATGCAGAAAGTTCAACATAGAACTTAGTGGCACGTCCTGAGTAACTAGCAAAAGAGCCACACGAGTGACCAGTCCAATCTCTGACAATTCCGCTAAAACTAGCTTGACCTGGATTGCCTTTAGTAGCTCTGTCTATATTGATTTTATACTACCCATAAGATGGCAGGGACCAAGTATATTCTATTTTCTTTGGACCTTTATAATAGGCCTTTAGGCAAAGAATAATAAATTCCAAGATGATCAAGAATTTTCTAATCAAGAGGATTAGAGCATATGCATTTTAGAACAGAGCCGACATCTCTGATAGAGAACTTAATTGCAGCAATGATTTGAGATAGGGAGGATTTCTTCTCATCATAAAATCGAGCATTCCTTTCTTGCCATATGGAATGAAGAGCTATTGGTAAAATACATTTTCAAAGGGAGCCAATTGGACTAGAAAACTTTGGTTTTTTGTCATCCTTCCTCGAGTTCTTGAAAAAAAGAAAAAAAAAAAGGAGTAATGTCAAAGAGAGCAAAAATATTGTTCCAAATGTTAACAACAAAATTGTAGGATCGTGCTGCAAGTCTTCAGAATGTTGCAAGCATAGCGGGCATCTCGACGCCAAGGATACTAATTTCTTAAGTATTTTTTCATCAGTGGGCAGCCTCTTTTTGAAAACTCTCCGTGCCAAAATCGAAATTCTAGGGGAGAGACATAAATTTCAAATGATGGAATACCAATTAACATCCTCAGCTTGCATTCTACAACAGTTCCATGCCGATTTCACTGAAAATGATCCTTTTAAGGAAGGCTTCCATATTAAAATATTATTTATCTTGTGCTTTGGTAATTGGATTGCAGCTGCATCAGTTATAAAATCCGTTAAATTCCTTGAATTAACAGTAGGAAAATTTCAAGATGTAGAGCCACCCGAGATAAAATCTCCCACTCTAGCTGAAAACTTCTGAAAAATCTAAGGATTCAGAGTTGATTGCTCCATAAAGGAAGTATCACCAACCCAGGTGTTCCTCCAGAAATCTATACCTGTTCTATTGCCAACGAACCATTTGATTCTTTTGGAAAAAGAATCCCAGACTCTCTTAATTCCAGGCCATATTGAAGATGCAATGGTATAACCTTTTGGAATACCGTATTTAGAGAAATATTTGGCTTTCATAAAGGATCCGAATAGAGTATTGCCCATTTTGATTTCCCAACAAAGTTTCATAATCAGAGCTTTATTCATGTCTCTCATTTTCGAAGACCAAGCCCTCCTTCTTTGAATGGTTTACAAACTTCATCCCCTTTCACCACAATGGATTGAGCTTTGTCTGGGTCTCCAGAACATATAAAATTGCAAATCCACTATTCTACTTCTTTGACAGCATTAGCAGGCCACCAGTAGATAGTCATATTATGAATGGGGATAGAGGATATCACAGATTTAGCTAATTGAACTCCTCAAGCTATAGAGATGCAAGAGCCCTTCCAACTAGCTAATTTCTTTTTTATTTTGTCCGAGGTTCCAATCACATGAGATCTTTTCACAACTCCTTTAAAGATATTCACTCCCAAGTAATTTGTTGGGAATTTACTTTCAGGAATACCCAACAAAGAAATGATCTTGGACTTTCTCATAGATCTTTACGTCATCAGCAAATAGGAAATGTGAAGGGCAATGAGAACCACTGGGTCCCAGGATTGTCTAAAGAAGTCCTTTGTTACATAAATCAGACAGGCCACGACTAAGAACTTTCTCGGCTAAAATAAAGAAAGCAATGAGTAACCATTAATTCCCATCTCTCTCGTTAGGTATTCTCTCCATTCATTTTTTGGCTCTCTCGTACTTACCTTTTCTTTAACCTATAGTCTTTTCTTCCATCAACAATAGCCAACTAATTGTTGGGATCGATTGGGGAAAAATCAGTAAGGGTTTATAACATTCACAGCCATTGTGTATTCATATCAATATAAACAAGTAATAAAAACTACACAATATCAAAGCAAGAACATGGAATGAAAATTTCAGCAATATTCAATCAACAGATCACAAAGATTTAACGTGGTTTGGTCACAAATCATGACCTACATCCACGGGAGAATGGCGTGAAACTTTGCTTATTGATTTGAGAAGATTACAAGGTTAAATTGAGCTCAAAATATCAATTTTCAGTAGCTCCTTCTCACTCTAAACAGAGCCAAAAAACAAAGCACCAAGAACATCAAAAAATGTGTTCTCTTTAACCTTTCTCTCACTAAAAAAAGGCACACAATAAACCCACAATGGAGTTTAAGCTTTTTGCTCACTTTCTCTCTCTCTAAAACATAGCATACGCCATAAAAAAAAAACTCAATTGCAACCCAATCTCTCTATCTTTTTCTCACTCTTTATCTCTCTAATCAAAATGGTTTTAATCCCTTTAAAAGAGTAAAGTTCTTACAATACCAAAACCATTAGATTAGATGTAATCCAATGATCAAAATAAATGAGAGAAAAGTCAAATAAAACTCTCGCATGAGTGATTTGTTTTTACACATGTAACAATCTCCCACTTGAAGACAAATCACAAAGTCTCTGAAATAATCACCAATGCACCACTCTCCATTCACCTGATATTACGTCTCCTCCATCCCCTAAAGTCTTCTACATATCGTATTCTTCTAAGTTGAGATAACATTTGTCAACATATCAGCAAGGTTCTTCTCAGTGTGAATCTTGTCCACCTATAAATCTCTATGCTTTGAGTGTCAACCGAATAAAATGATATCTAACCTCTATATGCTTTGTCTTGGAGTGATAAGCTGCATTCTTAGCTAGAAGAATAACACTCTGCTTATCACAAAGCACAATATATTTCTCGTATTTCACCTAACATTGGCCAAGTAACATTCTCAACCAAATCATTTTCATTGTTGCTTCAGTCAATACCACATACTTAGCTTCAATTGATGACAAGGCAACAATATCTTGCAACATTGACATTCAGCTGACTGCACCACTACCAATATTGCAAATTTATCCAGTGGTAGACCTTCTAGCATCACGACATCTTGCATAATCTACATCTACATAACCAACAACTTCCAATGATGCTTTCCAAAACACAAGCATATATTTCGTGTCCCTTTCAACTACCGAAGAATCTACTTAACTGTTTGCTAATGTTCCCAAGCTGGATTTGACATAAATTTGGAAACAACTCTCACTGCATGGGTCATGTCAGGTCTAGTACAAACCATTGAATACATCAAACTACGTACTACAGAAGTATATGGAACATTTTTCATCTGACTTCTATCTACCTCATTCATTGAAGAGTCCCTTTCAGACAACTTGAAATGTGCAGCTAATGGCGTAGAAACATGTTTACAGTAAATCACATTGGAGCGCTCAAGAACTTTAGAAATATATTCAGATTGACTAAACCAAAGCTTAGCTTGCTTCTGTTTCTATGGACGTGCATGCCCAATATCTTTTTAGCTCGTCCAAGATCCTTCGTGGCAAAATGCTTGGACATATCAAGCTTTAAACTCTTGATCATTTCGCTCAGATCATTGCTAGTAACAAGCATATCATCAATATAAAGTAACAAAATAGTAAAAAAATCATATGTTGAACCCTTGAAGTACACACAATAATCAAAATCGCATCTAGAATAACCTTTTACCAAACAAAGAACTGTTAAATTTCTTGTACCATTGCCTAGATGCTTGTTTCAAACCATATAATCCCCTTTTCATCTTGCAAACCAAGTTAGAATTGGTTTTGTTCTCAAAACTTTCAGGTTGAGACATATAAATTTCTTCATCAAGATCGTCATGCAAGAAGCCAGTTTTAATATCAAATTGTTCTAGCTCAAATTCAAGTTAGCAACCAAAGATAAAACAACTTGGTTTTTTCCCTGAACCTTTCACCGCAAGTCCAGCCTTATATCGCTTAAGACCATTTACCACCACTTAATAGCTTATACCCACATATTCTTCAATGCTTTTTTCCTATGTGGAAGTTCTACCAACTCCCACGTATCATTTTTATGTGAAGCATCAATCTCCTCTTTCATTGCCTTATGTCACATTTCAGCATTAAGGTATAAAGTGCCTCCTGAAAAGACTCAAGTTCACCACTATCAATATACAAAGTAGAATATAAAAATGGAGAATACCTTTGTGTGGGCTTGTGGGGGCATGTAGATCTTCTCAATTCTGGCTTAGGTGTAACTGGTAGTCCTTCTTCATCTTGAATTAATTCAGTGTCATCATCATAACTAACATCACCTTCATCAAAACTGTCTTGAGCTTGGGCTTGAGCTTGACTCTCTTGCACTTGCCGAGTTAAAACAATGAGATTTGGTTCTTGTATATCCACAACAAGTCTTTCTTGTTTTGGTTATTCCTGCTTCTTTTTAGCAAATATTACATTCTCATTAAATAGAACATCCCAACTTCTTATAGTCTTTTTTGTAATAGGATTTCATATCCTATAACCATACCCAAGAAAAGCACATCTTCTTGATTTGACATCCAGCTTGGTTCTACTTTTATTGGGCACTTGAACATAAGCTTCACACCCAAATGTTCTCAAGTGCTCATATAACACATTTTTACCTCTCCATAGAATTTCAGGTATTTCACCATTCAATGGTGTACTAGGAGATCCATTGATCAAATATACATTGTCGTAGTAGCTTTAGCCTATAATTGCTTACCATGACCATATTGTGATAACATGTTTCCTACTTTTTCAGTGATGGTCCTATTCATCCTCTCAATGACATCATTTTGTTGTGGTGTCCTAGGAACAGTTCTTACTCTGTAAATGCCATTCTCTTTATAAAAAGTATTAAAAGCATTCGAGCAATATTCACCACTATTATCAGTTTTCAAGCATTTTATAAATCTCTTTGTTTCTTTTTCAACCTTGGCTCTGAAAACCTTGAAAATTTCAAAAATTTGATATTTAGATAGCAATGGATACAACCAATACTTTCTAGAATAATCATCTAAAAAAACTGACAAAATAAGAAACTCCATCAAGAGATTTAACATTAACAGGGCCACAAACATAAAAAAAAATCAATTCAATGCTTTACTTTTTCTATGAGATTCATTTCTTTTAAAACTAACTCTATGTTGCTTACCCATGGCACAATGATCTCAAAAATCAAGAAAATAATGCTTAAAAATAGGAATAAGATTTTAAGTTTGCAATACCTTCATACCATGCTCACTGAGATGACCCAAACGGCTATGTCAAATCTGCATATTCCTCAAGCTTACTAGCTGCATTAAGGATATTATCTGTAGCATCATTCCTTTGAGTTGTGTCATGAAGAGTGTAGAGATTCTCATCTTTTTGCCCTTTCAATATTGTCATACAACCTCTTGAATCCTCCATGACCCATTTCCAAAAGTCACTATGAAACCAGAGTCATCTAACTACCCGCCTGAAATGAGAATTTTCTTCAACTCAGGAACATCCATCACATTTATCAATGTGTGCTTCTTTCCATCTGATTTCTTGATAATAACATTTTCAATGCCCAAGTTTTTGCAAGTTCGATCATCACCAATATAAACGAAGTTACCATGCACATCTGTGTAGGATGAAATATATGATTTTTCTAGGCAAACATGAAATGAAGCACCAGAGTCTAAAACTTAAGTGTCTGCAATAGACAATTAACACTAAAAGTGACCACATCTCTACCATCTAAAACTATACTTGCCTCGGCATGGCTATCCTTGCCCTTGGCCTTATGATTATTCTTCAAAGCATAACAATCTTTCTTTATGTGACTAGGTTCTTGCAATACCAGCAAGTAACCTTCATGCCCTGTGACTTGGACATGCCTCTACTATGAGATTTACCCCTAATAAATCTATAAGGTTGGTCTCTATATTGTGTTCTTCCTCTATCTCCTGTTGCCAATGTTTGATTTGATTCAGCAAGCATTTGTGTGGATGCCTTTTTAGTTTCTTCATTTAACAGTGAAGCTACATATTTTAAATTAAACTTGTTACCCATTGCATTAGTCATAGTGGTAACCAAGGTATCCCAACTAGTAGGCAATGAACTAAGTAAAAGCAAACATAAAATTTCTTCATCCAAATTTACTTTCAAAGATCTCAATTGTGCAGAAATTGAATTAAATTCACTCACATGCGATCTAATTGTAGCACCTTCTTTCATTTTCAAAGAAATAATTTTTTCATTGCATGCTTTTATTTCCTCCACATGGTTGCTCAAAAGATTGCTCTAAAGATTGCCAAAGCTCTGTAGATGTTTTACATTGACAAACATCAAATAAAATTGATGGTGAAATACACGGTCTAATAGTTGCCAAACATTTTCGATCAAGAACATCCCATTCCCAATCTTCCATTCTAACAGACATGGCCTCCTTACCTCGAAGTAGCCGATCCAATTCTTTTCCAACAAGATAATCTTCTATCATCATTTTCTATAGTGGTCAATTACTTTGATTTAATTTTTCAAATTCCAATGCCTTTTCCATTTTCAGAAAAAAATACTGCAAATAACCACAATAACGAAAAACCATTTCTTCACAGCACAATGAAGAATAAACCCTGGGCTCTAATACCAGTTGTTGGGATCGATTGGTGAAAAATTGGCAAGGGTTTATAACATTTACAATTATTGTGCATTCATATCAATATAAACAAGCAATGAAAACTGTACAATATCAAAGCAAGAACATGGAATGAAAAATCTAGCAACATTCAATCCACATAACACAAATATTTAACGTGGTTCGATCACAAATCGTGACTTATATCTATGGGAGAATGACACGAGACTTTATTTATTGATTTGAGAATATTATAAGGTGAAATCAAGCTCAAAATATCAATTTCCAGTAGCCCTTTCTTACTCTAAATAGAGCCAAAAAATAAGGCACAAAAAACACCAAAAAATGGGTTCTCTTTAATTCTTTCTCTTACTAAAACCGGGCACACAACAAACCCACAATGGAGTTCAAGTCATTTTCTCACTTTTTCTCTCTAAAACAGAACATAGTAAGCCCTCAAAAAAAACCCACTTGCAGCTCAATCTCTCTATCTTTTTCTCACTCTTTATCTCTCTAAACAAAAGGGTTTTAATTCCTTTAAAAGAGTAAAGTTCCTACAACACCACAACTATTGGATTAGATGCAATCCAATAACCCAAAATAAAAGAGAGAAAAGTCAAATAAAACTCCCACATGTGTGATTTGTTTTCACACATGTAACATTAATCTCCACAAACTCCCACATACGTGATCTGTTTTCAAGCATGTAACGCTAATATCCACGTTGTCTCTCTAAGATCAAGAACTAATTTACACCTATATTCTTTTCTTCCATCAACCATAGCAAATTAATTTGCACCTATATTTGCACCAAACAAGTGTGGCTTCCTATGAGAGTTTCCTTTGAGAGAGAGAGTAAAGAGAAGCACGTTGGCCATTGATGGTGCTAAGGCCATGATCCTATGGTGCTTGTTCATGGAGGCGTTCTAAGGCAAAACGTGAACGCTTTCCCTTGCCAAAACCACCTCAACCTTGTTGTAAATCAGTCAAATCAGCAAGGTAAAATTTTCTCACCATTTTCACAACCCATCTAAACTTCAAATTCTTCTGCCCTAATGGTTATTCCATCCTCAACCTCCATGTATCCCTATCTTTCTACCTTTAATATACGAAATTTTGTGCCTATTAAGTTGATTGAAAACAACTGTCTATTACAGAAAACTCAAATGCTCTCTCTCATTAAGAGTCATGAATTTTTTGTATTCTTTGCATTCATTAATGGTGATTGTCCTATACCAAATCAAAAGATTTCCACTCCTGATGGTAAGAGTGAAATCGTAAACCCAGACTACAAATTATGGCTAGTTCGACCAGCTTCTTAAAGCTTGGCCTTGTTGTTAGCCTCAAGACTCCTGTAGAAGTTTGGAAATGTCAGAAGAATATCTATGCAGGTATTTCTCAAACTAGGTAGTTCCAACTTACCTAGCAACTCCAACTCTGTAAGAAAGAGAATTTAACCTTATCAGAATTCATATGTAAATTCAAAAGTATTTGTGATGATTTGGCGGTTATTGAAAAACCTACACCAGATGAAACTAAGGTTTTTGGCTTATTAATGGAGGACTCAAAATATGAGAGTTTTGCTACCACTATGCTTAAGCCTCTGATTCCTTCTTATTCTGAAATTATACCACTTTTTTAAAGCCATGAGATTAGAAAACAATTTCATGTCTTTGAAGAACACTCATCCAAATCAGAATATGACCCTTACTGGAAAACATAAAAATTTTGAACCTAATAGAGGTAATATAAATTATAGAGGTAGAGGTATACACAACTTTGGTGGTCAAAAGTTTTTCAATTCTCTAGGGCATAGATTTCCTCAAACATGTCAGAACAATAATGGGGGACGTGTTATGCTTCAGAGAAACCAAGAAAGTAGTGTTACACCTATGTCATAAGTGAATCAAAAGTTCCAACAATATTCACATATACAATAATCAACTCAGACACCCCGGAAAAAGTATCAAATTTATGAAAAATTTAGACATACTGCAATAAAGTGTTGGTGTCGATTCAATCATATATACCCATAAAAAGAAATTCCTCAAGCTCTTGCTATAGTGACCTTAGCAAATTTCAAAGACTCGGAATAGTTCCCAAACGTCGGCGCCTCATCTCATATGATAAGAGACTTAGGTAAATTGCAAAATCTTCACCCTTATAGTGGTAGAAATACAATCATGGTTGCTAATGGTGAGCAATTGACTATTTCACATGTTGGTGATGCAAATATTGATGTTGGGTTTAGAAAATTAAATATTTCTAATATTCTTTTGGTGCCAGAGATGAAAAAGAATTTACTATCTGTTAGCCAATTTAAAAAATATTTTCTTTGTACTTTTGAGTTCTCATCAAATAATTTTCGGATTAAGGAAATGAAAACAGGGAGAGCTCTAGCCAGCAGGAGTAGAAAGGATGGACTTTATGCACTTGAGGATGTAAATGAAGCTTTATTTTCTAATCGAAATAAGAGAAAATCAGAAGATGTGTGGCATCAACGACTCGGATGTAGACACCCGCCTTGAAATTTTGGCAAAGCGAACTCTTGAAAGCCTCAATTTTGAACCTAAAAGACCACACAAACCTTAGTAGACCATAGGCAATGCCAACTTGACGTAGACCATAATAGCTTTTCAAAAGCTTAAGAATCATCTGAATCAGACATAAGAATAAAAAGATATAACAAATGATAATTTAGTCCCTGTGAGACCCAAGTATCGGGCCGCAGGCCGGGCTGTAACCCGGCCGGCCAGATGCGGCCTAATGATGCAATAAAGATCTTTGATACTGCAGTTAATGCGTTTTATGATGCAGTAAAGGCGTCTTTTTAATTAGATAAGGATAAAAGCTTCCAAACAAATCCAAAAAATTCCAAAACAAATCAAGAAAAATCACCAAGGGAATTCTATAAATATCCCCTCCATAACCCAAAAAAAGGTGACAAAAAAAAAATCACCTAGAAAATCCCGAAATTAAAAACAATTGCCCAAAAATAGGAAAAACTCTTAGAAACTTCCTGAAAAGTTAGGAAAAAATCCCAAAAATTAGAGAAAATATCATAATTCATATTCAACATCTGGAAATCCCAAAAACCTTTGGAGATACCAAAAACATTAAAAAACTAAGAAATTCTTCTCCTAATCCCAAGAAATATCAAGAAAAACCTAGATAAACCCTACCTAAAATCTTCAGCTTTTTTCCCGGCCTTAGGAACCCTAGATCTAGGTCAAAGAACCCTAGATCTACCAATTCCAGTAAGCAAAGGCATCCAAAAAATGAGATGGTCGTGCAAATCGGAAGAACGGCCTGATTCAAGCCCAAAACTTTGGGTTTCCGGTCCTTAGAGGTAAGTATCACTTTTTTTGTTTAATTTAGTTTGTTTTTTTTCATTTAATTCTCTCTTCTTTTTTTTTTTTCTGAAAATTAAATTATTATTAAATTTGATTAAATTTAGAAGAGTTTTTAAGTCAAAATATGGATTTGGAACTGACGCTGCTAGTAGATTCAGAAAAAGAGCGGATTTGTATAAATCTGGGATTTTTCTGAGCCCATAATTCAAGCGACCCCACTTTCTCTACCTTTTAAAAAATAACTCTATTTTTGCTAAGATTTAAGCAGATCTCAGCGCAGATCGGAGCGTAAATATCAGACATCCTTAAAATAAAGTATTCTGCTACTTAGAATCTAAACAGTTGATTAATGTTGATACATGAAATAAATCTCATTCTGTTTGTACTAGCTGTCAGATGAGAAAAAGTTGTAAACTTCCATTTAGTAGTACTGATAAAACCTCTACATAATCTCTTTTTAATAGTCATTTAGATTTATGGGTTCTTGCTCCAATTTTATCTAATCAGAGTCATCACTTTTATGTGGTGTTTGTAGATGATTACATTCCTTTTTCTTGGATTTATCCTTGGAAAGAAAAATCTAAAATTTTCTCTACATTTGTGAAATTTCATCGTATGGTTGAAAGGAGATTTGAGAGACGAATTCGAATTTTTTAATGTGATGGAGGTAGTGAGTTTGCCAAGAAAGAATTCATTACTTATCTTATTGAGAATGAAATTTTGCAACAGATATCATGTCCAGGAACCTGTAAACAAAATGGAATAGTTGAAAGGGAACATAGAAATATTATACAATTGGGTCTTACAATGATGTTTCATGCAGAAATTCCTAAACGGTTTTGGGTTGAAGTTTTCTATACTGCAGTCTTTATAATAAATAGGATTCCCTAGGCCAATTTGTAAATGGATTCACCATATTGTTTGTTGTTTCGTTGCATACCAGACTATTCTTCACTCCGGATTTTTTGTTGTCGATGTTTTTCGTACATTCAAGACTATATTGTAGATAAATTTTTCCCTCGTTCTCTTCCATGTATATTTTTGGGTTACAGTATTCAACAAAAGGGTTACAAATGTCTGCATCCACCTACTACATATGTCTGCATCCATCTACGGGGAGAGTCTATATCTCTAAAAATATTGTATTTGATGAAAATATTTATCCTTATACTGACCCCAATTCTTTGTTTGATAGTGCTCAGGTTCAGGGAGAGTTGTCCACCTATACAGAATGGTCAGAGTGTTATGAGCCTGACATACAGACTCATTCATCTTCTGATTCATCATCTCCAAATAAAGCACTCATATGGGACACACTTGATCTATTTGGTTCCTCAGGTCCTGCTTTGCTCATCACCAATGATAGCTCTTCAAATTCTTTTATAAAAGAAGATGCCAAGACTACAACAATCCAAGATGTCTATGATGATGCAACACACAATCATCATGATGAAAAAATTGTCAATCAAGAAATCAACCAATCTAATTTTATACCAGCCTTTGAGCATTCTCGTCATCACATGGTCACCAGATATCAAGTGGGTACTGAAGACCTCGGATTTTCTCATCCATGACAACAATCTCAAGCACTCCTACTTTTGAAGCTATGCCTTCTGAACCTAAAACCATTAAGTCTGCCTTGGGTCATTCGGGTTCGCATCGTGCGATGGAAGAGGAAATTGAAGCCCTACATGTTAACTCAACTTGGAAGCTAGTTTCACGTCTTCCAGATATGAATATTGTTGATTGTTGTCGGGTTTATAAGGCTAAATTAAAGTCTAAGGGTAGTCGAGAGAGACTTAAGGCCAGACTAGTTGTTAAATGATACAATCAGGTTGCTGGAATTGATTTTTCTTAAACATTCAGTGTTGTTATTAAACTTGCTAGTATTCAGATTGTGCTCATCATAGCTATTGTACGCCACTGGCCTATCAAATAACTTGATGTAAAAAATGCTTTCTTACATGTCTTTCTTAAGGAACTTATATTTATGGAACAACCTCCTAGATTTATAAGCTCAAAATATCCACATCATGTTTGTAAATTACAAAGAGCTTTATGTGGTCTCAAGCAAGCACCACAGGCTTGGTTTGATCGATTTAGTGCTTATTTATTATCATTAGGGTTTTATTGCAGTATAGTTGATTCATCTGTATTTGTTTCTCCCACTACTTAAGGCATTATTATCATTCTCCTTTATGTTGACGATATTATTGTTACTGGTGTTAATTCAAATCTTTTAGATGGGTTCATTTCTAAACTTGGAAAGGAGTTTGCAATGAAAGATCTTGGACCTCTTCACTATTTTCTTGACATAGAGGTATTTTATTTTTCAGGTGAGGTTTTTCTCTCACAAAGCAAATATGCCTAGGAGCTTCTTGATCGTGCTCAGATGCTCGGTGCCGAACTTATTTCAACACCAATGGCAAGGAAGAATAATATTTATGGAAATTCTGATCTATTTCCTTATCCATCTCTCGATAAGAACAATGTTGGTGCCCTTCCTCAACCACCAACACTTTTTTGTGATAATATTAGTGCTCTCTACATGACAGTTAATCCTATTTTTCATATCCGGACAAAGCACATTAAGTTAGACTATCATTTTGTGAGTGAATTATTTATCGTTCGTTTATTTCCTCTTGCAATCAAGTAGTTGATATCTTCACCAAGCTTTTGCCACTAGATGTTTTTCGAGATCTTTGCTTCAAACTTGGACTTCAAAGGCCTCTCCAACCATGTTTGAAAGAGAATAATAAAAACAAAATCTAAAAATATAAAATTGTATATTAAAAGATAGAAAAAAGATATTGCTTTTTCTTTTTTAGAAGAGAATATAATAAGATAGAAAAGTGTTACACTATTACATTATATTATATGCATAATGATATGCATAACGAAGAAACATCGACAAGGTTGTGTGGGACAATTATTTTGTCAAAGATTTCCTCTCTAAAATTTCTTCAACTCTTAAATTTTTTCGATTGTTCCAAACAACATTCAAGGTTGCGTGGGACAATTATTTTCTCAAAGATTTCCTTTCTAAAATTTCTTCAATTTGTTCCAAACATTTGTTCATCGACAGTTTTTTTAAAAAAACATATATGAAATAAAAAAAAAATTATTCCACGCAAACTAAACCGCGACCATCTTAAAGATAGATGCAAATAAGTGTTCCATCTAAAAGTAATAAAAACTAACTGTCCAAATATTTTCTTACTAAAATTATTATTTTTAATTTTTAAAATTTACATTCTTTTTTTTCCGTATTCATGATCTCTTTATGATCTCCATATTAAAGATTACGTATCTTTAAAAATTAAGTCCAAAATAAATTTCCATCTCAAAAACAGATTTATTAATAGACACGGATTTCTACATATGCGGGCTTGGCAGCATGGAAACCAGGTCCGAAACAAAATCACAAGATCACAATAGAGAGCAAATTGCTCACGATGTAAACTTCTTTGTAACACCATCTTCTGAAACGACTCGTATTCTGCATACCACTAATAACTCAATTTCCACAACTAACAACTCACATTCCACAAAAGAAAAGGCAAAAGACAAAAAGAAACAAGGATTTTCTATCAAAGCAATTTAACAGGACAAAGGTACAGTAAGGAATAACAGAGCAAAGAAGATCAACGCTTCCTAGATGCCGGCTCCTTTTGGGCGTTGAAGTAGACCGCCGCAACGGGTAGACCTAGCCCTAGGCGTGCAGCAAAGGCACGGGTGCTGAAGTTGTTGCGAGCCTCTGGTGCACGAGCGACCGAGCCCAGTGGGCCTTGTTGCTTGAAAAGAGAGAAAACATAGCGATGAATTCCGGTAGGTGGCTTCGGCCCCATGTACGACACTATCTCTCGACCTGTAAGGCGTCAATTCCTTTTTATGTCTCAACTCTCAATCCACAGGGATCTTAGCAAGGAGGATAACTACTGACCAATTTTTTTGTTTTTCAATTCATTTTCAATTTCCTCTCAGAAAGATTTTGGCAGTATTTAAAACTCCGAACCGGGTTTTAGAAGCAGTTTATCCAATGATTCGGACCACCCCAGCTGTCAACTTGTG
The DNA here is from genome assembly GCF_000471905.2 of Amborella trichopoda. The sequence goes on along the minus strand of NW_006498057.1, from coordinate 10,957,042 downwards.
GCGGGCACAAGAGATGCAATGAAAATAAAACCACTTAAAAACCAAAGACCACCACCAAGAATGGGATTGCCCCCCACCATTTCTAAAACACAGTAGCCGGCTGTTAGTCTGGCTTGAGATTTTTGGACTTAGATTTAACTTTAAACAATCAAAGAAAAGATGGCTATCCAAACTTTGAAGGAAGATTAAAATTTCGGCTTCAAAAAACCTCAACAAGAGATAAACAAATTAAAATAAAATAGCTAAAAAAACCAAGGACACAAAGGTCCTCCAGGGCCACCAAGAACAGGAATGCTCCCAATGGTTCTAAACACTGTAATCAGCAATTTGTCAAGGGAGGATTATCGACTTGTGTTAACCTTAAACAATCAAACCAAAGACGCATATCTAAACTCTGCTGGAAGATTAAAGTTGTGGTACAGGAAAACCCTGCAACTAAAACCCAGAAACTTAAAAGCTTAAAAACCAAGAACGTGACTTCATAGGCCCTAAGAACTGAATTTCCCTCATGAGTCGGGCTAGGGCTTGAGTGGTTAGCAGCTGACATTTAGCTGCATTACATCTCAAGTTCAATTTAACTAAAAAATGTGTCCACAAGAGATACAATTCAACGGGGACCTTGAGAACCAGAATGCCCCCACTAGTTCTAAAACATTGATATGAGCCGTTAAATCTATGGGCGAGTTCTATAAATTCCTACAATGTGTAAAGATTAAAAATTCAGTATTGAAAACCCCCACAAAAAAAAATCTTTTCGTACTACTAATTTAGAAATTTAAAAATCCAAAAATCATGCAAAACAAGCATATATCCAAAGACTTGAAAATGAATGGTCCCTTGTATTACAAGAGGTATTGTTTTCGAAATTGAAATCTGTTTTTATATCATACATGTCACAGTTATGTCCCAGTTAAAATGATCAATTAAACAGTTCTCGAGCACCGACCAAGCTTTTCAGATGAGGTTTTTGTGATACACCTCACTTACAGGGTACAATGTTTAAGCCTTACATAAACTTCGTTTCACTTTTATAATCTGTTGGATCGTATACTAGGAGAACATTTAACATTGTTACAAAGTCGCATTACTCTTAGCCATCAGTTGTTAAATTGGATGGCTTGGGGGACGTTACGAAATTCAAAAAATTCTTCTCTTCTTTTTTTAACTTTAAATCTAGTCAATGCCACATACAACACCAGATACCTACCTACAGACAAAGAGTAATTATGACCTCCTTATATTAAAGATAAATAGTCTTTTCGGTACACTCTTCCTTATCTCTTTAAAAAAAAAGGTAAAAACGTGGTAATTTTAAAAAAAGATAAGCCATGATCAGTTTATTGGAATAGAATATAATATGATCTACCACAAAGTTGCTTTAGCTTTATATCGGTTTAAAAGATTTCAAAAGGTTAAATCTTGAAATGAAGGAAACGAACCTAACCAAGAAATGATGAAGGAAACAGGTGCAGGCATGAGTGAAAGGAGTTGAAAAGGGTGATCAAAGAAGGTGAGCCCCATTTTCACACCACTTTGTTCACTTTCACATCTACCTACCCCCCTCATGAGGCCCACATACACAGTGTCCACCATCTCCTTTTATCACCATTCTACCACATGACTCCTTTCTCTCCCTCCCTCCCAAACACACACACCAGGTCGGGATCATTGGGTAGGCGCTCTAGTTCTTCAACCGCCAAAATCACTCCACACCTACCAATATTTATTTCTATTTTATCAATTTTTAATTTCCTACAAAATTTGTTGATAAGGCTCAACAATCGGATTGACCAAGTGGGTGAGAGATTTAGGCACCTCCTCTATTTCTCAAAACACGGGTGCCAAGACATATGTTTTCAAAATACCTAACTTAGACTAATCACTAGGAGCTTCTATCACCATTCATTCCAAGTTTTCTCAACCATCCCATCTTTGGAAAAACAAGAAACTCTGACAATCGCTCCTTCAAAGGTCTTTGAAAATGACAAGATCACAACTAGTCTCGAAAAGGGACGCCTAGTCCCACCCTAAAAATGTGAGTGGAAAAACATGTAATTGAGCTTCAGTAAATACAATTGAAGTTTCAAATTTTGATATGAAAACCTTATCATTTTGTAAGGAAAATTGTTTCAAGTGGGCTGGACCGCATTTCTACAATATGTGGTCCAAAGGTAAAAACATCCATCTAGGTGGTCCATTTAAAAACCATTGTAACTAACAATCCAAATGTTTTATTGATATAATTATTATTTTCAGTTTTCAATTTTTTTTTGGTCTTCTCCATGTTAAAAATTATATATTCTCTAAAAACTAAGATCAAATTATATTTATTGCCTAACCCACGTTTCTACAATATGCGGACTAGACGCATGAAAACCGTGTCCTTTTATTATAATAAGAATCATGACCAATCTTGCTCACATTATGCCATTAGGCGTTTGTTGTCCATTTGTATTCGACTTTTTGGTCAAGAAAATCTGGCGAAAAGAAACAAGATACAAAATTTCCTGAAGAAACAAAAAAGACAGCATTTTCCAAGAACTATTTGAACATCTCATGACTTCATGACTTTTAACTTGTAGACATTTAAGAACTAAACGGCAAAATGTATGTATTAATCTTTTACAAGAATATCCAAATAGAATCTTAGGGAATTTCATTTCTCAAAATTCAAAATATTGCGATTTTGAAATATTTGTAAATTACTTGCTACCGGGCAACTAAGCAAGGGATTGAAGAGCGAAGACACTTATGGTTTCGGATTCTATATAGACCTATTTGAGGGCCATAAATTCATTTTGTTTGTTAATTTTACTTTTTTTTGGCAACTAGTTTGACAAGAAAATTAGAGGGTCCCGATTCGGGCACACCAAATAAAAAACAAAAGAAAATTCAAATTAACATTGACTAAGATACCCAAATGTTTGAGTTGTTTCATTTTGATATTTTATTTTATTTTGGCAAAGATCCCAAATAATTAGAAAAATACAGTGATAAAGATGATGATGATTTTATTTTAATTATGTTTATCTTTATTTTTATTTTATTGAGTGCATTTGTAAATATTCATGTATATTCCCATTTTCATGTAAATCAAATTTATAAATAAAAACCAAAAATAAAAAGAAACTTAAGCCATAGCAAGAGTGTTTGTTAAGCAGCGGTGGCAATTGGATAGGATTGACCTTCCAAGTCATGTTTGGGTCCATGTTTTGTGCCCGCCAAGTCTAGGTCTGGGTTTGGGTCCAAGTCCATGTTTTTAACTCGCAAGGTTCTGCAGGTTCTAGATGACTCTTGACCCACTATATATATATATATATATATATATATATA
>NW_006498057.1:10924824-10950727 GCF_000471905.2 Amborella trichopoda | reverse complement strand
ACGTACGTACGTACGTACTACGTACGTACGTACGTACGTTACGTTACGTTACGTTACGTACGTACGTTACGTACGTAGTAGTAGTAGTAGTAGTAGTAGAGAGAGAGAGAGAGAGAGAGAGAGAGAGAGAGAGAGTCAAAAAAACGCAGAAGCACACCAGAAACAAAAGGAAAAAGTCATTAAATAGAACAAATAAATTACTACCGAATTGAAGAAACAAAAGGAATCAACAAAACATAACACATATTATTACAAGACGAAGTTCCAAAATTTCATCAAGAACAAGAATCAGTAATGGACTACATCCCCAGTACAAAAAGAAAAGGAGAGCAAAAAAACAGCTGAAAAAACACAAAGAATACCAGTGTATAGAGATTGTCATCTAAGGAGCGGGCCGATAGCTGGAACCTGGGCCTCTCGGCTGTGCCTGAAGGCTTGAGCTCACACCCATTAGCGACTTGCTTTGAGACATATGAAACAGAGACATCAACAGTTGGCACAAACATGTCTATCACATCACCTATGACCTTACCCACTGCCAAGGGCTCAACGGACCGAGCCATTGATGGGCTAAGAAAGGTCTCTTTCGAGATAAAACGTGGAGCGAGGGTCAAATTAGGAAGTATCGTCTCCCCAGAGAAGCAAGAAAGAGGAAGGGTGATGGCAGGGTGGCTCTTTTCGTGTTTAAGAGGAAGGGGGAAGAGGGCGGCCATTGAACCACACGTGGCGGACCACAGAGATGATTAGCTCAGTATCGACACGTTGCTTCAGTCTTGGACTACGCTTCTTTGACACGTATGCGGAGAGGATCGGACCGCCGGTCTTTCTCCTCGTCACCAACAAAAATGGAGTGAGATTTGTTTCGCGGGGATAATATAATATATCCTCAACCTTTCTCAAATGACAAAGTAATCATCTGATTACAAGTTAAACATGACCATAGGAAATCAATAGTCACCGACATTCAATCAAGTGATGCACAGAGTAATCCAGTGATCCACAGAGAGAGTGGAACCTAAAACTTGGCAGGGAATAGAATCTACACCTGGGTATATGCGAGGAAATTACAACTTTTATGAAAATAAAGGATGGGACCATTAACCTTTGGTACAAGTAAAGTCATCAAATTAATTTTGACCATTAAATATGAAATTGAGTGATTGTAATTATTCCATTGACCATACTCAAACTTCAAAAAAAAAAAAATTGAACTTCTTGACACATCTAAGCTATCAAATTTAACATCGAATGATTGTAAGTAATTGTGAACACCTTGTATCAAACATGGCCTCATTAGATACAATCCTATAATAAAATTAAAACTATGCTTTAAGAATTAATGACCCATAATAAAATTAAAACTATGTTTTAGGGATTAATGACAGTATACAAGGAAAAGTATGTTGGTTAGTCATATTTGCTTATTTTGGTCATTTGCATATAGGGATCGTATATTTTGTCGTTTTCTCTTCGGTCTTTGGCTTTTTGTGGAGGGATTATATACAATTTTATAAAAAGGGATCACAATTACTTATAACTATCCGATGTGAGATTTGATAGTTTGGATTTATTATAAAGTTCAATTTTTTTTTTTTTAACCTTGAGTAAATGCAGCGACCCAATTTCATATTAAATGGAAAAGATTAATTGTGACCATTTTGTACCAAAGATAAATGGTCACATTGTATGTTTGTCTTTTTGGGATAGGGTTTGATTTGTACAAGCATGAAGCCGTAAACAATAAGGTGTACTTTCAAATAGAGCCAAAATATATTGTTTTAGAATAAAAAATCTTTATATGACGGCATTAATATTTATTTTCATCATGAATTATAAATTTTAAAGATTAAAAAATAATATAGATTGAGCACATCTATGAACACTTAAAAATCTTTAAAATAAACGATCTAGATCATACATTACAAGATAAAAGTATTTCCAAAACTTAAAATCTACTTTTTTTCATGTGCCTACATCTAGAAGTCTAGATGATCGAATAATGTTGCTATTTAAATAATATTTAATAAATGAAGATACTACAAAATGTCTATAGGTGAAAATAAACAATGATTTTGCTTACCCTCATCACCATCAAAACTTCGTCGCGCAGTCACAGTTGTCTATTGGTGTTTCATTTTTCATTTTTTTTTACTAATCAGAATGAACTGAAATTTGGAGCGTTTATACATCTTAGTGAGGCGCATCTAATAAAAATATGAAAAAAATAATTCGTAAAATATAAATTAACCAAAATACCCCTGTAAATTTTCGGAGGTATTTTGATCAATTTATATTTTGCCAATTATTCTTTTTATATTTTTATTAGGTCCACCTCACTACGAAGTACACACGCTCCAAATTTTAAGTAATTTGAATTTGTAAAAAAAATTGAAAAATAAAACACTATTAAACAACTGTGACCATACGATGAAGTTTTGATGGTGATGATGATAGGCAAAATCACTATTCATTTTTGCCTATAGGCATTAGACAGAGTTTTTCTTTAATAAATATAACTATGCGGAAAATTGTTTCATGCAGGGGGGACTGCATTTCTACAATATGCGGTCCAGAGGTATAAAACATCCATCTTAAAGATAGATGCAGATAGGTGGTCCATCTAAAAACAAGTGTAACTAGAAGTCCAAATGTTTTATTAATATAATTATTATTTGTAGTTTGTAAATTTTTCTTTTATTCATATTCATGATCTCCATGTTAAGGATTATATATTTTCTAAAAAATAGGATCAAATTATATTTATTACCAAGCCCGTATTTCTACAATATGCAATCTAGCCACATAGAAACTGTATCCTAACTATATATATTGGGTCATGTTAGGATGCTCACACTATGACATCATCCATATAGGGTGTGATGTCACCGACATGGACATACTAGTAGCATTTAATATTCTATGAGGGCGACGTCATACTCCATGTGGATGATGTCACACCCTTTTTAATGATAAAAAATATCCTTGTGAAAAAATTCTCCATGTACAAAATAAAGTATATAAGTATCTAAAATTGTTGAGTACAATGATAAATTACTTCATAATGTGAGTACCCTAACATAACCTATATTAATCCACTACCATCACGCAGTTGGTCTTGTTCTTTTTGGATTTATTTAAAAACCTTAATTTCTCTTCATAAAAAAGAAACTTCATTTGTCGGTTCAAAGCTTTTGATGGCCAAAGACGCATCATTATTTAAGTATTATAATTCTAATATGGGTGTCTTTGGCTATCAAGCGCTATGAGCCGAGAAATGAAGTTTTTTTTTTGATGACGAGAAATGAAGAACAAAACCAACTGCGTGAGGGTAGTGGATTATAAATGTCACTCTAAAGGAAAATAAAGAAGCTTGAGCCCACCATTGAAGTTTCACTTTCACAAAGCTAAATAAAGAAAATTAAAGAAAAAAGTTTATGGAAGGTTGCGACCTTTTTTTTTTTTTATTCTTTTGACATTGGTGTAAGGTTGCCACTTTAAAATGTAAAATTACAGATGCACCTCAAAAATCTATAGAAAAAGTTGTTTAAATGTTGAAAAACCCTCTAATTGATTATTTTGACATCGAGATACGTGAATACGAAAAAAAAAATTTTGAGTCTAAAAATAATGCATCTTATAACACATTATTTAGACTGGCAATTTTCAAGATTTTCATATGTCTATATATCTATTTGATTTTAACTATTTTAAAAATTTAAAATTTTTTAATTAGATATAAAAATAGATTTTAAGTTAATCTTAAAAAAAATTATAACAAAATTACATATTATAATAAATTTTGGTTTCTAAAAAACCACACCCAAAATTACACAAGAGGAGAAAGCAAGAAGGTAGATGGTCATCCTCACGTGGCCTTTGGAAGTCTAATATGGTTCGCAAACCTTCTTCTTTCTGTTACATCCGGTGAGCTTTTGTTTAGCGAATCAAGGGTCAGATCGTCGAATTTGGCTGCTAATTGGGTAATCGAGATGTCACATTTATGGTAAAAAAAAAACGAAATGTCACATCATACTTTAGCATATGTGTATGATGTTCACTACATGACACTTGTAATCCATAACAACCCATGACCATGCCTCCGTCCCATCGGTGAAAGGTGGTCGAGTAGGTATGAGTAAAACAAACATTATCTTGAGCAACTAATGAGTAAACTAAACATTATCTTGAGCCTAAATATATTTTACTCCTTTGAGGGGCATGTGTATATTTACTCCTCCGGCTAAAATCTTACATAGAGTTAGTTTTGTACCTCAAAATTTTCGGATGCAACCTCCTTATAATATGGGTGTGGTTTCCATAAGGTTGCAAACTTAAACCATCTATTTACGGCGTACCTTCAAATTTTATCATAACATGTAATCTTCATTAAAATATTTTTAAGATTATTTTAAAATATATTTTTATATCTATTTATAAAATTTGTAATTTCAAAAAAAATGAAAACCAAGTAGATCTATAAACATATGAAAATCTTTAAAATGAATGGTCTAAAAAATGTGTTGTAAGATGCACTTTTTATGGGACTCAAAATCTTTGTTTTTTTCATAATCATACATCTCAATGTCGAGATGATCAATTAAAGCATTTTTCAATATTAAAATGATCTTTTTCGATGGATTTTTTAGGTGCATCCACAATTCTACATTTTAAGGTTGCAACCTTATATAAACTTGTCCTATAATATATATATAAAAAAAAGTTCTTCAACGCTGCCTAGCGATAAGAATAGTATTTCGATGGAGCACCAACCGTCCATCGTCCCCACTAAATGAATGAATGTGATTGGGACTCAAGAAACATGGCTCTCATATCTCTTTTAAAACATGGGCTCTCACGTCTCTCTCTTTCTTCCCCCATCCCACCAAGCTCCATGTCTTCTGTCCCTCTCTTTCTCTCTCTCGTCCCCAAAGTTCTCTCTCTGTCTCCCCCATTTTTGCTCCCCCCTGTACCACCAAGCTCTCAGCGTGGAAACCTAATGTAGAAAGTGGAAAGGCGAGGGATAGAAGAGAATCAACCCTAATCTCTAACCAAAATCGGTAAGAACTCTCTACTCCCTATAGAATGATCAAGTGGATCTCTCTCTCTCAAAGCAATCAATCCATAGAGATACTCCATTTCTATTTCAAAAATCAACCCAAGATATTCCAACCCAAGGCCAAATTGGTGAAGAAATTTTGCTTCACCTTTCTCACTCTGCCATTTTTCCTCCCTCTTTCTCTCCTTCATCCCCAAATGGCATAGCTAGAAAAAAAAAGTTCTTTAGAAAAGATAAATCTTACTGTTGTAGTAGGGCAAAAGCCCCCTCTGTTTTTTTTCTTTTTTGTTTTTTTTATAGATACAGTAAACAAAATCCATGCATCGAGGGAAAAAAAATGGTCTCCAAAATTTATGCCTCAAAGGAAAACAATGATCTGAAGAAATTGTGTTATCTTAAACAATCAATCAACAACTGACAAACTTTCGTATTTGTAGGAATTGATAGATTGTTGTTTTGTTTTTTTCCCACTCTAGTATTCCCCCAATTAAAAAAAGAAAATGATTCAAATTCATTATTATCCAAAACCCCTAGATTATCAATTTTTCTATAAGAAAAAAGAGAAACAATCTTACTGCAACAATAGAGCAAAATGGTCATCAATTTTTCCTTTTTCTTAATAGATACAATTGAAAGAATTATTAATATTATAGATACTATCATCCTGCTTTGTTTTGTTTTGTTTTGTTTTGTTTTTTTTTTTTTTTTGTTTTTGGGTTTTATGAAGAGGTTATGCTTTTCAAGTGCCGTGTAGGATTTGAATTTTTGCTTTAATTACATTGTGTATTTTTTTTTTATCTAATAGTGCTCAAAAATTTGGAAATAAAGTTCCTTATTGTGATTAATTTTCATGCATTGGTTGTATCACTTTGTGATTATTTTTCTTACAGGAATGGAATAAAATGTCTTATGATTGAAAGTGAAAGTTTCTATGTTTCTTGTTGTTTATGGCTTACAGGAATGGAATGAAATGAAAGTTATCAAAGTTTCCATGTTTCTTGTTGGATTAGCTTGAGGCTTGGGGGTTGGATCGACAATGAATATGGGCTTGAGGCTGGGGGGTTGGATCAACAATGAATATGGGCTTGAGGTTTTGGTATGGGTCTGGCATATGTTGTTGCCTTTTCAAGAATTGTTTTTGCAAATATATGATATAAATTGCTGGAAATAAAGAAATTTGATGAAAGTCTTATAGGCTGCTGCTCTGATCTTGATGTGCTTGAGGCTTCGGTATCGATATGCCATATGTTGTTGCCTTTGTTATATTACCAAGCCTTGGGTTTTACGCATGTCACAGTCATTTGGAACTTTAGCTAGCAAGGAATTTGAGGCAATAGTTCAATGCCCAAATATTACTGGTGCTTACTACAGGGAAAGTTATAAGTTATTGAATGTAATATGTAATGTAGCTGATTGTATTTTTCCTTGATAAAATGATCACAGTCTTTTTTTTTTTTTCAAGAATTGTTTTTACGAATATATGACAGAAATTATAGGAAATAAAGAAAATTGATGAAAGTCTCATGCGCTGCTGCTCTGATCCTGATGTGCTTGAGGCTTTGGTTGGGTATGGCATATGTTGCTACCTTTGTTATATTGCCAAGCCTTGGGTTTTACGCATGCCAGAGTCATTTGTAACTTTATCTAGCAAGGAATTTGAGGCAATGTTTCAATGCCCAAATATTACTTTGTACTTACTATAGGGAAGGTTATAAGTTATTAAATGTAATATGTAATATAACTGATTGTATTTTTCCTTGATGGAATGATCACAATCTTTTCTCTTTTTTTTTTCAAGAATTTTTTTTGCGAATATATGATAGAAATTGCTGGAAATAGAGAAAATTGATGAAAGTCTCATAGGCTGCTGCTCTCATCTTGATGTGCTTGAGGCTTTGGTTGGCTTTGGTATGGGTATGGCATATGTTGTTGCCTTTGTTATATTGCCAAGCCTTGGGTTTTAAGCATGCCACAGTCATTTGTAACTTTAGCTAGCAAAGAATTTGAGGCAATGGTTCAATGCCCAAATATTACTTGGTGCTTACTACAGGGAAGGTTATAAGTTATTGAATGTAATATGTAATGTAACTGATTGTATTTTTCCTTGAGGATCGATCACTTAGTTTTTTTTTTTTTTTTTTTTTTTCAAGAATTTTTTTTTGCGAATATATGACAAAATTACTGGAAATAAAGAAAATTGATGAAATTCTCATAGGATGCTGATCTGATTTTGATGTGCTTGAGGCTTTGGTTGGCTTTGGTATGGGTATGGCATATGTTGCTGCCTTTGTTATATTGCCAAGCCTTGGGCTTTACGCATGCCACGGTCATTTGTAATTTTACCTAGCAAGGAATTTGAGGCAATGGTTCAATGCCCAAATATTACTTGGTGTTACTACATGGAAGGTAATAAGGTATTGAATGTAATATGTAATATAACTGATCGTATTTTTACTTGATGGAATGATCACAATCCTTTTTTTTTTTTCAAGAATTGTTTTTGCGAATATATGACAGAAATTGCTGGAAATAAAGAAAATTGATAAAAGTCTCATCGGCTATTGTTCTGATCTTGATGTGCTTGAGGCTTTGGTATGGGTATGGTAAATGTTGATTCCTTCATTATATTGCCAAGCCTTAGGTTTTACGCATGCCACAGTAATATGTAAGTTTAGCTAGCAAGGAATTTGAGGCAATGGTTCAATGCGCAAATATTACTTGGTGCTCATACAGGGATGGTTATAAGTTATTGAATGTAATATATAATGTAACTGATGGTATTTTTCCTTGATGGAATTATCACAAATTTTTCTCTTTTTTTTTTTTTCAAGAATTGTTTTTTCGAATATATGACAGAAATTACTGTAAATAAATAAATTTGATGAAAGTCTCATTGGTTACTGCTCTGATCCTGATGTGCTTGAGGCTTTGGTTGGCTTTGGTATGGGTATGGCATATGTTGCTGCCTTCGTTATATTGCCAAGCATTTGCAATGAGTACATGACATCATCATTTTCTCTACTCTCACTCTCTCTTTCAATAAAAGATTGCTTCTTAATTGAGTTATGGATTGGATCAAGTGCTCATGGCATTTTAGCATCTTCTCTAGCTATAAACAGCAATGGTTAGAACCTTGTAAGGCACAACAATTGTTAGAACCTTGTAAGGGCCCTTGTGCTCACAATAATAGTAGGAGGTGTGTGAGTGAGTACGAGAGAGAGAGAGAGAATGGACTTGTACATTAGTAGAACTGCAATTTCAATTTAACTTTGACAAAAAACTAAATGTGAATCTTACTACATCAATGCATATACCCCCATCGAACAAAAACCAGTATAACAAAACGATTTGTTTACATCAATGTATTTCTCAAATTCCTTTAATGCGATTTCTTTCCAAAAATAACAAAATGGATCTATTGCACCACTCCCATCAGTCTTCATCGGCAATCATATGCCTAGCTTGCTACAATAAAACAGTAACATATATCAGCCATGTAATATAGTTCTTGAGAGAATATTAAACAATTTCTACTTGCACAAGGAAATTTATATTCAAGGTTAACTGGATTGCAGGACCAATATAATGAAGGACTTGTACATTAGTAGAACTGCCATTTCAATTTAGCTTTGACAAAAAACTACATGTGAATCTTACCACATCAATGCATACACCCCCATCAAACAAAAATCCGTCTAACAAAATAATTTGTTTACTTCAATGTATTTCTCAAATTCCTTTTATGCGATTTCTTTCCAAAAATAACAAAATGGATCTATTGCACCACTCCCATCTGTCATCATCGACAATCATATGCCTAGCTTGCTGCAAAAATATAGTAATATATATCAGTCATGTAATATAGTTCTTGAGAGAATATTAAACAATTTCTAGTTGCACAAGGGAACTTATATTCATGGTTAACTGGACTGCAGCACAAATATAATGAAGGATAACTCAAGGCTATATAAGGTCCAAGCAAGGGTGAGATACTTTTGTTAACTAAGGATAGACATATGCATTTGAAACTCAAATCATGTTTTGAAAATGTTGTGTAGAAAACAAAAAGCACTTACATTCTACGTGCCCTATCTGGACAATTACGCTTACCATGTCCAATTATACTACAAACATTGCACTTCCTTCCGTTGGTGGCTTCATCTCTTGTTGAGGTTTTAACCTAAGGACTCTTGCTCTGCCCTTTGCTTGAGCACGTGGTGGATTGAGTACATTCACAAGGGACTGAGCATCAACTAAATTATTGCTACTACAAGGTGTATTTTGAATAACATTGCATTGAGTGGAGGGTGATGGTGCCACAATGTCGGGCAAAGACTTTTGTGTTGCATTGAACTCCTTAGTTAACTTGGATAAGCAATCTTTCAATTTTTCAAAGAATACCTCATTTTCAAGTGCGGGTTCTACAACCTTTCTAAAAAGCTCCTAAACCTTATGTTGTTGAATGAAACGAGGAAAAGTACACGGAGCCAAATTATTGGCACCACTTTTATCACCTTCAATACATTTCATTGCTTCCATTGTCCATCACCTCATAATGTAATGAGGTGGGATCTCCAATACATTCCTCACACAAAATACCTTAAGCATATGTGAACAAGCGAGTCCAACACGCTCATACAATTGACATGTACATGTGGCTTTCTTATTGGATTCGATGAATGTAATAGTACATTGAATTGACTTGCCTTGAATATTTTCCAAATTATATTTGGCAACTTCACCATTGTCCTCAACTAATTTGATCCAACAGTCTGCTGACTTCACAAGCTCTTCTTGAAACTTAGCAAAAACTTTGTCAGTGTAAATTCTTGATACATATCTCTCGACCTTAAAGGGTGTCTGTAGCACCAGTGTGGATGTAATATTCTTGAAGTCATTTTCTTTCTCTTTAATGAATTTTTTGGCTTGTAACTTTTCAATGGCATTCAAAAAAGCTGGTAGACTTGTTCCTGAATTGACATACATCTTGAGATCTCGATTGAAACTTTCACTCCGTTGTGTAGTTGTCATGCCTGCCGTGAACTTGTCAGATGTATATGCATTCGGCCCATTGACTACGGCATGCATATAACCATGGGAGCCAAGTTTCTGTTTGAAGATTGTACTTCTCAATCATGGCCATCCATTCGTTCTCGAATTGCTCAACTGTATAATAAGTAACACACTTTGGGAACACATCAAAGAATGATGGGTGTGCACGAGCAACATGACCTCGCTTTGATTTAATCTTTCCCATGATGTGCCACTTGCAGTAATGATGATTACCATGAGGGAACACTTGCTAAACTGTAGCGGTTATGGCCAAATCTTGATCAGTAATAATTGTGCACGGGTGGCGTCCTCCGATTGCTTCTACCCAATTCTCAACTAACCATATAAATGACCCTCTGGTCTCATTGAAGATGAGTGCAAAACCAAGAAAAGTTGTGCTCTTGTGATGATTTACACCTAGGATTGGGCCAAATGGCATACTGTATGTATTTGTTTGGTACGTGGTATCAAATGTTATCGCATCATAAAAAAAATTGGTACGATGATATAGACCTTGGATCTACCCATAAAACACCCATTAACCTACCCAACTCATCAAGTTGTACTCTGTGAAAAAAATGTAAGATTCAATTCCTTTTTCGAGAGCAACCAACTCATAACAAGATTCTCATATTTTTCTTTTATGTTTTTATCTTCCTACATACGTTATTCTCAAGGTCATTCTCAATGAAAGGGACATTTTTTGCCCCCACCAACCTCTTCGCTGATGTAGTCCATCATAATCCTGGATATAACCATGGAAGTCACCATGGTGTCAATCACCTTCCTTAATGTATTTGGTATATTCCGATGAGAGCGAATGAATCTTGTTTTAGTTGGACTTATAAGAACATGAGTATGATTTGATCTTTTATAAACTTGGTGACAACCCATCTCTGGTTATCATCCTTTCTAATGCCCATCTTCATCTCATATCCACACTTAGTGTGTGGGCGAGCATTTTTACTCCCGTCGTACATCTATTTACGAAACCCTTGCCTACAACATTAAAAAACTCGGCTAATTCTTTCACCTTTTTTCTATTTTCAATACTTCCTCTTTTTATACCAAACCCCATAAGTTTTGCATACTTGTTGCAGTAAGCATAAGCTTCATCTTCATCATTAAATATATTGCCCACTCTAGGTTCGATAATTGCACTTCTTATAGGGGCCGACTTCACATCTATAGTTAAAGGATCTTTATGCCCATTCAATGCGACCACCGTGTCCTCATCAAGGTCATCCATCTTGTTATAATTGGAGGAGTTGAGGGAAGGGGGCACACATTGATTTATGCCCATTCAATGCCACTATTTCCTCATCAGAGCGAATATTATGGTAGGATTCTTCTACCATAGGGTCAACATCGAGGTTATCAACTTTGTTATAATTTGTGGAGTCACACATTGATAACGAGGCATCCATAAGACATTTCATTCCATTCCTGTAAGCCACAAAACAACAAGAAACATGGAAACTTTCACTTTCAACCATAAGACATTTCATTCCATTCTTGTAAAGAAAATTAATCACAAAGTGATACAACCAATGCATGAAAATTAATCACAAAGTGATACAACCAATGCATGAAAATTAATCACAATAAGGAACTTGAATTCCAAATTTTTTAGCACTATTAGATAAAAAAATACACAATGTAACTAAAGCAAAAATTCAAATTCGGCACTTGAAAAACATAACCTCTTCATTGAACCAAAAAAAAACCAAAAACAAAGCAGGATGATTGTATCTACAATATTAATAATTCTTTCAATTGTATTTATTAAAAGAAACAAAAAAAAAAACTGATGAGCAATATGCCCTATTGTTACAGTAAATTTTTTTTTTTCTTATAGAAAAATCGATAATCAAGGTGTTTTGGATAATAATGAATTTGAATCATTTTCTTTTCTTAATTGGGTGAATACTAGAGTGGGGAAAAAGAAAACGATCTTTCCACACCTACAAATACGAAAGTTTGTCAGCTGTTGATTGATTACTTAAGATAGCACAAATTTCTTCAGAGCATTGTTTTCCTCTGAGGAATAAATTTTGGACACCATTTTTCCTCGGAGCATGGATTTTGTTTACTGTATCTATGAAAGAAACAAAAAACGAAAAAAACAGATAGGGCTTTAGCCCTACTGCAATAATAAGATTTTTCTTTTCTAAATAATTTTTTTTTTCTAGCTACACCGTTTGGGGATGAGGGAGAGAAAGAGGTAGGAAAAATGGGAGAGAGTGAGAAAGGTGGAGCAAAGATTTCTTCACCAATTTGGTCTTGGGTTAGAATATCTTGGGTTGATTTTTGAAACAAAAATGGAGTATCTCTATGGATTGATTGCTTTGAGAAAGAGAGAGTCATTTGATCATTCTATAGGGAGTAGAAAGTTCTTACCGATTTTGGTTAGAGATTAGGGCTAATTTTGATTTATCCCTCGTCCTTCCAGTTTCTGCATTGGGTTTCCACGTTGAGAGTTTGGTGGGACGGGGGGTGAAGCAAAAATGGGGGAGACGGAGAGAGAGCTTTGGGGACGAGAGAGAGAGAATGAAGGGAAGACAAGGAGCTTGGTGGGACAGGGGAAGAGAGAGAGAGAGACGTGAGAGCCCCTGTTTTAAAAGAAGTGTGAGAGCCCCAGTTTCTTAAGTCCTAATCTCATTCATTCATTTAGTGGGGACGATAGACGGTTGACGCTCCACTAAAATACTATTCATATCGTTGGGCAGCTTTCGAGAGCATTTTCCCCTCACACACACATACACACATACACACGTATATATATATATATCAATAAAGAAATTCCCTAATTACAAATAATACTATGATACCCTCCCACACTTATGTGAGTAGGACCCTTGGGACCCCAAGGGATTACCATTAAATTTTACACAGATATGTAGAAAACCCATTCACCCAAGTCCCACACCCATGTCATAACTTTCCTAGAGATCTGTGTCAAAATTTAATAGTGATCCTTTAAGGTCCTACTCACATGAGTGTGGGAGGGTCTCATAGTGTCATTTCTCTTTACATATTTGAAAAAAACCTAAAGTCTCAAGATAGAACAAAAACCGTCCAATTTTTAGGGTGTGAGATCTAAGAGCTAAAAAGCTTAAATTTAAATTTAAATTTTTTTTTAGAATAATCATCTTGTAATTCTAAGGTGGCTACTAAAACAACAAATTAAAAAAATCCTCTCAAATAGATAATCTAATTGAGGCTTTAGAATTAAATGCTCTTATCTTAATAAAAAAGGTTTTATGAGTGGGGGTCGCATACGGGTCAACATTCTCACTCACGAACTCACACTCACACGCGCACTCACATTACATGCTCTTTTTCTCTACCACATACTCCTATCTCCACTCTCTTACGCACCCCTTTCACACACTTCCCCCCCGCACTTCACCCATTCGTACCTACACTGTCCTGAACACGCATCCATCACCCCTCTAACCTAATAGTTTAGACCCCAAATTTACCATATTACCAATAGGAAGAGACCCCAAAAAGTATACCCTGATGGCCATTTTTAGTGTGTGGATCCAAGTGCTGCGTAGGGAAGCGAGGGAACCAAACTCAAATAACGTTGCAAGGACAGCCAGAGGGCTTTCGAAATAATCTAAGAGGGTGAATCGCTCAGACGCATCCCCTCCCCAAAACAACAAGGTATACGCTCGAGCCCTTCTTTGTCGATTAAACTTTCTCTCTTTGTTGGTTCTTATCTGCACTACAAGCACACGTGCGAGGGCCCACGGTTGTTTGAGAGAGGATTCCTCCTATCGGGTCCTCTCATTAGGGCCGACCTGAGACGACGAGAAATCTAGCCTAACCAGAGAGAAACCATGGATGAGATAGTGGGGCATGCCTCCCCTTAGGGCTTTCAAGAAAGGAGAGAGATTCTATTGGAGAGAGGGAGATATTCTAAGTAGGGTGTGCCCCCTTTGGTAGGTTATGAGAGAGAGAGATGAAAAGTATATATAAGAGATAATGTGTAGAGATTTTGGGTAGAGTATTCTCCTTTTTATAGTATTTGAACAAGATTGGGGTTTTTTTAGGGTTTTCTTTGGTTTACCACTCATGTGAGACTGAATATGCACCATTGAAATTGGGTGACTTGTGGGGTGAGAACTCTGAGCTCTCCATTCTATAGATGGACCATCAACATCCTATGGAAGGTGCTAGACAATTATCCTTCACTTTCTAAACTATTTTTCTATCAATTAATTCAAATATAAAATTAATATATCATAATATTATCCTTTATGCATACTTTCATACATTCAAAATTTCCTTCAGGCTTTAAACTTTTTAAAATCAATACTTTCTTATCTCTCAAGCCTGTAAGTTTGATCACAAAATTAGAGGGTGCTATAGGTGGGCGTGCCACCGATGGTGTTACTTAATGGGCCCCACCCAATATGCAATGGTGGGCCCAAAAGACCTATTAGGCCTCCTATATAATTTAATTTATTTTTATATTTTAAAAATACACAAAATTATTATTTGAATATTTAAATCATTATAAATCAATATTTGTTTGTATAAATCCAAATTTGAAAAATAAAATATCCAGAGATTTAGAAAAATTCAAATAAAAATTTTAAAAATAAAATATAATTAAAATAAACAAACTTAAAGCCTTGATGAGAAAATGATCCATATGGTCTATGAATAAATATCCCCCGGGGTACTCCATGTCCAACTGTGAAATACAAACCACACACGCTTTCTCAAATAGATAAAGAGTCGCAATCCTAGTATATGGATTTGAGGTCTCCCTGGAGACAAAACTAAGGTCATCCTGACTTGATGCAATCCATATCTTGATGGTGCTCTTGCACATGCACATGCACATGCACACGCTTCACCCTGAAAGGTGGTATGCTTTCTCGAAAATGGCTATTGATGTCCATGCTATATGGTAGTAAAAATGATGAGGCTTTGACCCCGTCTCTGAAGGCTTCCATCACACACAAGAGTCACACAGTCCCTCAGCTTACTCATCCAAGTATACTCCGACCTCATCAAGGGATAACCCGTATAACCCTCATCGGTACGATTCTTAGAGCTTAGGTAATATAGGTTTTTCCCAACCAGACCGACTTTGCACGTCATGTATGGTCAAGTATCAACACATATTGTTTGCTTAACATGGTCTACAAGGGATTACACTCCTACTGAATTCATGTTCCACTATATAATTTCATTTTATAAGCATTCGTAAGGCCGGCCACACACCCCCAACATGCTCACCTTTTTGTTTTGGTTATTTATCATAAAAAACAAATGTAATATCTCTATCTCTATCTCTCTCTTTCCCTCTCTCTCTTTTTCTCCCGTTGATACATTTCAAATACTAGCAATCTCTTTCATGCATTAAAATGCATACAATATATAGGGAAAAGTTTATGTAAAGCCGGGGCTCTAAACAATCAAATTAGAGCCTACCTCAAAAATTTACTAAAAGAGATTGTTTTGATGCCAAAATATCATCAAATTGATCATCTCGACATCAAGATGCAAGAACATAATAAAAAAATAGATTTCAAGTTTTGGAAATAATACATCTTGTAAAGCATTATATATATATATATATAAATGCTGTTGTAATTTGTAAATTCTATTTTATCAAGTGCCTATGCCAAAACATGGGATGGAGCTAAGGTAACTAGGCCAGCGCATTAAACTATGGCTTATTCCATTTTTCAGGGTAACAGAGTTCATCTAGAATTATGGGTGTCCCACTGTCTAACAGTGTCGCATGGTCAATATCCATGAATTGGAGAGAGCAGGAGGGCATTGGAACTAAGACCGCTCCATATGCCTGATAAACTGTCATCGACTGGTTACATTGTTGCATTATCAATTTTTCTTTTTTCTTGTTTTTTTTTTTTTTGGTGGGGCGAGGGGATGCGTATTGCTACTAAGATAAATGCCTTGTGTTGACATTCTATCTCCTAGAGGGCCATCAGTTTCTATTTTGAGTTATAAAGCTCGGTAGTGTCCTAGTGTTACTCATTGAAGCAAAGATGTAGTCTCTTCTAATTGCCTGTGGCTCTGTTGTTGGTTCCCTTTCATTCATTGTAGTGTTTACTGGTAAAATGGAAAAGCATCTTGTATTAGTTCTACTGTTATTTGGACATGGAATGGGGCATTCTTGTCTAAGTTACATATGAAATGTATTTGGTATAGAATCACATGGCTTCTACGGAGAGAACTTATTAATATATTTGACTGTAATCTTGATGATCTTTTAGGATTCAATGATGAAGTCATTGATAATAAGAAATATTATCAAAAAAAAGAGAATGAGAATGGTAGGATTGATTTCTATAGTGATGTGTGACATTCATTATAGAAAGTTGGATATGATTGTGAGAATTTTGAGGAATTAAAAAAAAAAAAAAAGCTCATGTTTAATTGTTCCAAAAAGGACGTGTTTTGAACTTTCTATCTAATATATTTCTTTCTTAGTGGGTGATAAAAGGAATCCAAATATATAAAGTCTTCGTTCTTTCATGTTGGGAGTTGTTTCGACCATCAAGGCATTAAATTTGAAATCTTTGCTTGTGATATTGAGTTACATGTGATTGTTGTACAATCTATCATTCAAAAATAATGTTGGATTGATATTTTAACTTTGTTTGGTTTCTTAATAGCTCTAGAAAACAAAAAACTGGATGCACTAAACAGATCCTTTATGCTTTCTCAATTTATTGTGATGCAGAATCAAGTCGCAGTTCCAATAAAACTTGTAAGTACATCAATGTGATTCTTATTCTTTTCCTTTTATATGGATGCATCTACTCTTTGTTGTTGGAGATTTGTTTCATGCTTTTCGATATGCTATCATAGAACCATTGCACCATGTATTCATTTAGTCACTTATATTACTATCATTTAATAGTTATGTGGAACATAGTTTCTACATTAGACTTGTAATTTACTACTTTCTCGTGTGTGAAAGACCATGTTCACTCACTGTGGCATACCGGTGGAGCAAGTTGAAGTTTTACATGTTGAAATGGAATCATATCTGTTGGTCATTGCAGTGGGATATAGTTTTCATAAATATTACCCTGATTCTCCATTTTATGGCGGTATTAGAGTCTGAAACATGTTAGACATTTCGTCACGTCAATGCTCTTAGTTGATTTTGGATACAATTTTTTGTGCTATGTTGAAGAGGTGACTCTTCTGTTTCTATCACCCGGATGTTGTGCCTTCTTGATAAGATTTCTTGTCTTATGAAACCATGGTTTCAAAGATATTGTTCAACAAATAAGCAAGACCCACTGCTAATTGCAGTCCTCATTGTCTTCCCTTCCCCTCAATCCTCCATTTAATTTTTAGCTTTGTTTTCTTTAATAAGTCAACATAATTTCTTCCCATCTTTTCTCTTATAGTTTGTTGTCCACTTCCTTACCAAGTGAGTCACACTGAACATGATATTTTTCTCGTAATATCAATACTCGCTTTGGTACATTTGAGTGGTATTCCTCGACATTTATATCGTGTCATTTAGGCACTTGATAGCTGTTTCCTATGGTCATTACATTTGACAATTTTCTATCAAGTGGTGGACTATGATTCTACAAATGATGACCCTAGCTGAAGGGTGAGATACTTTCTTATGTGAAGTTATTATGAAACACACCATTTGTGAACCTTAAATTCAATTTAGTCAAAGGAATGCATTGCCCAGCTTGGTTTGTGAGCATGGTTTTCCACTAGTGGAATTTATTCGTAAATAAAGGAGACTTATGCTTTCAACCCTTGGGATAGCCACTGAAATAAGATAAAGTTTGTCTCCCATTGGAAGCCGTTGCTGATTCCTTTTAGATTTAACTAAATGAAATCAATTAGATATACAATGATAACAATGAATTGTGAGTATGTTGGTCATGAATGGAGGAACTGGAAAGGTCGAAACTGATGTGGAGATCAACAAAATATCTGCTCTTGTCTTGAAGTTGGATCTAGCATCTAGTGCTGCATGATTTCTATGAGTGTTGAGCTTGCCAAATAGTAGGGTGAAACATGTCATTCGAAGAGTTTGACGTGTTACCCTTGGTTTTTTCTACGATAATATGTTCCTTCGAAGTTATACACATTACTGTCTTGTATGGTCAACCCTCCATAGCTCTGTCAACTTGCTAAGCGTTATTTAAACACTAAAAGTTTCGAAATGTTCATCAGCAAATAAACCTCCATATTGACTAGGCATTCACTTAGGATTAGTACCATCTAAATATTATCTCTAAGTAATTTTTGTATCCTTCTGGATTTGAAAAAGTGAACTTTTTGGCCTAATATCCATCTTCATAATGGAAAATTTTACTTCCTTCACATAAATCAATACAATAGTAACTGATATTGCATGCGTGAATTTATATAGTCCTGTTTTAACGTGACGCTGACCAAATCAATACATTGTGTGCTTCCCCCCACCCTCTTCCCCACATGAATCCATTTTTTATTTGGATGAAGACCCAAAAACCTTCCTAAACACCTTAAGTCAATCTCTTAATGGTGGAAAAACATGACTGTATAAATTCATGCGTGCTAGAACTAATACTGCGTGTATTAAAGAATGCTACTACATGAATATTTTGTAGCCAAAATTTCAATTAGCTTCTTTGAACAGGAATTTTTGGTGTGAATGATATTCTATAATAATTTCTCTTTCGATATCCATTGATAAAAGCATTGTTATTGGAAATGCCTGAGATTCCGAGTTGTTTTAAGAATTAGAATTGTGGAATTGCAATTGGCTAGAAGACTCCTTTTTTCAGAATTGACTTCCGTATAAGGGGAATCGTGGGAAACTAGATTCCTACATTATAAGAACCGATATTCGACACAATAGGAATCTAGATTCCAACCTCTTTGGAATCGAGTTTCCGACTATTTGGAATCAACCATATGGAATCGAGATTCCTCCATATCTAGAATTGAGATTCCGACATCTTTGGAATCAAGTTTCTGATGTATTTGGAATCGAGATTTATATCAGTATAGAATCGAGTTTCAACCTACCTAGCAATCGAGATTTGTAACTCTATATGGTCAAGTTTTAACCCCCTTAGAATCAAATTTCAATCTACCTAGCAATCAAGATTTGTAACTCTATGGGGTCGAGTTTCAACCTTCGTAGAATTAAGATTCCTACATTCAAGACATCTTGTGCCTTATCAACTTATAACCACATGAAGCAATGAAGATCAAAGTCTCTAAGAACTGAAGAAGGGTTCCTTAGATTTGAGGTCAATGTATTGACAATTGAGCCTTAGGCAAAGACAGAGAAGTATGGTCAATTAATAGACATTCGTAGTGCACAAAGTGGTCTAAGAAAGGTGAGGACCTTAAACTTTCCCTTAACTTGTCCCAAACCCGGTTAAAGGAGGTGAGTTGTGCTGGGTAGGCAGCCAAAGTAAAACTTTGTCAAAACTTTAGTCGATGCCAAATAGTTGGGAAAAAGCTCTAATGATGATGTGAAGATGATTTTGAAAATGTGATTTTGATTTCAATAGTATAGTTCAAAATACGATTTTGTCAGTGCCATGGTGTTGTCCTATTTGAACACAAATGTAGATTCGAGAATCAATAAACAGTAGAAATGCGATTCTACAAGTGTTGGAATTGAGATTCATAAAATAAGGAACTGAGATTCTTGGCTTTATGGAAACAAATTTTGTCAAGATTCCAATAAGGAATCATCATATCGGAATTTTGAATCGGAGTCGCGACGTTGGGTAAGAGATTCTAGTGGCTATGGATAAAAGTATGTATCCCAAGTCATCTAACCGGTTTGAGAATGAGTCACAAAGTTGAGTTAGCTATTATGCATTCTAACTTCAACACAAGTTTTGAGTTTCACAACCATGCTTGAGATATGTGACAATAACCAGTAATATATAAATGCATTCCACCTTTTGGCTTAACTTTATAAGTTGTAAAATGCTATTTACTGCTAATAGATGTTTCCATGTTGAATTACGGAAAATTATAAAACCCCCCCAATACACACTATCTATGCGTCTTACCCCATCCAACTCGTTTCTCTCACTTTTTTCCCCACAACAACCTTTCTTCGCAAAAAACCCCCCAAACCCAAAAGGAATAAAAAAAAGAAGACTAAACTATCCTTTTTTTGACACGCCCTTCTCTCTCTTATTTCCCATTTTTTTATTTACCCAACCCACCGTCTTTTTGCGATTTGTCTGTTCCCACGTCCTTCTCTCTTACGGCCTGAGCTCCCTCTCCATCCCTCGCTTTCTCTTCGGCCCGAGCTCCCTCCTCTCATGCTCTCTCTCGTGGTTGAAGTTCTCTCCCTCTCTCTCTTCGAAGGAACTTTGATCCAAGCTCTTTACTACAGTTTTGTCTTTGTGAAGGCTCTAGCTCTCTCCCTCTCTCTCTATGAAAGATATCACAAAATCCTGGGCTCTCTATAAAGGCCCGAGCTCTGTCCCTCTCTCTCTACGAAAGATACCACTGGGCTCTCAATTTCTTTGTCCCAGCCCAAACCCGATAGCCTGTGCTCGATTTTTAGTTTACCCCAAATCAGCCCCATCTAAGGTAAATCTTAATTTATTTTTATTTCATAAAAAATAGAGCAGATTTATTTAAGAAAATCGCTCAAATCTGTTGTTGGGTTATTGTTCTTCGAAATTTGTTGTATTTGATTTGTCATTGACAATGAAGAGATGGATTGCTCATGGATTACGATATGTTGAAGTTTGTTTTGTTGTATTCTTTTCTTTTGGTTTCTTTGCATATTTTTCTCTAGCTCAGCATATAAAATCGAGGTCTTGTTTCATATCACGAAGCATATATAGCAATGCAACAATCCAGCGTCATTGATACTTGGCCTTTTGTACTTGATTATGGTTGATTGCTTCTCAAATGCCACTAGTTGGCTATTTTTTAGTGGTTGTTAATGAGCAGAACAGTCATACTTTCAAGGGACTAGGGCAGGGAATATGGTCGGTGATATGCAGATGAGTACCATTTCATAGGATTAAGTTCAGGATGAATTTAGGGATGGTGTGGTGGAGGATATTGCTTAGGAATGGAGATGTCTGACTTAGTTGGAAGCCCCATAGTGTGCCTTGGAATGTAGGGCATATTAGAAGCATTTTGGCAAGAACTTATTAAATGCGATATATATGTTTTGTTTTTATTTGATGAACCATCGTCTTTCTCTTGTTACAATTTAGTTATTAAGAAAAAAATGCGTAGCTCTTATTAATTTTAATAGTAGCTCTTTCAAGAAGAAAAGATATATTGTCTATACTGTTAATTTTATTGTCTATATTGCTAGTTATATAAATTGTGTTTATCTATATTGTTAGATTGAACTGTAGCCAAGAGATGGTATTATTTATCTACAAGAACTTTAGGATGAGGTTTTAAATGCATTGGAATAATTTATTAGCGGTATATGTTTATATCCACAAAGTCATTAGTTTTGTATTTAGATAATCATTGGGTTTGTTTATATGTGGGGTGTAAATTATTATAAATCTTGTGCAGGACAAAATAAAATGAGTGATAGCATATTGATTTATTGTATTTTTGGTAGAAAACTCCAATCAAATGTCGATGGGACTTTGGATTATATTGGTAGTGATGTATGTACATTTATAATTGAAAGTAAAACTAGGTTAGATGACCTGCGAAAATACATAGCAGAGCGTTTCCTGCTAGACATACACTTCGTATCATTGAGGTATTTTGTCCCGAGAAATATAAGATTTATTGTGCATCTATTCATTGAGGTTGATATTGAGAGGATGTTGAATGCACATAAAGGCGAGAATAATCTATTAGTTTATGTATTTTCTGGGAGCGAACAAATGGGTGGAAGTATTTCACGTAATACTAGGGCAGTCAAAGAGGTCAGACCCCCTCAATCCTCGAATATTTTTCTATCTAGTTCTGAACAAAGCAATGTACCAAGGTTTCTTTGTTCATGGGAGGATGCACTTACCGGTATAGGGCAACAATTTGAGTATCTAGATGACTTTCGAGAAGCCCTTAGCAAGTTTTCTATAGCACATCACTTCACGTACCGTCTTGTTAAAAATGAGGGGTATCGCATAAGGGCGAAATGCAAGGGTGATGGATGCAAATGGGAGAGATATGCTTTGAAGTTTGACAGGACGAATGCTTTTACCATCAAAACATTAAAAAGAGAACACTTTTTAAATTCTAGGACCCACTGGTGTTTGTTTATGCATTAGCGCACATATATTGGATATGCCATTGTTCTCTATCCTTTTTTATTGGATATGCTACTTGTGGTTATTTTTTTATGCTAATTATGAAAATACAATTAGCAATGCAAGACCCGGAACAATTAAGAGGCACAAGAGAGCCATCCATTTCATCAAGTTAAAGGCAAGAGGTACGATGGTCTATTTGTTTTAGTTAATGATTTACATTAATTAGGTATTTCTCATGTTATTGACTATTATCATTTCTTGTTAATTTTCATTTTAGGAGAGAAATATATTTCGTATTGATGAATCAACTCAAGCCCTAGCAAAATGGAAGCTCGATCAAAGATAGGTACCTCTAATTCAAAAGACCGGGTTGAGCCTCGCATATCAATTGCAATCTAGTGAGAGCATTTATAGGGAAATTGTGCAAGGATACGAATACTACATTTCTAAGCATTGGTGAAATGGCTCTAACCCTAGATGATGTATGGCAAATATTAAGGATACCCGTAATATGTGAGCATGTAACCAGCATCAGGCCTGAATACTATATTGCTTACAACAAGAAGTATCTGGGAAATTGCCCTAAAGACGTTACCTCGATGCGTCTAAATCATATATGGTAGAGGAGTAGATTCGGCCAACTACCAAAAACGCCTACCAAATTGTAACTCACACAATACACACGAGCATCTCTCCTTCATTTAGTCGGCACAACTATATTTGTCGACTCATCTAAAGAATCGACGCTTTCAATATACCTGCAATTGTTTTGATATTTTGATGAGGCATAAAAGTATGCATGGGGTGCTGCGGCTCTTGCTTTCTTGTATCGTTTATTATCTAAGGTCGCAGGTGGGAAAAATAATCATTTTAGTGGGTCAGCGACCTTACTACATGTATTTCTCATTATCTATATTAATTTTATATTTACAATTTTCTTTGGTTTCTTACTTTTTACTTTTTCTACAGTGTTGGATCTATGAGTATTTTCGAGCTCTAGCCACCAAGCCTACATTGCTTATCAACCTAAGAATGCCTAAGGCTTGCATGTGAAAGAAACAAGCACACAATAAAAACATCTCATTTGATAACATCTCGTTTGATATGGTTAGTGAATGGCTTGTGTGCTTATATAATCTAGTAGATAGTCAACTTGTGCTTATAATCTAGTAGGAATGTCTTGCCTTGTTATTAATGTCTCATGCTTAGTTTTGTATGAGGAGTCACATGAAATTGCATAGTACTTCATGTGTCGATCATATCTCCTTAGTTTCAACATTGCAGAGTACTATATGCTCGATCGCGTGTTGCGACAATTTGGGAAGATGCAAGGTATTCCTGTTACACCACCCAAGTGGGATAGGAGGGAAAAGGTCGGTATACACCCCACAAATTGGACTGAAGAATTGGGTAGGCAGATTAAAAATTGAAAACAACGAGAACGTAATGTTGTTAAGGCACCCTTAGATAAATCTGGTGGAGTACCTACATAAGAGTGCATGGCCCAGTACACCATGTTTACGCAAAGAAAAACCCCATTTCACCCTCGTCGCATTCGCAATGCCATGTACAACCCTTCGCAGGCCAATCCCATGTACAACACTCCGTAGGCCAATCCCAAGATAATAGATTGGTATAGTATTTATTATATGTATTTTCTTATTTTATCGGCCTAATATATCTTAAAATTATGAACAATATATCTACTGGTCAATTTTGTTTTTTTCATTTTATACTTGCAGCGACATACCTATATAGAGTTGCTACAAGCTGCACTTAATAATAAAGTATTAGTCGGTGAATCCAAACGTTATGTACAAGCGGCTCATGATTTGCTACTGAATAACACTTCTGTAGAAAGAGGTGCCGAGGAGATAGTGCAGACTATGGGTGGAGAAGTAGAAAGTGAGAGTGAGGAAGATGGTGATAGTGAAAGAGAAGAAGACGATGATAATAGAGAAGAGGATGATGATGGAGAAGAGGATGTTGAAGGCCACGATGATGGTGATAGTAATAATGATAATGAGAGAAAAACAAAGAAAAAAGCTGATCACTTTCAAATGTCGGTATTGCAAGAGGAATCGAGGTAGAATTTGCAGTCGTGAAGAGATGGGAATGCCGACGATGAACTCGATGTGAGGGGAAAGAGTGTTCTCAGTTGGCCAAAAAAGCGTTGAGGTGGAGAAATTGACCTTTTTTTTTTTTCTTGGATATATATATTTGAAAAAACAGATGTTAAGAAAAGAATATGGTTGATATTGATCGCCATTCATATGTGTTTTTGGATTTGATCGGTATATTTGAAACCAATGTTTTAAAAAACGCCGAGTCGAATCGGACTCGCCCGGTTCGACTAGGGAATCGGCGCAGTCTGTGCCGGTTCTGGTATTTTACACGAAATCGCCCGATTCTAGAGAGAACCGGGTGATTCTGTATAGTGAATCGTCGATTCATTGTACTGAATCGGCGAGTCTCGTGAAGAACACGGGCTGTACGGTGTTCTTCACGGGTTTCTTCAAATTTTGCCTATTTTTTGTTGCAATGTGATCGAATGTTCAGGCTTTATGCAGCTTTTTTCAGCCTTTTCATGCATTAAATGGTGGAAAAATTTCAATTTTTTGGATCATGAAGTTGTGGGTTTTAGAGTTTCCGCTTTTTGTTTTGTTTCATGCCAAATAGGGCATGAATCTGTGAAAAGTTTAAGGCATATTGATCTTAAATGTGTTTATTAGAAATTTCTGTTACGAATTTGTGATTATCTTTGAGAAAAACAGATTAATTTGGAGATTGAAGCCACGGGTTCACGAAACCAGGTAAGAACTCCGCGTTTTTTTTTTTTTCTGCCATTTGATCAATTTCAGTCCATATTTTGAAAATAATCAGTTAAATTTGTAGGGTTTTAAATCTTTATCGTGTTTTTTATCATTTACCATATTCAACTTTATTTAATTTACTCAATTACAGCCTGAGTTTTTAGAAGAACACAGTGATATCTGTGAAAAAAAAATTTCTGCTTGTTTTTTTTTTTTTTCCGCCTTTCGATCTATTGTTCACGTTATATTACAAATAATGTGTTAGATTTCTAGGGTTTTGAATCGTTATAGTCATGTTTATAATCAGATGTATTCAATTTGATTTGATTTATTCAATTTCAGCTTCATTTTTTAGATTCAATGACTGTTGTCTGTGAAGAACTGCGTTTTTTTTTTTTTGTTTGGCTCAATTTAATCGATTTGATTTGATTTATTGATGATAATGTGCTCATAATTTAGGGTTTTGATTCCTTATAGTGTTGTTTATCAAAACATGTACTCAATTGGATGTAATTTATTCGTTTGGAGGTGGATTTTTTAGTTGAAATGGTTGATGTAAGGTGGCTCTGTGAAGAACAGATTTTTTTTTTCTTTTTTTTTTTGTAATTCGTGATCGAATTTTTTGAAAATTTGTGATTTTCCGAAAAGATGTGAAAATCGTGATAAGGTTTTGATTATCATGAGGTATTAAACCATATTTTTAATTTTTATTGTTTGAGTTTGGTATACATTTTTTTTTTTTTTATCCG
>NW_006498057.1:10878174-10910953 GCF_000471905.2 Amborella trichopoda | reverse complement strand
TATATATATATATATATATATATATAAAATTTTAAAAAATTATTATTAAATTTGACACGTAGTGATGATCCGACATAAAAGGTCCTATGGGTCATCTCATGAAGGGCGATGGATTTCGGTGAGTTTTGGATGGGTAACTAAGAGAAAAAGATCTCATTCTCTCCCTCGCACCCTCAAACCTCTGTAATCCTCTCTCACTCAAACCCAGCCCGTCTCTGCCGAGCTCCTGTCTCTCAAACACAAGCCCATTCCCCTCTGTCTCTTTCTACTCTAGCCAGGCCACCTCTCTCTCTCTTTACCTAGGCCTCGTCTCTCTCTTCCTTTGCAACCCCAAGTTCTACCCATCCAATCCCGCCTTTGCAACCCCAAGTTCTCCCCATCCAATCCCGCACTCGAAGACAACCCCAAGTTCTCCCCATCCAATCCCGCACTCGAAGATACCTCAGGTATGCTCTCATTGTTAATCTTCATTCTTCTTCATGTTTAAACTTAATAAAATCAATACTCTTTTGTTGTGTCCTATCGTTTTATTTTTTGTTTTTTTATTTTTATAATTTTATGACCATAACCTAATGGAACTTGGTTGAACAACAAAATAGATAATCCTCCTTCCGGCTGCTAAGGAGGTCCATGGATTTGAATTTATTCAAGACATTACAATTTGTTAAATTGTTTATAATTGATCTTCATCTTTATTAATCTTCATTTTCCTTTCGTAATTTCAATTTAATCTCATGAACTATGGTTTTTTTTGGTTCATAATATAAAAATTATGGTCTGATTTTTGATAGTATTAGAAAATGAAGATTATTTCAGAAAAATGATAGGTGAGCCCTGAATGATAGGTTTTCTCAGGTTCATTTTGGGAGAATGAGTTGATTTATATTGAAAAACACAAATGGGTTGTGTTCTATGTTAATTGTTAGCTGACGCTTTTGAGATATTCTTGAATAGTGAGCTCTTTGTGAATTGATTCTCATTGAAATTCAAAATAAATTTTTTGATTGATTCTTGTGAATGAAATGTATGACTTGCTATGTAATTTTTTGGATATTGAAGCTTTGATCACGTGTTTGTGGATACGGCCAAGTGATCTTTCAGTGCTTATTGCGTCATTTGTTTGTATATTTTATTGGGTCATATCTTGTTCGTACTACATGTATTGGTGCTTCATTAGGTTATGTATTAATGTTTTTGATCTACCAATAGTTTGTGAATATTATGAATGATCACTTGATCTTTCAAGTGCTATCCTAATTGATGTCTTGGATGTTTGAACTCATGTTTGATATAGTTTGCATGCAATTTCTAGTTTTTAGTCTGTTTAAGCTTCTCATGCTGGTACTTTTGCAATTTGAATGAATTAATAATGAAATGAAGTCATCATATTCGCATCTCTTTGCTTGAATTGTTGGAAACCAACAAATCTGATGATGATAAGTTTTAGTAACATGAACTTGGCTCATTCATTCGAAGATTGGTACAAACAAGACATTATTTTAGAATCGCTATTTTGTGAATGAGAAAGATCACTGCAAATTAACAATAAATAGTTTGATCAAAGTGGGAGAGGGAGAAAACTTCTAACAAATTTACGATCTTAACCATCCATTATGTAAATAATGACATGGATAGTTTATAACTAAAAATTCTCAATCAAAATACAAGTTTTAGCCTCTAAACTTTGAGTTTCATAATTAACGAATAAATCAGCGGTTTTGAGATTTCCAGGTTAGCAAACAAGTGAAATTACTAGTAGCAGATTTCCTCGATTTTTTAAGGTAGGTTACCAAACAAGGGTTCTCCGCTTCTAGCTACTAGTTTTCTACTTTACCTTTTCAGGCTCTTAGTTTCTCAGAGATTCTTCAGGAAAGAACTTTCACAGTTACTTAACAAGGCCTTAATGTCAATGAATTTCGATGAATTGTTTTCCTTTCTTATTTGGATGGAACATGAAGTCAAATGTAGGTGATTTTCACCAAAAGTTTAGTAAAATTTTCATGTTTTCCATCTCATCTATTGATGGAACTGAGAATGAAATTTTGGCAATAAGATTGCCTAACTTTTGACTGTATCTCTTTGCCTTATTTGCTGATAAAGGAGAAAAGGGCCCATCTAAATTGACTGGTTTTTCAATATTTTGCTGAATAGCAATTGAAGCCATGATATATTCTCCCTCGACAAACGCCATATAATTATAATTGGAGGATATAAAAGGAATGAAAACCCATATTAATATGAGAAAATGAGTTATTTGTGCAACATTGATGCTCTGATGTTTGTTCGATTTCATCTGTTAAAAAGATCCCACGTCTCCTTCCAATTCAAAACACCCATGGTCTTCCTGGGTTCTAGAGGAACACATGCGTTTTATACAGAGGGTTACCAAGAGGCAAATTAAAAAATAATTGTTGACATACGATGCTGCAAATTATTGAATTTACATATACCTTTGATCAAAGGGCTTCTAGTTGGTTTTTCTTAGGAGCTTTCTTTGTCATTCTTTTCTCCTTATGGATATGCTGTGAAAGTCATCTAAATCACTGCATATAGGAAGCTCTATGAATGCCCTACCTTCAAATCAATGAGATATGGCTCGATATTGAAGTTCACATTTCTTTAAATCATGTTCAAGCACCCCTTTGTAAATGAAGAGTTTTTATCAAAGCAATCATTCTTCTTCAAATCTGCTCCTCCTAGAATCTTCTTGCTCATAGAGATATGAAAGTACATGATTCTTAAGGTTTTACACACTTTTTGGCGTCAAAATCACATGATATAGAGTCAACATTGTGAAAGGGGCAGCTAGGCCATAAAATCTGGGTCCTTGATCTTCATATCACTTTATATGTCAAATTCATCATGATCATCATTCTTGATCCACCATTAGAATATCCATTTGACGGCACTCGTTGTACTTTTTAACCAAAAACTTGCTTTATGATACAAGAAGTTTATAGAAACTTGACAATTTTTTATCCAATCTTGAGTTTATCTCATGAAAATGGATATATTCATCTAGGAAATCATCTTCAATCACTTTCCTTATTTTTGGAGTCATCCTATGTTAGATCTATGTTAGATCTGTCTAAATCATGAAGTACTATTGGACTTTTTTTTGTTTTTTGGGTAAGTTAGTGGGGGAAAAGGCCCCTTACCCTTTTTTTCACTAATATAAAATAAAAAGAAGACAATTCATTGCTTTACTATTGGACTTGAACTTTGAAAAATGAAAGTTCTCTCATCATCATCATCATTGTCAAAGCCTTTTCCAAACTAATTGGGATTGGCTACACGAATCCTGGTCTGCCATTTTGCTCTATTAAGGGCCATAGCCTCAGTGAGGCCATAAGCCCCCATATTTTTTCTCCTTACTTCTGACCATGCCTTTTTGCGCTTGCCCATTACCCTTTTTGAGCCTTACACTTGAACTAACTCGCACCTCCTAACAGGTGTTGTATTGGGTTTGTGCCACACTTGGCCTATGCCACACATGGCCAGTCCACCTTAGTCTACTCTCTCTCATCTTATCACTTATTGGTGCCACACTTGAGTTTTCCGAATGTATTCATTTGGCACTCTATCCTTTCCGAATATATTCGTCTAGGAAATCATCTTCAATCACTTTCCTTATTTTTGGAGTCATCCTATGTTAGATCTGTTTAAATCATGAAGTACTATTGGACTTTTTTTTTTTTTGGGTAAGTCAGTGGGGGAGAAGGCCCCGTACCCTTCTTTTCACTAATATAAAATAAAAAGAAGACAACTCATTACTTTACTATTGGACTTGAACTTTGAAAAATGAAACTTCTCTCATCATCATCATCATTGTCAAAGCCTTTTCCAAACTAATTGGGATCGGCTACACGAATCTTGGTCTGCCATTTTGCACTATTAAGGGCCATAGCCTCAATGAGGCGGCCCCATATTTTTTCTCCTTATTACTTCTGACCATGCCTTTTTGGGCTTGCCCCTTGCCCTTTTTGAGCCTTACACTTGAACTAACTCGCACCTCCTAATAGGTGCTGTATTGGGTTTGTGCCACACATGGCCTATACCACACATGACCAGTCCATCTTAGTCTACTATTTCTCATCTTATCGCCTATTGGAGCCACACTTGAGTTTTTTCGTGAGTTTTTTCGAATGTATTCATTTGGCATTCTATCATTTCTTGTCTTTGTTTGAAGACATTTTCAACACCTCAGGTCCCCGATGCGGAATAAAAGAGATGCCGGTCAATAAAGCCTTGACTTACAGTGGAATTTTGATAGTCTCAAAATTGCCCCCCAGAGCATGTGAAAATGTTCCTAAGCACTTCAAAAGGGCACCTGCCAAGTGTCGTCGCAATCCGACATGTCTAAGGCAGTGCAGACAAAGAAACAATTTTGGAAGAATCAGCCTCTAGCGCCTTGAAACGGATCCTATAACTGGAACTTTATCTTCGAAGCGTCAAATGGCTGTGGGACCATCGCCATTGGATCCGACACGGTCGAAAACCCCTAGGGTTTAAGTTTCAGCTTAAACAGATGTTCCAGGACAAAGTTATGGGTAAAAGACTGAAAAAGGAGAGGCCGCACGCTATTCCCGTGCGCCCTCCCTACACATTTCTCCATTAAAGGAGACTGGTTTTCACAGTCACGATCAGCAATTTTGAAGACTCATATCTCCATCGTTTCGAGTCAGATCGTGTTCCAAATTTTGCGAGCGTGTTCGTCTCGTCAAGACGAGCGTGCTGATATGTGGCACGTCTCGTGACGATGTCTGAGCAAGGAGAAAAGCTAGAGAGAAGATGACGATTCGTGAACAAGGTTGCAGGAAAATTAGCAGTAGCACGACCCACTCGAGCAGCCATATCATGGCGCTCGCGTACTCGATCGAGGCAAAACCAGTTGCATTGCGTGCGTAAGGTCCAGGGCTATGTCTGGTCCGGACCCCGCACATGATGAACGGCTAGATATGGCGCACAAAATTTTTAAAGTTGCTGTAGAATTCAGGCCGACGGAATCCAAGTTCCGGCCAAAACCCCAAAATTGCGAAATCTTCGTTCGGGTACGAAATCGAGTTGCGTTTGTTGCAATGCGATCGTGACGGCATGCTCAATGCAGTTCAACAAAAAAACCAAGAAAATACATCAAGTCAATATAAAGCACACTATACTTCATCAAATTCAGAATTAAGCTTTAAGATTGAGGGCTACGCTTAGGAGAGAGAGAGAGGAAAGAGAAGAAAAGTTCGATACCCCTAAGCGAAGGTAATTCTCTCTCTTTCGCTCTTCTCTCTCCTCTTCTTTCTTTCTCTCTCCTCTTCCTTCTTTCTCTCTCCTTTCCTTTCTTTCTCTCTCCTCTTCGCTTTCTATTCTTTACCTCAAATATGCACTACAGTAAGCATCGCCGTGCATGTCTTTCTCTCTCTTCTTTTGTCTATCTCTCTCTTCCTCTTTTTTTTGCCTCTCTCTTCTCTCTCAACATGCATGGCGGTAGGCATTGCTGTGCATGTCTCTCTTTCCCTTCTTTCTTCCTTTTTGCTCTCTTTCCTCTCTCATTCCCTCTCTTTCTTAATCTTCTTTTTTTTCTAATCTTCTCTTTCC
Source organism: Amborella trichopoda (assembly GCF_000471905.2). The sequence goes on along the minus strand of NW_006498057.1, from coordinate 10,905,364 downwards.
TTTTCTCTCTCCTACTTTCCCTTCTTCTCTGCTCTTTCCTGATCTCTTTCTGTACTTTCCTCTTTTCCCTCACTTTCTCTTCCTTCTTTGTCTCTCCTATCTCTCTCTCTTTCGTCATGGACAGTGGGATATATCGCCGTTCATGTTCTCTCTCTTTTCTCTCTCCTCTGTTATAGACAGTGGAACCCCATCGCTGTCTATGCTTCTCTCTTTTCTCTCCTCTGAAATGGACAGCGAAACCCCATCGCCTTCCATGCCTCTTTCTTTTCTCTCTCCTCTGACATGGACGGCAGAACCCCATCGTTGTCCATGCTTCTCTCTTCTTTCTCTCATCTGACATGGACTGTAGAACCTCATCGCTGTCCATGTTTCTTTCCTCGTTCGCTCTCTTCTGTCTTGGACGGTGGAACCCTATAGCTGTCCATGCTTCTCTTTTCTTTCTTTTCTGTCATGGACGACGGAACCCTATCGTCGTCCATGCTTCTCTTTTCTTTCTCCTCTGTCATGGACAACGGAACCCCCTCAGCGTCCATGTTTTTTTCCCCTTTTCCTCTCTTTTGTCATGGACGGCGAAACCCTATCGCTGTCCATGCTTCTCTTTTCTTTCTCTTCTGTCATGGACGGCAGAACCCCATTGCCGTCCATGTTTCTTTCCCCTTTCTCTCTCTTCTGTCATGGACGACGGAATCCTATCGCCGTCCATGCTTCTTTCTCTTTCCTTTCTCCTTTATCATGGACGGTGGAACCCCATCGTCGTCCATGTTTCTTTCCCCGTTCTCTCTCTTCTTTCTTCTATCTTCTCTCTCTTCTTTCTTTTCTCTCTTCTTTCTTCTCTCTTCTCTCTCTTCTTTCTTTTCTCTTCTGTCATCTCTCCTCTCTTTTCTTTCTTCTTTCTCTTCTCCCTTTTCTTTCTTCTTTCTCTTCTCTCTCTTCTTTCTTCTCTCTCTTCTTTCTTCTCTCTTCTCTTTCTTCTTCTTCTCTCGTCTCTTCTCCTTTCTTCGTCTTTTTACTTCTTCTTCTCTCTTCTTCATTTCTTCTTCTCTCTTCTCTTCTTTTTCTCTCTTCTCTTCTCTTCTTTTTCTCTTTTTCGCCTTCCCTCTTCTCTTCTCCTTCTCTCTTCTTCTCTCTCATCTCCTCTCTCCCATTCTTTCTCCGCTTTTGTTCCTACTTCTCTCCCATTATTCTTCTACTATTCCTTCTTTTCTCATCATTTGACCAAGGGGCGAGCTAAGTTTAGCACTGTCATGGTAGTCTCGTCGTCGAGTAGTATTGATGCCATACCGGTTTGAGTTACCGTGCCTGTCTTGCTGCCCCAACAGGCTAGCCATCGTATTAGGCTGGTTGGTTTTGGTTCTGTCGTTGAGTAGTATTGCCGCGGTGCCAGTCTGAGTTACCATGCCCGTCTGTCGTGTTACCACGCAAAATCAGTCACTGTACTGGTCTAGCCTCTGTGTTAGGCTAGCCATCCAGTCAAATTTCTTTTTCTTCTCTTCTTTTTCCTCTATTCTATTTCTTTCTTCTCCACCCCAATCTCTATCGTCCTATTCTTCCTTTTCTTGAATGTGCACATCTGTGTGTATTCTCGCCTAAAGACAAGGTGGGGTCCCTGGACCCACTTGTCTTGTAAATTAACCATGTGTGTGTGATCACAGAAACAGGAGAGTACAGGTCAAGGGAGGTGATTTCGAACCAATTGTAGGACTGGGGAGCTTTCCGTCGTGATCTAAGAGGGCGCCCATGCGAGTCAGTCTGAGTGAGTCATGGACGCATGTGAGGTGTGTCTTGCCTCACATCAAATTCCTCTCTCATCGTTTGGTGTAACTGCCCTTATTTCTTAATAAGGTTCTCGAGAGAGCGGTCTCAAGTCTCGAGTTTTCTTTGAAACCCGAGACACGTGCCACCAGGTCATCCCGACCCAGGGGTGAGATCGAGGCATCTAACCAGCTTGGCGACTCCACTGGGGATACACTACCCCTTCGTCGGGTCGTTCTTGTTTGGCTAGTTTCTCCTTTGTTTTTCTGCATTGCATTTACAAAGCTTCAGGGTTCTCTTACCCGTTTATCCGAAACGGGGACTTTCTGATCCCCGCATTCGCGACTTCCCCTCGAGAACAGGCTCCTCTAGCTTCATTCTCGACCTTCCTGCTGAGTGAAGACCTAGGGTCTAGCTCTCAGGTCTTGACCTGGATAGGTGTGAGAAGGGAATTAAAAGTCTCTAACTCCCTATCTGCATGCTTTAGTGGAACCCCCACCAAAGCACTCTGCATGGGTGGCACATCTACTGCCACTCACAGCATGCACCTGTTATAGGTAAGTCACTTGCTGGTCGTATTGCTGGGGTACGCCGAAAGGCTACCCAGTCCCTAGCTGCAAAAGGTAAACAGGTTGCCATTGCTCTTGTGGGTCGCCGTAAGGCTATCCCCCACATTCCTGCACCACCTCGGGTCTCTATGTTCAGAGAGTCAACACATCGAGGAGGAGACCCTGGGGCCTCCACCTCTCGCACACACCTTAAGGCTCCTGGGTCATCCACTCGAGCTACACCTCGGAGCAACCCTTGTGTTACCTTGAGTAGGCATCCATGATCGGGCCTCCTTGGGCCGAAACCTATACGCATGCATGTGCATCCCACCACTTGGGGTGACGTTGTTCCTGCGCCAACCCGAGTACACAGGAGACGACCCCCTCGTCTTCCCTCTCGGCACACACTAGCGTACTTCGTAAGAGGCAGGCTCCCTACTGTTCCCTTATAGACACGTGCTCGCGGTTCTCGGCCTCCTAAGGCCAGAACGGTTGTTCGAGCCCAGGTTGACTCCCAAGTCACCCGTAATCCTTTTTTGAGGGCACGTGTTGCCTTCCTGGACTACTGCTCGCTCTCGACTCAGATGCCATCATGATCCGATCCCTCTCCCACTTGCCCCTTCTCTTTCCAGCGAGTGCCTTGAGCCCTGATACTCCAAGACTTTCCCCAAGAGTACCATGTTAAGCCAGCCGCATCAGCTCGGTCATGTCTCTAGAGCCCATAGGAAATGGGAGATCAAGTCCTTCGTTCTCCCCGGCCCAGGCTGACCCTAGTTCCTGGTCCACACCCATTGCTTCATCTGATGGAGACGGCTCTTTCTTGCGTAAGAAAAGCCGGCCAGCTGCAGTCCCAATCGCAGTTCTGGCTTGAGGTCCATCAAAGCCTCAAGGCCAAGCGCGACAGGGGTCTGCAAATCCTGACTAGATAAGCCACTCAAGTAGTCGGGGTAGCCAGCTCCGATGACCCTCTTCACAAGAACCCCTTCTACTCTCTTCGAATCACAGAGCTCGAAGAGGAGGTTCCTCTATCTCTTTCTCTTTCTCTTTCTCCTTCTCTATCTCTATTTCTTTATTTCTATATCTCTGTCTCTTTCTTTTTCTCAATCTCTTTCTCTATCTCTCTTTATTCTTTTAACTCTATTCTACCTCTCTACTTCTCTTTCCCTATCCTCCATCTCTCTTTCTCTTCTTCTTCTCCTCTCGTATGATAGTGGCAGCGCCGTGCATGCCTCTCTTTCTCTCTCTCTCTCTCTCTCTCTCTTTCTCCTCCTTCATCTCTTTCTCCCTTCTTCAGTGTTGGGTGAACATGTAGCCCAATCATTCTCTTTCTTTCTTCTTCTCTCTCCCGACATGCACGGTAGTGGCAGTGTCGTGCATGCCTCTCTTTTTCTCTTTCTCTCTCCATTCTATCTCTCTTTTTCTTCTTTTTCGTCTCTCTTTCTCTTCCTCCTTCAGTGCTGGGCGAACATGTAGCCTAGTCATTCTCTTCTTCTCTTCTTCTCTTCTGACGTGCATAGTAGTGGCAGCATCGTGCATGTCTCTCTCATTTTCTCTCTTTCTCTCTTCTTCCTATCTCTTTTCTATCTCTCTCCTTTCTTCTCCTTCGTCTGGGTGAACACGTAGCTTAGTCGACCTCCCTTCTTCGGTGCTGGGTGAACATGTAGCCCAGTTATCATCACAAGGCCATCACAGGTACCGTCCGACAGGGTGAGGACTTAAAATACTAATACCTCCAAAACACAAAACTGTCCACGCAAGGGTGAAGACTTCTACAAGATCCCTCAAAAGTCTCTTCTCCCCCCAAAGTTTCCACGGTTGGACCTGCGACAAATGCATCCAAATGTTTGAGCATCCTAGTTGCAGCATTGCGTGGATATCTCCTCGGCATTCACGTGGTCCTGTGGCTAGGAAGAAAAAAGTAATAAAGACGAAGGAAATTTTTCAAATGTTGTCCTTCTCGCTTCTCTTGAAGCACAACATTCAGCGGGGCAAGCTGTTTGAAGACATTTTTCAGCACCTTAGGTCCCCGATGCGGAATAAAAGAGAAGCCGGTCAATAAAGCCCTGACTTACAGTGGAATTTTCGATAGTCTCAGAATTGCCCCAGAGCAGTAAAAATGTTCCTAAGCACTTCAAAAGGGAACCTGCCAAGTTTCGTCACAATCTAACATGTCTACGGCAGTGCAAACAAAGAAACAATTTCAGACGAATCAGCCTCTAGCGCCTTGAAACGGACCCTATAATTGGAACCCTACTTTCAGAGCGTCCAATGGCTATGGGACCATCGCTATTGGATCTGACACGGTAAAAAACGCCTAGGGGTCGAGTTTTGGCTTAAACAGATGTTCCAAGACAAAGTTATGGGTAAAAGAATGAAAAAGCAGAGGTCGCACGCTATTCTCGTGCGCCCTCCCTGCACCAATCTCCATTAAAGGAGACTGGTTTTCACTGTCACGACCAGCATATTTGAAGACCCATATTTCCTTTGTTTTGAGCCGGATCGTGCCCAAATTTTGTGAGCGTGTTCGTTTCATCAAGACGAGCGTTTTGATATGTGGCACGTCCCATGACGATGTCCGAGCAGGGAGAAAAGCTAGAGAGAAGACGATTCATGATCAAGGTTGCAGGAAATCAGCAGTAGCACGACCCACTCGAGCCGCCATATCATGGCACTTGTGTACCCGATAGAGGCGAAACCAGTTGCATTGCGTGCGTATGGTCCAGGGTCATGTTTAGTCCGGACACCGCGCATGATGAACGGTTAGATATGGCGCACAAAAATTTTAAAGTTGCTGTAGAATTCCGGCCGCTGGAATCCAAGTTTTGGCCAAAAACCCAAAATTGCAAAATCTTCGTTCGGGTACGAAATCGAGCTGCATTTGTTGCAACGCGATCGTAACGGCATGCTCAATGCAATTCAATGAAAAAACCAAGAAAATACATCCAGAAACGAGCGCACTATAGATTCGAAGTTTCCAAGATTTGTGCAAATTTCATGTCACTTGATTGTGGCCTAAAAACACGATCCGTGACTCGAAATTAGTATCAAATTGATTGTCATACCGAGCCCAACAAGAAAGTGATCATCTTTTGATCAAACAGGCGCCGGAGCAACCCCGAATTGGGCTAGGAAAGTAGCATACGTTGATCTGCTTTGAAATTTTGTGTATTGATGGGTAGGGGAAAAATCGTCATTTTGCCCCCATTTTTAGATTTATTTTAATTCAAATAAATTGTAATTATCATTAATTAAGTTAGATTTTGGGCATCGACCCATGTTTTGGACCCAAGTCAATATAAACCACGCTATACCTTATTGTAATGGACCTTCAGTTTGATGAATAAAATTCCGAATTAAGCTTTAAGAGTGAGGGCCACGTCCAGGAGAGAGAGAGAGGAGAGAGAAGAAAAGTCTGGTACCCCTAGGTGAGGGTAATTCTCTCCCCTCCTCTCTTCTCTCTCCTCTTCGTTCTTTCTCTCTCCTCTTCTTTCTCTCTCCTCTCCTTTTTTTCTCTCCTCTTCTTTCGCTCTCAATACCTTCCATGGAACTCTTGGTGCCTGGTTTTCGATTTGGAGTTTCCTCAAATGTGACATGCTCTTCAACTCTTCTAATCTGCAAGCTTTCTTGATGTTATAATCTACCAATTGCAGATCCTTCAATATTTGAAGATTTGAAAGCTTCCCGAGTCCATGAGGCAAGTATTTTAACTCCCGACGCTTCCAAATGCTTTAGATTCTCTAATTTAGTGATTTGTGGTGGTAGTTTTCTGACACCACTTCCATTGAGAATCAAGATCTGGAGGTTCTTGAGCAGGACTATGGATTCTGGCAACTCTCTTAAACCTGAAAGACCTCTTCCAGTAAGATAGGTTAGTTGTGGGAGAAATCTTATGCAATCCAAAGAGTGCTTAACACCAAAAGCTGTATGGAAGCGATTCAAATCTAACACCCTTTGAAACCAGAGTTTGGAAAGCAAGCTCTTTGGTAATTCACAAGCTAAGACTATCGATCTTTGCTTCATATGGATATTAGAAATCCTCATGGTTTGGTTGCTATTAACGACTAAAGACGCCGAGAATTCAAATCAAACACTGGGGTGCCACTCTCATCGAAGCTGCAGAATGACTCATCATTTGTATTCTTGATTACGATTTCACGCACGAGATTATGTAATTTGGATATGTAAACCTTTTGGCCAAACACTCCCTTGTTCACGGCCTTCACCAAATGCCTACTCACCAAATCCATTTGGCGACCGGGTCCAATCTCCTCGAGATCTTTCCATTCTCATCCTTGACAAACCCCTCACGTATCCACCAATGTATCAACTTTCTCTGATCAATTTCATATTCTGAAGGAACAATTGAGGAACAAAGGAAGCATGGCTCCAAGTAAGTTGGCAGCTCATTATAACACATCTAGAGAACGGAGCTGCAAGTTTCATTCTTTAGCAAATTCCACCTCTAAATCATCCACAACTCTTCTCCATTTACGTACAGAAGCAGATTTGCATTGCACAATCCCTCCCATTACCTTGATAGCTAATGGAATTCCTCTATACTTCTCGACCATCTTTATACCCACTTCCTCTAATTCGGGAATTTCACACTTGCCAATGGTTGCTGCAAAAGCAATCCCTTTGAACAAGGACCAGCTCTCCTCTCTCAGAAGTGTTGTAGCAAATTGTATTTGTCTCTTTTGTGCTCCCATTTTCACAGCGATATCCCCTCATCTCGAGTGGTGACTAGGATCTTACAACCTTTCGCATTTCGCCATCCAGGCACCACATGGCTCCACCAAAGACCATGATTGTTCATCACATCATCAAATATTATCAGATACCTATCCATCCGAGCATCTATATTCCAAGTCACATATGATATACCTCAAATTCTCATGAAGGTTGCGTATTAACTCCTTTGTCGAGAATCCATAGGAGCCACGGCCCCTAATTCAAACAACTTGTCAAACAGGTTCTTTCCTTTGAGTATATTGGGCCTATGTGCCCAACTCATATAGAAAAAATGATCTCTGACCTCTTCATCACTGAAGAGCTTCTCAGCAACAGTGCTTTCCCCAAGTCCATCCTCGCTTACTATTGCAAGTACAGTTAATTCATCATTCTCTTCTAATAACCATTTCTTTAAGTTTTCAACATCGGAATTCAAACTAGCAATGGGCTGTTCAACCCAAACTGGTGTATTTGATAGTGGATGTTTGGTATCCTCTTCATGCCCCTCATTTCCTTGATTTGCAGGAAAGGAATGCAATTTTATTATTTCCTCAATATCATTGAACCTTTTATATATCTTTCCCAACCTCCTTGCCCAAGTTTGGTGCAAAGCAAATTTGCAGACTATGCACTCCGCGTCACTGAAAACCGATTCTGGCTCCAACCACGCTGTCCCTTTGTTTTGTTGGGCCTCTAATTCATCAAGGATGTTGTCTGTGTTATAAACCAATTCTAGGATCCCACAACTTATAGTTCGGAGCAAATCTCTTTCAATTTTTGTACCATTACCCTTGACACTGAGAGAGTTATGCATGTGTTGAAGCCCTTCCTTTATCTTATGCAACGCTGGTTCAAGACCTTATAAGCGATGAACATGCTGGGATGAATCAATGTTTAGTTTGTCCATCAAACCAACTAGGGCGTCCCCCATTAATTAGTGATGAAATTTTATGATTTCAATATATACTAGATATCTAATCAATGAATCAAATGACTATGATCCTTGAGATATGGTTTTTGCAATGAAACAGAGACATGGGCTCTTGAAAGATACTAGAACATAGAGATTCATCACTTACCTGTGCCAATATTTTCAAAGACACATTTTTCTTGAAGCTAACATGGTGGCTGATATTCTTGCAAAGAGGGCTACGTCCTAATTAGAAACTACTATTTGGCATTCTCGTCCGCCTGATTTCATTTGTCTTGCTTTAATTCATGATTTGGCGCAGGTGCCCTGTTCTAAGTGTTGTAAAGTAATGAGCTGTAGACTTTCTCTTTTTATTTATTAATGAAAAACGGGTAGGGGCCTTCTCCCTACTTACCAAAAAAAAAAATTTTTTTTCAATGACATACATCCTTGAAAAACAATAACATTCATGGCGATGAATGCTCTATAGGACTCTAGAAAATGTAAAATTAGATTTGTCTTCCACCCTGCTTGTGCTCTTAATTTTTTGGATGACTTAGTATTAAGATTACCCAACGTAATTAAAACAGTAGAAAAGGGAAAATATCTAAGAATGCCCCCTTCTGGACAAACTTGATTGAACATGGGGAAAAATAAGTCCAGTTAAAATTTGACTGTTAAATACATGTAACAGATGGGCATATTTGGAGTTTTGGGTTTTTGCTGTCAAGCCATTTGTCAATACTAATCAACCTATTACTTTTTCTGTTTAATTTATTAATTGTTATGCCCCAAGGTGTTTGTTCTATACCTAATTTATATTGTAATTATTTTGGTTTTGGAACGTTGTGAGGGACTTGTATTAATCCTTTTGATTTGACTATTTGTACCAGGGTTTAAAAAATAGTGGCATTTGCGGTCTTGAGAGAATCCTATCTCCCCCTCAAGGCTGAGAGAGAGAAAGAGAGAGGGGAGGGAGGGTTAAGTTTGATTCAGGTGAGGAATTGAGAATCTATGAATGGCTCAGCCCTTGTAAAACTCCTACTCCAGCGCTGCGCCACCGTAAACCACCTCAAACAAGTCCATGCCCATCTCATTGCCCACGCAAACAATGATCTCTTTACACTTGGCCGCCTTCTCAACCTCCTCTGCAACTCTCAATCTCTCTCCTATGCTCAGTCCTTTTTCTCTAGCATCCCTAAACCCAACACCTTCCTCTTCAACACCATCATCAGAGCCCACACAACTGGTCCAAACCCCCAGAACTCTATCTTCTTGTACATTGACCTCCTCAAAGCTGGCATCTTGCCTGATGCTTACACGTTTCCCTTCGTTCTCAAAGCTTGTGCTCGGTTTCAGGCCTTACAAGAAGGTAGAACACTTCATTGCCACGCGCTCAAATTTGGGTTTGATTCATATTTATATGTGGGCAATGCTTTGATCCACATGTATTCATTTAGTGACTGTCTTATCGGTGCACGACAAATGTTTGACGAAATGGCTCTTAGAGATTTGGTTTCTTGGAATTCAATGATTAACGGATATGCCAAGTGTGGGGATCTTGAGGAAGCGAGGCGCTTGTTTGATTTGATGGGGGAGAAGAATTTGATCACTTGGAGCGCGATGATATCGGGTTATGTCCAAATGGGTCAGTTTAAAGAGGGATTAGATGTGTTTTATGGTTCACAAGCTTGTGGGGTTAAGCCACATGAATCAATATTAGTCAGCGTGCTTGCGGCTTGTGCTCATGTTGGCGGGATAGAGCAAGGGAAATGGGTGCATGCTTATGTGAAAGCTAATGGCATGCACATGAGTGTCATCATGGGTACGGCTCTCATGGACATGTACGCGAAATGTGGGTGCTTAAACCTGGCTTTAGATGTGTTTCATAGCATGCATGAGAAGAATCTAATGGCATGGACAACTATGATCAAGGGGATGGCCATGCATGGCCATGGCACTGAGGCACTAGAGCTCTTCACTCAAATGGAGGAGGAGGGTGTGACCCCAGATGATATAACTTTCATCGGGGTTTTGTGTGCTTGCACCCATGCTGGGTTAGTAGACAAGGGGCTTCATTATTTTAAGTCTATTAGTGAAGTTTATGGAATTTCCCCTAAAATTGAGCATTATGGGTGCCTAGTTGATTTACTAGCTAGAGGTGGGCGGCTACAAAAGGCGTTATGTGTTATTAAGGACATGCCTATGGAGCCTGATGCTCGAATATGGGGGCCTCTGTTAGCAGGTTGTCGATTTAATGGAGAGGTTGAGTTAGCTGAGCTTGTTGCTAATCACCTCATTGAGCTAGAGCCCAATGATAGTGGGGTTTATGTCCTCTTAGGTAATATATATGCAGCTTCAGGTAGGCATGAAGATGCTAAGAAATTAAGGATTTTGATGAGTTCTAAAGGGGTGGTGAAGAACCCTGGTTGTAGTTTATTTGAGTTAGAGGGCACTACACATCAGTTTATAGTGGGAGACACATCACATCCTCAAATGAGAGAGATACAAGAAAAGTGGGAAGAGATTGAGAGGGTCATCAGGGTGGAAGGTTATGTGCCTAATAGGACCCAAGTTTTGCTTGATGTTGAGGAGGAGGAAAAGGAGGAGGCGCTATCTTGGCATAGTGAGAAGATGGCTATTGCATTTGGGTTGATGAGAACCAAGGGTGACCATGTTATACGTATAGTGAAAAATCTTAGGGTTTGCAGTGATTGTCATCATGTGACAAAATTGATCTCGAAAGTTTATGGTCGGCAGATTGTTGTGAGAGATCGCACTCGCTTCCATCATTTTAAAGAGGGACAATGCAGTTGCAATGATTATTGGTGAAGGGAAGGGTTGTTTGGGCAGGATTTTGCTTTATGGCTTATGCCTTTTTAAGTAATATAACACTATTTAGTATTTAGTTATGGATGCAGTTTTTATAAGCCTAGGCTTTTTGAAAACAAAGTAAATCCTTACCTTGAATCCTTATTCAGAAAGCTATTTGGGCATTGGGAAATCTTCATGATGGCTCTAAAATCAATTTCATGCCGATTATGAAATTTGAAGCTCAAAAAATGGTATATATCTTGTGGATCTTCAAACACTTACCTAGCTCATCTCTATGCAAGCCCATTCCCCTCTCTCTCTCTCTCTCTCTCTCTCTACTCTACCTAATCCACCTCTATCTCTGTACTAGATCCCCTTCTCTCTCTCTCTCTCTTTACCTATGCCCCTTCTCTCTCTTTCTTTACCTAGGACTCTTCATTTTCCTTTAGTAATTTCAATTTAATCTCATGAGCTATGGTTTTTTTTATGGTTCATAATATAAAAAATTATGATCTGATTTTTTTGATAGTATTAGAAAATGAAGATTATTTTGGAAGAATGATAGGTGAGCCCTGAATGATTCTCAAGTTCATTTTAGGAGAATGAGTTGATTTCTATTGAAAAACACAAATGGATCGTATTCTTTGTTAATTGTTAGCTGATGCTTTTTAGATATTTATGAATAGTGAGCTCTTTGTGAATTGATTCTCATTGAAATTGAAAAGAGTTTTTTGATTGATTCTTGTGAATGAAATGTACGACTTGCTATGTAATTTTTTGGATATTGAAGCTTTGTTACCTATCACGTGCTTGTGGATATCGCCAAGTGATCTTTCAGTGCTTATTGCTTCATTTGTTGGTATTTTTTATTTGGTCTTATCTTGTTCGTATTACATCATGTATTGGCGCTTCATTAAGTTATGTAGTAGTGTTGTTGATCTACAATAGTTTGTGAATATTTATGAACGATTACTTGATCTTTCAATTGTCATCCTTATTGATGTCTTGGGTGTTTGAACTCATGTTTGATATGGTTTGTATGCAATTTCTAGTTTTTAGTTTGTTTAAGCTTCTCATATTGGTACTTTCGCAATTTGAATGAATTGATAATGAAATGAAGTCATCATATTCCCATCTCTTTGCTTGAATTGTTGGAAGCCAACGAATCTGATGATGATAAGCTTTAATTACATGAACTTTGAGCATACATTCGAAGATTGGTACTAACAGGGTGGATTTACTTGACATTAATTTAGAATCACTATTTTGTGAAGGACCCGGTTTCTATGCGGCCAAGACCGCATATGTAGAAATACTGGCCTTTTAATAAATCTATTTTTGAGATGGATTTTAAGACTTAATTTTTAAGGACATGTAATCTCTAACATGGAGATCATGAATATGAAAAAATAAATAAATATTTAAAACTAGAAATAATAATTCTAGTTAAAAAACATTTGGACCGTTAGTTTGCATTGTTTTTAGATAGAACACCTACTTGCATCCATCTTTATGATGGATGCTTTACACTTCCTGTACCCCATATGTAGAAATGTGGTCCAGCCTGTATGAAACAATTTTCCTTTCGTGAATGAGCAAGATCACTGAAAATTAGCATAAATAGTTTGTTTAAAGGGGGAGAGGGAGAAAACCTTTTTTAACAAATTTACAATCTTTACCATCCATTATCTAAATAATGACATGGATAGGTTATATCTAAAAATTGTCAATCAAAATATAAGTTTTAGCCCCTAAACTATGAGTTTCATAATTAACAACTAAATCAGTGGTTTCCAGATTTCCAGGTTAGCAAACATGTGGAATTACTAGTAGCAGACTTCCTGGGTTTTCACAGGTAGGTTACCAAACAAGGGTTCTCAGCTTCCAACTACTAGTTTTCTACTTTTACCTTTTTCAAGCTCCTAGTTTCTCAGAGTTCTTCAGGAAAACAATTTTCTTAGTTAGCAAACAAGGCCTTAATGTTAGTGAATTTTGATGAATTGTTTTCCTTTTCTAGTTGGATGGAACAGGAAATGAAATTTAGGTGATTTTCACCAAAATTTTAGTGAAATTTTCATGTTTTCCATCTCATCTCTTGATGAAACTTAAGGATGAAATTTTGGTGATAAGATTGCCTAACTTGTGACTATATCTCTCTACCTTATTTGCTGAGACAAGGGCCTATCTAAATTTTCTGGTTCCCTCTACAATAGTCATATAGCGATAATTTGAGGAAAAAAAAGAAAAGAAAACCCATATCAATATGAGAAAATGAGTTATTTGTGCAACATTAGTGCTTTGATGTTTGTTTGATTTCACCTGTTTCCTTCTAATTCAAAACACTCATCGTCTTCCACGGTTTCCAGTTGCCTTTGGTCATATTCACCAAAAAAAAGTCTTCTAAACCTACAAGCTTACCTCCTTAACCTCGACGGTAATTTGTAGAGTTGGCAAAGGACCAGCTGCCCAGCCTGGCCTTGAAAAATTAGGCACTTATGCCACAATATGTGGTCCAGGGACCCGGCCACCAAGGCTGGGCTGGGCCTGGGCCAATGCCACAGCAAAGTGGGCCCTTCTTTCCTTCTTTTTTTTTTTTTGGTTTCTTTTTTTTTTCTGTAGGTCTATTAGGCTTGCCCCAGCCTGAACAGGATGAGGGTTGGGTTTGGGCTAGGGCCTCTTTTGCTAAAGCTAGGCTGGCCCAAACTCTGGCGGCCCTATAGGCACTAGTGCGGGAATAGCACCCTGGTGTGAATTAGGGCTGGCCCACTACCTGCTGTCCATGGTCCCAAAGTGTACTAAACAATAAGGTTAAGGAAAATATGATTTGCATCAAAGAAAAACTAGAGAATAGCATACAGTCAGGGGTCAAACTTACTCTCAGTTGAATAACAGTTCAAAGCTTTTATATTAAAACTGAATACGAAAAGAGTTCTAACCACTCATGAGCAGCTTGTTTCATTTACATCGAATTTTTATACTGAAAGAAACACGTGATTCATACATAGGGCTACCAAGAGTCTTAAGGAAAAAAATAATTGCTGGCATAAGACACTAGAAATTATAGAATTTCCATATACATTATTATCAAAGGGCTTCTAGTTGACTCTTCCTAGGAGCTTTCTTTTTCTTTTTCTCCTTGTGTGTATGTGTGTGAAAGTTATCGCAATCACTGCATAGAGTAAGTTCTGTGAATGCCTTACCTTCAAATCAATGAGATGTGGCTCGATATTGAAGTTCACACTTCTTTAAATCATTTTCAAGCACCCCTCTGCAAATGAAGAGTTTTTATCAAAGCAATCGTTCTTCTTAAAATCCATCCTCCTTGAATCTTCTTGCTTATAGAGATATGAAAGCACATGTTCCCAAAATTTTACCTGTTTGGCATCAAAATCACATGATATAGAGTCGAGATAGTTGAAAGGCGGCAGCAAGGCCATAAAATCTGGGCCCTTGATCTTCGTATCACTCTTATATGTGGAAGTATCTAATTCATAATGGTCACCAATTTTGATCCATCATTAGAATGTCCATCTAAAGGCACCTGTGGCACTTTTTAACCAAAAATTTTGCTTTGTGGCCCAAGAAGTTCGTAGAAACTTGATAATCTTTATCCAATCTTGAGTTTATCTCATAAAAATGGATATATTCTTCTGGGAAATCATCTTTAATTACTTTCCTTATTTTTATATATTGGATTCTGTCTAAATCATGAAGGACTATGGGCTTGAACTTTGAAAAAAGAAAGTTCTTTCATGCTTACCCTAATCTCATCAATCTAGCATCTGCATGAAGTTGCAATGGTTTTCATGGACATTAGGTACTGATTCTAAAGCTGTGACGCCCAACTAGGCTATGTGTGAGCTATTGTGGTTTTCAAAACCACATCATATCTTCCAATCATTAGGAAATTTCAGCAACATGCTAGTGAGGTCATACCCAAGCTTTCCTTCAAATTTTAGCTGATTTGGATTTTATATCAGTCCAATTCAAAAGTCATCCATGAGCATCCTTCGTCCATATCTTTGGATTGCAGAAAATCTGGATCACCCCTAAAACCTTTTCCAAATCTAATTAAATTTCATGGATAGCTTTAGAAAACCTTCATGAAGCATCTAACCGCGACTGGAACCATTCAAACATCATTTGGTCCTCTTCTGGAAAGTTTGCCGCGAGCCTTGATGCGCAACACAAATGGTTCACAATGAACTCTAGAAATCCATCAAAATGCAACATAAATAGCTGAGTTTCTACGGTGTAGCCTTTTATTTTCTGGATCCCCAGATTTTCAACTCATTTAGAAGTTCTTAACCATGGCTCTTTTCTAATGCTATGGACTCGATCTGAATTCTGTCATAAAACACACCCAAATAAATGTCCCCCAAAAAATGCACCTGGGTCATTATAATGAAAAAATTAAATAAATCTTGTTAAATCTAAGTATAATTTCATTTTAATGAAATAATTAAATCTATTTAAATAGAAACGAAATAATTTCAATAAATTAAAATACATATTGAAATTCAATGAATTTATAAATTTAATTGGAAAAAATAAATATTCATTTGATTAATCCATTAAATGCATTGCAATGTGTAACACTCTGCTTATTTTAGGTTATCTTATCGGGTTTTCTAAGTTTTAAATAATCCTACTCAAAGGGTCTGTTTGATAACTGAAAGCAAGTTCAGGAACTGTAAATTGGAAGTTCTTAAGTTCTGTGAACTTAATAAGTTCCTAGTTTCTGTGTTTGATAACCTCACTGAGAAGTTAAAAAGTTCTTGGTTTCTGTGTTTGATAATCTCCTGGGAAGTTAAGAAGTTCTTGGTTTCTGTGTTTGATAACCTCTTGGGAAGTTAACGAAGAACTGGGTATCTGTATTGGATTAGAGAAAAGATTGGCTTTCATCCCATTAGCAAGAGTTACATTTTTCATATGTCCACCACGAACACCACATGAGAAAATTGCATTTTGGTTTCCAAATCGGCCTATAGTCCTTACCAAAAGAAATATCATGGGGCAGATGTCATCTTGAAGTTTTCCAAAATCAGTGGCAGTCATGTAATTTTTATAAAACGCATGTCATTTTGAAGTTTCCTAAATCAGTGGCAGTTATGTAACTTATTTTCTGTTTCTTTTTTTTGCAAAGAATAGGTGCACATAGTTTCTTTTTGGCAAAGAAGTATGGACATGCGTGAAGACAAGCAAAATCCATAGAGAAGTCTCTATCTGATTCTTGTAACAATTTTTTGTTTGCACGATTTTGTTTTTGTGCATTCACTTTTTCAATATATTTTTTTTGACAACTTTTCTCAAAATATATAGTACTTATAAACAGCGAAAAGAAAAATGCAAAATGTTTCGTATCATGGCATTGGAACCAAAGATCTTCAAAAAAAAAAAAGAAAATGTAAAATGCAGAATATAGAATAAATTCACTAATCAATGAACATTTCAAGATTTGCATGCTATGTGGCCCAATGGATAAACTGCGAGTGAAGTTTGAGAGTCAGAAGTGCACAAAAATATGCAAGACACTTGGGGTCAAAATATTGAAATTCTATGGAGGCAAATATTTTAGAAAAAAGATGTTTAATATCCAATGCACTACAGAAAACTATATTCCATCGGGATAATCCACATTTGATGAAATTATGAGTGGTGATGAAGAGGTAGGACCCACCACTGTGATCATATCCTGTTCTAGGGGGTTCTTGTCCCTCTTTATACCATTTATCATTTCATTGGATGAGGACCACCCCATGTAAGATGCAAATGAGTAGCCATTAGATATATTATACACTTCCATTCTAGAGATGTAATAACAAATCATAACATGTAATAACTTCAGCATTGATGTATCTGTATCAAGCAACATTCACAATTGATGCGTCCATAAAAGGAAAACTATGTACAAAACCAGCTCATTCAACAATTAACCTGTAATAGTTTAAACATACGTAATTCAAAATACATGAACTAAGAAATCAACCCATTCAAACATACATGTACAATGCAAGCAGTACGAAATCAGCCCATTCAACAATAACCTGCAATAACTTGAGTGCTACATATATTCAACACTGATACATCTGTATTAAGCAACATTCACAATTCATGTACCCATAAACAATAACCGTTAAAAAATCACCCATTCAAATACACATGCACAATGCAAGCAGTAAGAAATCAACTCACTCAACAATATCCTGTAATAACTTGACCACTACTTATATTCAAACACTGACGCATTTGTATCAAATAACATTTACAATTCATACACCCATAAAGAAAACCACGTACAAAACCCCATTCAACAATAACCTGTAATAGTTTAAACATACATAATTCAAAATGCAATAGAATGAACACAACATAAAAATTTCATATGAAATGCAGAACAATGTTTAATTCCAAGTGCTAGTGACTTAGGTAGGCCTCCCACAACTGCGTCGCTATGGCATCTCGTAGATTGATGCCAACGTCATGATCAACATGCCCCTGAATCAATTGCGAAAAACCATCGTCTCCGTCAATTACGAGTTGACTCTCAAACCTCTTTTGAAAACACAGTTCTCTTCTACTATCGCCTCCCCGAGTCATCATAATGTAGTTGTGCAATATTGCACATGCAATAACTACATCAACATGTGTTTGTAAAGGATACTGCATTTAGCCTTCCAAAGTCCAAATGTCATCTCCACCACAATTCTAAACGTAGAATGCCGTTTGTTGAATAACTCCTTGTGATTCTGGGGAGCTCGTGGGCTTGAAGTAAATTCGTTTAGATGGTAACGGACTCTTCGATATGGTCCTATGAAACCATGAATAGTAGGATACCCACCATCTACAAGGTAATATTTTCCTGTACAATGTTTGTGCAATGAGTATATTGTAAGGCCAAATATTACACTAGAAATATTGTACAAACCGACAAAAAGAAACATAGGAAGGAACAAAGTTACCTTCAAGCACTGCAAGCGTACTGCCTTCATTACTAATTGCGCCATATAGAACTTTAGAATCTGATGTGGATCCTTCCCAACCTGCAAGTACATAATGGAAGCACATATTGAAACCAACTGCAGCCATAACATTTTGGCTTAAAAAACCTTTTATGTTTTGGAAATGATTATGCAATCGGCTACGAACTTGAGTAGGGACATGAGTCCCATCAATAGCTCAGACACAATTCTATTAAGAGAAAAAAATTAACATATTATATATTAATTCTCAATGGATGTGAGAACAACAATGTGAATTACTCGACACTCGCATACCTTGAAATACGGGTAAAATCGTAGTGTATCATTAGCAATGTGGGTCGGTGTTTCATTGCTTAATGGTTGCAGGAACAAGGGTTCCAATTGTAAGACGGCTTGTAAAACTCTATGGAAGTAGTAACTTATGGTCTGTCCTGAATGTTGGAACCGTTCCTGGACCACCCTATTCCGTTGATCGTGTGTAACGGTAGTTAAAAATATGGCTACTTGTTCATCAACTGTCAAATATCTTGTATCTGTAATGTTTGTCCTCTGCTTTAACAAATTACATAGACTGATAAAAGCACAACTTTTCATTCGTAATTGGTCGAAGCACTTACGAGGGTGCCCTGACAGCAAGTATTGGACATAATTGGCCCCAGTAAAAACTGAAGTATGAACACGCCTTCACCTCTTTTGCATAGTGATATACCAACATATAATGCACCACATTATATATGTAAGATATAATACTACCGCCAACCGACGCTGTTGGGGATCCATAACTAGAAATAGAAGAAGACACCCACATTAAATTAAAGCAATAGTTTTATTCAAACCATAATATGAAAGTAGTCATCCACATCCGTAAAGAAAACCATGAAGCAATGACATTAAATTGAAAGAAACCATCCACATACAAATGAAAGAATTTATCCAATACATATTTATAAAATGTAAACCATAAAGTAATCTTTATCAAACCATAATAAGAAAGAAGCCATCCACATTCATAAAAAAAACCATCAAGCAACCTTTGACATTAAATTGAAAGAAACCATCCACATATAAATGAAAGAATTTATCCAATACATATTTATAAAATATAAACCATAAAGTAATCTCTGTCAAACCATAATATGAAAGAAGCCATCCACATCCATAATGAAAACCAAGAAGCAATATTTGATATTAAAATGAAAGAAGCCATCGAATTACAAATGAAAGAAGCCATCCACATACATACTTATAATTTGGAAATCATAAAGTAAACATAGTCAATCAAGTATTTAGAGGTGTTTCATCTTTTCATCTAAGTAAGCCTTTTGTATCCTTGGATCCGATAAGTTTAATAACATCTTTGCCTTTGTTGAATCTTGGAAGATCCTTGCCGCCATTACAAAGACATCATCACCAACTTCACCTGCTCTTCATATGTCTTCAACAATCTTTAAGGCGTTTCTACTAATCTTGGATGGAACATCTACCACAGGACTACTGCTGTTACATGCGGTTTCACATGCTAGCATCTTAATGCTATCGGCCACCTCTATCATGACTTTAGTCATGGAGTCATTGAAGGTGGGTTGCTTTGATCCGCGTTGTGTTCCTATAGGAGTATGAGACCGTCGTCTTTTTTATCCAGAGGATACTGGGTCATCAGATGAGGATGAGCTAGATTGGACCTGGACTTCTACGGAGGGGGGGGGGGGTGTTCATTAGAGAATTGAGTTTCGGGCTTTTTTTGGCTCAATTGTAAGGCCACCCCCAGTCGATTTGTACATCTCATCTACTGTGTTGTCCTCATAGATCTTACTTAGGAGCGAATATTCGGGCAAAGTCTTGTTATGATATTTATTTGCCCATTCATTCTCCTGCATATAAAAGATCATAAATTATTTTTAACGATATTCATATTTAAACATATTCAAAATTTTTAAAGACTATGCAAATGAGTAATTACATACCGTTAAGTAATCAATCCAAACACACTCTCGGCAGTTACTATCCTCCTCCTTGCATCCCATCGAAACCCGGATACATTCATATGTTTTTTTATGTCACTGTACATGGTTTTGAAGAACTTATACTTGCTCTTTAACCTACTTTTCGTGTTTAATGGCTCAAATTTAATTGTCATTTCTTCTACCATCCGTTTCCAGCAACATTTTTTAAAGCTCCCCCCCCTGCCTTGGATACAACCCTACTCTCCTTTTTCCATAAGTTCAATTAAATGATCCTCTTATGCCTGTGTCCATTGCAAGTTCCTCTTGGATCCTATATTCTCATTCCCTATGTTTGATGACATGTTTGGATCCATTCTAAAATAGGGAGATAACAAATCTATTATATTTCATATAATCATATGTTGTGTGCTCTCTCTCTCTCTCTCTCTCTCTCATCAGTACTCATTTCATCATTATAAAGTAGATTTCAAAATTTTTGATTGAAAAAATCTTCTTAAGTAGGTCTTTCGTCCAACAGAGTAAGTGTATGGTATGCTTCCAATGGTATGCTCCATTGGGAGCATGTTATTCTCAATCAAAAGAAAATAATCAAACAAGGAATATTAAGCCTAAATAAGAAAAACAAAAGAAAATAATCAAACTAGAAATATTAAGGCTAAATAAGAAAAAAACATCAGTCAGTCGATGGCAGATATCTAAGCCATCGTGGGCCTCGATGGGAGAAATCTAAGCCATTTGTTTTTCTTTTTTTTAAACATCAGCCAGTCGATAGGAGAGAAAAAAACATCAGCCAGTTCGAACCTCGAACCCTTCCGATAAGATCTCTAAGCCATCGTGGGCTTCTAGGGGCTTCTTAAGGGCCCAAACAAATGACAGACATCAGTTCATACAGTATCACCGACTAAAGTTAGACATCAATGTATACAGACAGAATGAATAGAATGAATGTTCAGATCTTAGGACTTCCGATGTTCCATTAGTCAATAGTTACACAAATACTTATCACAGTCATACAGTCAGAAGCTCAGCTAGAGCATGCAGTTCATTCAGACAGAAACAAAAAGTGCATACTCCCGAAGTAGAAGTTACATCGATCAGGCTAAGCCAGTCCTGTAACTTGGAACTACCAATGGATGACCATCTCAGAATCATAAGCATCAGAATCAGATAACAAAACTGCAGTATCCACTACCAGTGGAGGACCCATTGCGTAGTGCCTAGAATCATAAACATCATACTCTGATAACAGAAATACAATATCCACTACCAATGGAGGACCCATTTTGTAGTGGTCAGAATCATAAGCATTAGAATCAGATAACAGAAATACAGTATCCACTACCAATGGAAGACCCATTGTGTAGTGCCTAGAATCATAAGCATCAGTATCATAAATAGAATCAGATAACAGAATCAGACAGTATTAGTGTCACATAAGGATCTTTCCTGTAATTTCAAACGGTGACATCCTATAAAAAACAGGGTCATAACTCTCAATTTGTTTGAAATTTAAAGATAGTTTCAAAACCAATTTTATGTTAGACATAGCTATCTTTCAAATAAGGGTGGTTTGAGAGTAATTGGACCTTATTTGGGCCCTCAAAATACAAAAGAACAGAGACACTTCATCTGAAAACTGCTGTGTAGGAAAGACGATGACATATCTTTGAAATTCTGTCCGTAACTCGAAATCAAGAAGGAATTTCCAAAAGTGCTAAACATGTGAGTTCAAGCTAACTTATAGAATTTTCAAATGGCAGTGGTTTGGATGAAAATGGGTTCCATTTGATCATTAAAAACTTGTGGCAACAGATGTGAAAATTCTAAGTTTCTGTAAAATCTGTCAACAGTGACATATCCACACTTTTTAGAATATAAATCTCCACTTATGCAGAATTTGGACAAGACTAAAACATGAAAATTGTAGTTCTCTCGTGTACCTTTCAAATGGCTGTAATTTCAAGTCTTTTGGACTTCATTTGGCGGAACAAAACTTTAGTGCAACAAGAGTGATATTTCTGGAAATTGGTACGATCTGTCAATAGTGACATAGGTGTATAACATGAAGCACAACTTTCAAATTATTCAGAATCTCAGCTAGACCCAAACATGAAGATTAAAATAGACTCAGAGACCTTTCTAATGGTGGTAATTTGAGGCAATTCCGACACCATTTGAAGGGTCAAACATGTATTACAAAATTATGCACAGTCCCTGGATTTTCATGTCACAGTCATAGCATGCTTTGAAGATTTGTTCATAGCTTCAAATTTTCATTAGCAATGAGCGTGCAACCCTTTTTAACACATAATAGATACATATGCCCCATTGATTCACAAGTTTTTCCCCAATAAATTGAAGGGTTTCATTATTCATTTCATCATACAAAGGCAAGCCATTGTTGCTCGAAAAATCATAGCAAAACAGTCAGTGTCATATATCATGATAATCGATTTGCTCTTAACGTATGCCAAATCTTGTCATAAACTTCGCTCAATTTTCATTCGATACATCTAGGCACATGTTCACAGATTTTTCTATGAAAATCAGGAAGATTTAGGGCTTACTCAGATCATGTAAAAACAAGCTATGTTGCTGGAAAATCACAGTGTAACAGTGTGCATAAACTCTCATTACACATGCTCATTTTATGTGTAAGACAATCTAAAGAATTAGCTGATCCCAAATAGTTGGGAAAAGGCTCTCACGATGATGTTGAGCACAATCTCACGAGTAACAACAAAATAGAGTTCAAGATGAAATTTCATAATTTTTTTTCATAGTTCTGGCAAGTCTAAAATTTAATATTAAATTATGACTGAAATTGATCAAATTCCTTACGAGATAAACACAACACTCAATTTCAGTATGAGAAATTATAATGCAATAATGAGGAATCAGTGTAAAACCACTAGAATCATGGATTAAACACGAGTACATGAAACTAAGAACTAATATCACAATAAGGAGAGCTATTCCACCACAAAAAGAGGGAAAAAAAAAAGCAGAAATATAGCATAAGATGAGAAACAAGCTTAAATTTCGTATAATGACTCGAACATACCCATAAAACCCTAGAGATTTCCAATGTTTAAGCTCAAATAAAAGCTTAAAAATCAATTAACTGATCAGAGAGAATCTCAGAAAGCCCTAGAAATGGTTAGGGAGGAGCCCTAGAAATAGTTTTGGTTTTCATGTTCTGATCTAGGAGATCTGAGCTCAATCCAAGTTTTCGAGAGATGAAATTTACAGGAGTAGGCTCTTTGGCACCTGTTAAAATTATAATTTTGTAAAAAAAACCCACTTCCATTTTAGCCTTTTTTTTTTTGTTAAAAAGGAGACGAGAAGGGATCTGTAAAAATAGTTCTCAATTTTCATTCTCACAAAATTCAAAAGAAAGATGTATGTGTGTGATCAGAGCTCAATGAAGTTTTTTTATGCACTTTGGAACTCTTATCAGAGCTTTGAGATTCAAACAAGAAAATGAAAATCAGAGTTCCTAGATCTGAACATAAAAATCAGAGCTCAATGATTAAAGCTCAAAGATCAAGCAACCCTAAACTCGAAGAAGAGATAGAGAGAGACAGATTACGAAAATCTCAAGAGTCAATAGCATACCTCTGCGGCTAAACTCGAAGAACAGAGGGGCGCGCTGCAAAGACAGGGGTGCTCGACGAAGGCGTGCTCAGCGTGGAAAACTTTACAGCGGTGAAGGGGTTCTCTGGCTAGGGTTATCGCGAAGGGGTACTGCGGCTAGGGCTATCGAAGTAGGAAGTATCAAACTTCCTATTTTGAGTTCCGACCTTTGGGTCGGAACTTTTTTTAAACGGGAGATGGGAAGATGCAAACTTCTTATATGAAGTTCTTTTATTTTATCAAACACAAGAAGTTGAACAGTTCTGAGAACTTCTCAAGTTCCTGAAGTGTCTTCTTGTTATCAAACACGCCCAAAAGGTTCGTCTTTCGAAGTTGATGCAGTATTTAAAAGGTGTCTTGAATTCACTTATGCAATTCAGGAGTTTCTAGAGTGAACCCTAACATATTTAGGACACATTTTTAAGTAAGTCCCTTGTTTGTCTTTATATATGTATGTGTGAAAGCAAGAAGACCACGGCTGAGTGACAATTAAGTTCTATAGAAGATTCTGCCGTCAAAACAGAAAAATCCCTCCCGGGGAATCTTTTGTTCCATTGGCCTCTTTCAATCGAATTTGAAGTGGAAGTGGAGTAGGAGGAGATCATCCACCTCCAAATCCATCCACTTACGAAACCCGTCGAAGAATATGTATGAGGATTGTGGAGCTAAGAAATGTGGGTGATAAGGACATGAAGATAAATTGTTCAGAAGGAAATCTTTGCAAGGTGAGACATGACGGGCGCCTCTTGATAGAAGAAGACTAGTCTTGCCCTATAATGACTGATTCAATCTTCAAAATTTTCTTTCCTTGAATTTTGAACATCATCGACCTAAAGGATCTTTCTATTTCAATGAAATAAAAGGCTTTTTCTATCATGCATTATCTTGAGCTTGTGAACTTTCTTTATCACACGCATAATGCTCTTCCTTGAGGAACCAAACTTGTTTGATCCCTGATGCAAATCGTCTAAAATCGTTGTATTTTAGAACTGACCATGATTTTGACAGGCATGCTGCTCAAAATTCATGTTCTGTCATGAAGTTCAAAATAACTTATAAAGCCCTTTAAATTCGTGAATAGACTTAGATATCAGAAGTTCAAACCATAGTCCAAATTAGTTCACTCTCAATGCCCTCATGGTCACACCATAAGCTTGTTAAGCAAGCCTTACTCCAAAATTACTCTTATCCGGATTTGTAATTGTAGTCCTTTTCTGATCCATGAAGGTTTAACTCCACTTGCTTCATGGGGTTGTATTCCTTTACAAGCCAAGTGATCTTATCCGCCTAACATATATTAAGTAAACCAAACAAGATTGACAATCTTCAGACATTCCCTATGGTTCATGGCCTAGTTAGTCTGAGGATTTTAATAACTATCTTTCTAATAAAAATGGGGTACTAGATTATTTTTACAACATGAGTGCCTAGAACTGCATACATGAGCAGCCATGATGCAGTTTTGAACGACACCTTCTCCTTTTACAAAAAGCTTCAAGACTCAATGTTGTTCCCTTTTAGCAAAATCCTTTGACCTCGTATAATTTAAAAAATGCGAGAGACGACTCACAAGCATAAACTTTTCACAAAAACTTAATCAAGCATTTAAAACTATTAGATACCTCAAAAACAAATTTTTAGGGGTCTGTCCATCTAATATTTACAACACCTATATCTCTCCATTTATCCAATTCGATTTTTGAAACAAACATTTAATTTAAAAAAATCATTCTCATCTCATTCACTTTAATTTATTTTATTTTCATTCTCTCACCAAGTATGACGTCCTACCCTTTAAATATGAGCCATTAAGGCCCATCTATAATTTATCCAAAATATAAATTAAAACATTAAAAAAAACATAGATGGCTACCAAAAAACCAACATTAAAAAATAAAATGCACTATTTTGGATAGTAGATATGGGCAAGCTTTCGATGCTTCCCCTACAGCATAGAAGTTCTATCCTCCCCCTTATCTAACCGTCCATTCTGAATGGAGGGCTAAGATTGCCCCAATCACAATGTCACGTCTCTATACTATTTTATTTTTAATTTTTTTCTATAAAATTTTTGACACCAAATTTTGGACGTTCATTCTTCTATTAAACTCGCACCGGAGAAAAATATAAAAAAATATTTTCAATAAAATAAAATGACCAAAATACCCCTAAAAATTTCAAGGGATATTTTGGTCATTGTATTTTATCAAAAAATTAGTTTTAATATTTTTTTATAAGTGCACCCCAATAAGAAGATGGCACGTACCAAATTTCATATTCATACAATTTTTATAAAAAAACTAAAAATAAAATACTTTGAGACGTCGGATCTAAGATCAAATGGTGAGTAGCTCTCTTGATCAAAATTAGATGGCTGGATGGAAAGGGGAGGATAGAACTTCTGTGCTGTAGGGGAAGCATAGAAACCTTGCCCCGTAGATATAACTGGGAGGACAATCAACAAAATCGGGGTTTTTATTGGGGCGATCAAAATTTGGGCAATACTCATTATGTGCTACATGTTTAAATAACCCACACCCATCCTTAGGCCAGAGACCTTCAACCAGATTACTAAAACATAGCCCTTGTGCTTATTACCCGAGGTACCTCTCACAAACATACAAAACATATTTGATTTTGGGTATATAAACTTAGATCTTTCAAGCTTGTAGCACCAAACTACTGTATCCTGGCTCTCCTTAATTATATAATCTAATTTTAGCAAATGTATTCCTCTAGATACTTCTACATTAGAGGACTAAGATCAGGTTTGACTCATATGGTTTAGTTATTGATACCTCTTTTCCTGTTTGACCTAACCATGTAAATTAAAATAGATCTTATACCTTTTATGTGCATGAGTTTCATAGTGTGGTACCAAGCTTCTTGTGATCCTTGTTTTGCTTGCTGATGCACTTATGCTCATGAAAGAAAAAGACACATGAGCCATGGAGAATCACTTCATCACCTTCCAACATGCCAAAAAAGAGCTTCGAAATTCATGGGCTTCGGATTCTCCTACGTCATAAGTTGGGATTTCCCTTTCCATGTCATATCCTTAGTGGTTATATTTCGACTCCACCACTGATCATGGAGATTCTAGGTTACTTACAAATCTCTCATCAGGTCCCATCATAATGTATGATGTCGATAGGATGCAAGGGGCCCTTTACAAGAATAACATGTAATCCTAACAACTTCACTTTTATGCAGTTTTCATACTGAACACCGCATCATATCTCCCCACTCTGGTATGATCTATCTCTAAAAATTTTACCCCATAAAAATAAAAAACACAGTATAAAAATAGAGGATGATCCTCCAAAGCATTTCATTCAAGGGGAGTATGAATAAGTGACTCAACCTATCACAATTCAGATTTTTCTGCAGAAAATTAGGATGAGAATCCTTCGATAAAATGACATATTTCTCCCAATTCACAAGGATTGTATCTCTCAAGCTTTTTTAGTGTGAAACTAGATTCAAAACTACAATATAAAAACTTAGTATTAGACTTAAATCATATTGTTAAATGGGAATATGAAGTAGCAACATTCACTTCAGAATTCAGATCATGTTGCAAGATGAGTACCTTTAAATAAAGTTCCTATTTCTCAAAATCCAAAAGGAGTTTCTCTCTCAAGTGTATGAAACTAAATTCAAAACCTTAATTGAAAATTTTGCTTTGAGCCCCAAATGATATTGTTCAGTAGTATAAAGACTTTTAAGTCACAATTCAAATCACATTGTAGAAAATTTACGATGTGTATCCTTAAATAAAATAAGTATTTCTCCAAATCCAAAAGGAATCTCTCTCTCTTTATATATATATATATATATATATATATAGTA
>NW_006498057.1:10838345-10850689 GCF_000471905.2 Amborella trichopoda | reverse complement strand
TATATATATATATATATATATATATATATATATATGGAAAAAGTTTATATAAGGATGTTACCTTATAATGTAGAACTATGGATGCCCCTCAAAAATCCATTGGAAAAGGTAGTTTTAATGTTGAAAAATCGTTTGATTGATCATCTCGACATCGAGATGTATGACTATGAAAAGTAAAACAATTTAAAGTCTCAGAAATAGTGAATTTTACAACATATTATCTACACCATCCATTTTCAAGATTTTCATATGTTTTTAGATCTACTTGATTTTAACCATTTTGAAATTTAAAATTTTATAATTAGATATAAAAATAGATTTTGAGATAATCCTCACATTTCAGATCACTCTCAACCTTCAGTAAAATAATTATTTCTCCTAATCCACAATAGGTTTGTTCTCAATTTTTTTCGTTTGATACGGACTATATAATGGTAAACATCGATAAAATTCCCCTAACGATCTTACTGATTTATAGCAAAAAAATACCACGCAAAAGTGAAAAGTTCTTAGATTCTATATAATCTTTTTTTTTTATTTTTATGAAAGTCAGCAAATATTAGTTCGATTCAAAAAGGAAATTACATGGTCAAAGACTAAAATCTCTGTGAAAAATGTACCTTTTGTTGCTAAACTATCAGCCAAACCATTAGCGGCCCTATAAAAATGGACAAAGGAGAGAGAAAAAGAATTGGACAAATCCAAAATCTGTAGCAAAACCAATCGTAATTCTCAATGTACTTTCTTCTCCCCCTTACACCAATTGATAACATTGAGGGAGTCACCTTCACTAAAGCAAGTCAATCCCAAAAAACCGGCATCAAGAAATTTTAGACTAAGAAGAAGAGACATATACTCAAAATGGTTAGCAATTTTCTCTCCCAAAGGCCTAGCATAAGAAAACAAAACTCGTCATTCCCAATCTCTGAGAACTCCTCAAAAGCTACCTGGACCTGGATTGCCAAGCAAACTCTCATCAAAATTCAGTTTCAAAATGCCTCTTGGTGGAGCAATCCATCTCCCTTTCGGCCTACACTTCCTATAGCCCATCTGGAAAAGATTGTATAAATTTGTTCTAATATCCACTTCCAAAATATCTCTCCCCACCTTTGTGATAGACAAATACATCCAAATAGAATGAAGAATTTTGTCAAAAATTCTATCTAAAGGTAAGCTTATCCCCTCAAAGACTCTTCTATATCTCTCATTCCAAACTTCCCATAAAATAACCCCTCTTGCTATTTTCCAAATCACCACACCAGTTTGAGGAAGCGACCAGGCAGATAAGGCTCAAATAATTCTAATAACATCTAGAGGTAAAATCAGCGCCACTTTGAGCTGAGAAAACAACCACAGCCAAATACTACTAGTAAAAGGGCAATGGAGGAAGAGATGGGCTCCTGATTCACCATCCCCTTTACAAAGCAAACATATATTAGGCAGGATTTTTCCCCTGTTAATAGATTATATGTGTGGTTAATACCTTATTTTGCACTGCCAACCACAGAAAATCTTGGATCGTAAGTGGAATTGACCACTTCTAAATAACAACAATTTCGAGCATCGACCACCTCCGTCGATCATGAAACAAAAGATGGTACATAGATTTAACCGAATAGACACCATCTTTTGCAATGTCCCAAACTACCTCGTCATCTGAATGCATGGGAATATAGACCTCTTTAAGCACAATCAGCAAACCGCTAAACTCCAAGAAAAGTTCATCAGAAATTCTATTATATGGTAAGATGATCTTCCAGTCAATCTGATCGCCCTCCTCTCAAAAAGATCCAAGATCAAGGCATTGGGATTAATAACCTTGTTGAAAATCCTAGGGAACACATATTTTAAGGGAGAAATATTTAACCACTTATGGTGCCAAAAGGATATATTCCTACCATCACCAATAGTCCATCTGATATCTCTATGGATAAGAGGCTTATACGAATTGATAGATTTCAAATAGGTGACATCCTCTTATCGCTAAGCCTACTTCCAGCTCACATATTGAATCTGTCATCGCCAAACTTTGAGATAGTCACTTTGGACCAAAGTTGATCCTTAAAATTTGGACTCCTTCACCACCATTTACTTGATTAACCAGCTTAATTTTCCTAATCCCCACCTTTCCCTTTTGGTGTACATACCCTATCCCATCTAAGAAGATGGAATTTTGTTGAGTCCCCCAACCCCAAAGAAAGTTCCTCATAAGCATCTCAATCTTTCTAGCCACCGAAGAGGGGATATGTAAAATAGACATTTGATACATAGGGAGGTTAGATAGACAAGCTTTAATCAAAGTAATCCTCCCCCCAAAGAGAGATATTTGTATTTCCACAGATCGAGCTTAAGTTGAATCCTCTGAATCACTTTATCCCATATTACTACAAAGAGACGACCATCAGAAATTGGCATACCAAGATACATTATTGGGAATTGATCCACCATTAGAGAGTCTCTGCCAAAGCAGCCACCATCGTATCATCACAATTGATACCTATCACAGATGTCTTATCGAAATTCACATTCAGACCAAAAGCAGCTTCACAACATTTTAAAAAGGTGGCTATATTGGTGACCTGTTCCTCCTCAGCATCGCAAAATAGTAAAGTATCATCAGCATATTGAAGATAAGAGATACAAGGTTCCCCATTTGGGAGTTGGAAACCAGCAAAGTTCCCTTTAGACTCATGATTATGAACAAATAAACTAAAACACTCTGCATAAATTGTGAACAAAAATGGGGAGAGAGGGTCACCTTGGTGAAGACCACTCGAAGCCCTAAAATAACCAATAGGGCTACCTTTGAATAAAATAGAAAAATGAGATGAGGGACACTCAAAGATCCAATTTCTCTATTTTCTCCCAAACCCCATACTCTTAATAATCTCTAGTAGAACACTCCATTTCACTCTATCATAAGCTTTTTCCATATCCAACTTGATCACAATTCCAGGAGAACTATCAATAATATGAGAATGAATACATTCCTAGGCAACCAAAACACTGTCAGTGATTAATAAATGTTGTTTGGGGGGCCAGAAATGATAGATGGTAATACCACTTTAAGTCTCTCTGCCAGCACTTTGGATACAATTTTATAGAGGCTAGTCAATAAGCTAATGGGTCTGATATCACCAAGAGAGGCGATCCCAGACTTTTTAGGAATAAGGGCTATAAGAGTAGAGTTAACACCTTTGAAAAGTTCCCCTCCTTTAAAAAATCCCCTTACCATTTCCAGAACTTCACAGCGAACAAATTCCAAAAGGGTATGAAAAAAGATGAGAGGATATCCGTCTGTATCAGGAGCTTTATCACCTGGCAAGGAGAATACCGCTCTTTTTAATTCAGCTATAGAGACATCTTTTTCCAAGAAAGAAATCAGATCAAAAGGAAGAGATCTAAAGCGCACCCAATGCAACCTGGGGGTGGCTTCTATTTTAGAGGAGAAAGCCTTTTGGAAATGATTAATAAAGCTTCAGACATACCACTATCATCTTTTGGATCAACACCTTGAATCACAAGACCAGACATATCATTCTGACGAGTGCTGGCATTGACAATTGCACGAAAAAACTTAGTATGCAGATCCCCTACATTCAACCATCTAACACGGGATCTTTGCTTCCAATACACCTATTCAATTCTCCTTAGTTCTTGTAACTCTTGAGTAAAAGAGCACCTTTTAGCAATTAACTCATCTAATAAAACCCCAGAACATTGGACAACAGAATCCACCAACTCAAGTCTACCAAAAACTTCCTCAATTTTGCTTCTAATATTAAACCCCTTCTCTCTTTTCCAAACAAGTAGCTTATGTTTAACATTCAAAATTTTTTTGTGAAGTTGATAATCAAGATATCCAAAGGAGATAGTATTCTCCCAAGTAATCTTGACATTATCAACCACTTCTTTCTCCTGAAGCCAGCTTATTTCAAATCTAAAAGGTTTTGGACCCTTAGATATAACGAAAATGAGACGGGGATTGTATTCCCTATCAGAATTTTCGAGTCTAAACAAATGGCAAACCAACTCGATGGGTTAGGTGAGAGCACAACCAAAACTTGTCACATTGATACTTCTATAATCATGGATCACATACACATGGGCTAGGGTTTTCTCTTCTAGTGTGCAACATGCGAGAGAAAGAGAGTAGAGAGTGGCATGGAGACTAGAGACGGAGAGAGGCCACACAAATATATCTAGAGTTTCCCTCGTAATGAATGTGTATAATGGTATCCAAGAATTAGGATTTGCAATCGTGTTAGGACTTAATCTAAGCCATTGTCAGCTCTCTACTCCCTAAATTAATCTTCATGATAAAGGAAAGCTTACTAGAATCATTATCCATTAGTTTTCTACAGTCAATCTTTTTTAGT
Source organism: Amborella trichopoda (assembly GCF_000471905.2). The sequence goes on along the minus strand of NW_006498057.1, from coordinate 10,846,310 downwards.
TTTGGATTTTTCAACAATATCTTTTTCCTTTCCAGAAAATTTCAAATTAGGGAACTATTGTCCAAAATTTCCTCGATCTACCTTCCTTCCTTCTTCCCACAATATATCTCATCAAATATTACACAATATTTCAAAATCTTCTAAAAGACTTGTGGGGAAAGGAAGAGAATGAGATTCTATGAGGGTGGGGTGCGTCGTGGTTACAAGTTCCTTATAGGTGAGCACCATGGCCCACTCTATGTGGGCAACCCACATGTAGGCTCATGGCAATCGGGCCCCATGTGGTTCCACATAATTTTAAGAGCCTTAAATAAATTTTCAGAGTTATATAAGCATTTTTAATTATTTTTTTTTGTATTTTAAAAGCTAAAAAAAAACCCTTTTGCGTCTGCCAAAATTTATTTTATGAAAATAGAATATGCAAAGCAATTTCAGAATTCATCTTAGGGTTTTATAAATTTTATGAAACATTATTGAACACAAATATAAGAAATTGGATCCAATAGGTCAAGAACATACGAATTAACTACCACACTCGACGTATGGTAGTACCTGTAGGCCACAATCATCTCTCAAACGAACCCAACAGAACCTATGACCACAGTTGATCGCAAATGTTTGTGATTGGTCTATTAAAAGTTGGCTTATAAATGAAAGGCACCCAGATCTAGTTTGTGGATTTCAAGTTCTCCCTGATTAGAAGTCTTGTCCTACATGGACATGTACACATTATCACAATGGTACACGGAGCCTCTCATCAACCATGTACATGTCTTTCCCTAATGGGTTGCTTCCCAAAGAGGAAGTTATCAAATGTACATGGAGTACAATGTAACGCTGAGGATTTAGCCCTTGTCCTTATAAGCTCACCACTCGCAAACAGAAGACTTGACAGTCCTCTAATCAAACCACCCTGGGCATCTTTCGGACCACATGATGAGGTGGTGTCCAATTGTTTTGTAAGATGGAGCCTAGCTTTGGAGTTTATCTCACTCAGGGTCTGTAATGATGTTTCTATAGTTCAAATATCATTTTCTACAAGCTTTTTTGAGGTTTTTGAAAATCGGTGCTTTAGGATTCTTGTTTAATTTTTTGCAGTTCTAGTTGGGTAACGTGATTTAACGAGCTCTAGTGCAAAGGTTACGGTTCAAGTGATCTTGAATTTTAATAAGCTAAAATGGCGTGTCAACACATGTTTGGGAATAATAATACATAGGAGAACCAAAATATCGGTGATATATTGATTTTATTTCAAAATGTTGCAGGAAAAAATTCGGTCAAAAACACGGATTGTCAAAAAATAAGGTAAGTTATAGAATCATGAATATTTAGAATTTGGCTAAAAAAACAAATTGAAAACATCACATTTGTCAAGATGACATTATATAGGATAATAATTTTTAGTTATTTTCTTGATACATTAAAGCCATTGAACAATAATTTATGGCCTTACCTAATGCCATTAGAGTAATGCTTGACAATTTATTGTTTAAACTTTAAATAAGTCCAACAATAATGCTTATTTTATTATCGTAATACAAAACTTGTCGTATATTTATTGGGAGCATAAAATGAAACAACAATAATATTAAATATAAGAACTAAATTAGTAAATAACAAAAACTGTAAACCAAGGTATAGATCATTGTTCAAAGAAAAACAAAAAGGATCCTCAGTTGAGGACTACAGTTAACTAAAAACTAGAAACAAAGACCCAAATATGTAAAATAGTGGTCCTTCCAAAAGACTATGTTGTATACACCAATGAAATGGAAAAAAATAAAACAAAAGTATGAAATAAAACTTCTCTATTCATAAAGAAAGCAACAAAATGCTTTAGCAAATTCAAATCTCACACTGAATTCCTATCTGCCTAGATATTTGTTAGCATTGAATCTCTCTCTTTCTCCTTATAAGGATGCTCTAGGTTTAAAGGCCAAAAAAATAGTTTTTAAAGAGATTATAATTCTTCTAAATCTCCTATTATTTTGATATATATGATTATTTTGATCTCTTATTTTTGGGAAAATATATTGGTTGTCTCTATTCATACACTTTTTCAAAAGGAACTTATTTGTGAAATTTTTTGTTAAATTAAGATTTTTAATTTACTCCCACTGTTAATGTGCTAATCTTTCAACCAAAATTAAATAATATTAGGTTAGTGAAGAAATAAAGTTATGAGGGAGACTTTTTTTGAAACGTTTTGTCAAAAAACATAAAATGCTAATTTATATCCATTCCGTAAAAAAAGGTACAATGTTTTGAAGATCTTTTGAAAAACTCTGAGTTCTTAACAGATTTAAAAAAGTTGGAGTTTTTTTTAAAAATTGTGTTTTAAACGAAGACTTGCTAACTATGATCTACGCATGCCATTTACTGCTTTAGAAAATTTCCTTTGTGCCTATGATAGTCGCACACATTTCTTGGATTTGGTAAGCATTTGTAAAATTATGTCATTGAAAGCACTTTACTCTCCTTTCCTTCAAATTCCTTAAATTTTCTTCCTCTCTTTTCTTTTTAAAACTCCCATCCTAGAAATCACTTAATTGAAAAATCTTTGATTTGTTGGGTTAATGTGTCCTTTAAATGCCTTATGAGAGCTTGTATGAGCATTTTATATAGTAGAACATAAACTCAATGAATGTGTAGTCATTTTGTGGGCCATACTAGGCAATTGTATTTGTTAAAACTAGGACTAGGCCTGACGAGCTAGGCCAACCAAGGTTTGAAAAAACCCAAGATACCTGAGCATAGGGATCTACCGATAAGGTTTTAGTGGGTTATCCCTTGATGAGGTCGGAGTACGCCCAGATGAGAGCCAAGGGACTGTGCGGCCCTTGCGTGTGATGAATAGCCTTTAGAGACAGGGCTAAAACCTCATATTTATATCATCACATGACATGTACATAGATAGTCGTTTTGAGATTCACCAATGAGGGTGAAGTGTGTACATGTATGATAGAATACCCCTATACACCATAAAGTCATAGTTTCTTCATAGTCTGTAAGATCATGATTTTTTTGTCTCTAGGGGAGAACCTGAAATCCATAAATTGGGATTACGTCCCCTAGTCTATTTATTGACTTTGGTGGTCCAATCATGGACCCCCGCAGTGGACTATGGGTCATGGGAACTGCTGGGTCAGTTTGAGAAAGCTCGACAGATCGTGATTCACAGTTGAAGGTGGAGTGCTCCCATATATTGATAATTTTCTAGATCTAACGGATCTGATTCCCATCAAAATTAATTAATTTTATGTTATGTGATTTTTAGAGTGTTTATTTGAATTTTTGTGAATCTTATGTGAGAAATTAATTTTTCAATGTTTTAAATAAAATATAAGATTTAAAAATTCTAAATGTAAAATAAAATATTTTCTAAAAATATATGGGACCTCCATAAAATATGGGGCCCAAAATTTAAATACATATGGATTAGTTGGGCCCACACGTGGCCACTAAAAGGGTGCCACGCGCTACCCATTCACGTATTCTTCTTGGGAAGAATGTTTATCCCTTATCGGCTTATCTTTTGAGTATAGCCATGATAAGGTTGAATATTTGAGATATTTACTAAATCTTTGAATCAAAATTAGTTGATTCATTAATTAAGGATTGGATATATTAAAATATAAGCTTTTGGCAATCTTAATTCAATAATTAAGGATTTGATATATTAAAATATAAGCGTTTCTTTTTTGATAGAAATAGATTTAGGAAAGGGATGATAAGGCTCTAGTTCATTTATTTGAATCTTGATGGTGGATCAAAGAGATGGATGACTCAAATCTCTCACTCCACAAGTCTCCTTAGACCGACGGTTGAGATTTGCCCTGCGAATTGAGGCAAAATCTATAAAATGAGGTTTTTCCATGAGATACTGTCTCTTTAAACAATTCTCTCTCTCCCTACCTAAAATTTAGCTCTCTTTCAAAGGGGAAGCATGCCCCAATTTTTTATCTCTCTCCAAGTTGTACCATGTTTTGGTGGCACACATCACCTCTGTTCTTTATAAGTGGCAAAAACCCCTTGCTAGTAGATCTCTTCCTATCTCTTCATATTCATCTCTCATCTCTCTATAATCAAGCTAAGATGCTTGATCAAGATTAAGCCATTTGGTGGATTTTTGCCATAGTAAACATACCGATCATAGATCCCGAACACCATAGGAAAGAGGAGACTCAGTATGGGGTGTACTAAGCTCGGTTGAGGTAATCTCCGACAATTTTACCTTTTTAAATATTTTTTTCTCTTCCCATAAAGTAATAAAGTCTAGTTTTGTTAAGAATTGTATTTGATGAGGTAGCAATCGACAACTGATTTTACTTTTTTTTTATTTATTTGAAAAGTGGTTTGATTATAATTGCACATTGTAAGTGATCTTGCATGTGTAGGGATAAATAATATTTTTTAAAATATATATACCGTGCTTTATCATAAAGTCCTTTCCTTGGTATTAGAGCGAGGTTGATATTTGATGTCATTAGATGTCTTTTCTCATTATTGAGTCGAGATCAAACTTGAAAATGACATATGAGAAAACTAATAATCTTTGTGGCCAAATAATACACCCTGTTAAGAATTATTGAAATATTCAACACCCCGAGAAGGCACTCTGCAGAATGGGTATTCTGTGCTATTTTGGAACAGTTACATGAAGACGATAATAATGTATTTCTCGATTACATACTTCAGTGATTTTGTGTATCTTTGAGAGTAGGATCTACCTACAAAATTTCAGTGGGAGATCCTAAAAGAGATGAGAGTTATGGACTCATGAATGAAGGGCATCAGTTTTGACCCTGCAAAATCTAAGAACTATCCAATGAGCTCCGTGATTTTCCTATCAATGATATGATAATATTTCTTGTTGAAGTTTTATTGTGACTTATAAAATTAAGTTTACTTTCAAACAAAATATGTTTCATTAAGAAATTATTTGTGGTTTGAAAGATATGATCGATTTATTGAAGGGTGTGCAAGTATTGTTTTCTGCAACAAAAATTATTTCTATGACTTGGAAATCAAGTTTTTAGTTTTATTATTAACTTAATATTTTATGGTTCACAATAAGTTTTTAAACTTCCATTTTAAGTTTAGTTTCTAATGAAATTAATTTGAGAAAGAAATATCTACGAGAAAAGATGAATAAAAATTTTGGATTGAAGATAGGTCATCCTAAATTTTATGCAATTATGGTGTGCTATTCATTGAGACTTAAAAACCTATAATTATCAAACCTACTTAACAGCGTGATATGAGGCTTGTAGAAATATATGTACTACCATTATGTGTAGTTTTAAATAAAATTAGTTTGAAAGGAAAACTCCACAAGGATAGAGAGAAAATACAAATTTACTAGATAGTGTTCATCTTAGAATTCTGCAGTATGAGTTATGTTATGATGTGTATATTACCTTATTTATTTCTCTGAAGAAAGATATCATTTGAGATTCACACCATGATGTTGTGATTTGGTTTTGAGTCTAGTTTTTAATACAAGAGATTTCAGGAAGAAATTCTTTAAGGTTTGAGAGAAGCAATTTTTTTATTGAGAGATGCTCAACCTGATTTTCTGCTGATAAACTTGTATTGTGATGTAAAAAGTCACTAAAGGGTAGACTCACTAAATGGTGTGATTTAGGGACAGACCTGAGCACCATTTTATATTTTTTAGTCTATTTCAATACTCAAAAGGACTTGGAGAGAAACTCTTTATGAGTTGAGAGATATCATTTTTTTATCATAGGATGCTCATGTTTTATTATGTAGTAAATTAAAAGATGTGACCTGTTAATGCACATCTTTGGATTCCCAATAATGGAGACCTTTTTAGGGCTCATTTAAAAGGGGTTTTATAGCGTGCCATGCATATGGTTTATTATAATAAAACTTCAGAGAGAGGTACTGCAGAGCTGGCAAGGTACGACACACTATATGAAAAGTGTTTGATCTGGGAACAACAAAAAGAAGAAGAAACACAATACCTATAACAACATCTTGGTTTCTTCAAAATGAAGGAATACATAGAGAGGCTTGGAGGTAGTAAAGAAAAACTAAAGATTAGTGGGAGAATCAAATTTGTAATATTTAAAATGATGAGAGAATCAAGTACCAAAAAAATAAACACATTGTAACATATGAAAGCAATTAATCAAGAAATCTCAGGTACCACATTACATGGTTTTGAAGTATGAAATCTCTCTCACATTACATGGAAAGGTTATATAGGGAAAGAGGATTCAGTAAAAAAAAAATTACATATACTTTGATTATATTTTGGCTAATGGTTTTGTGAATATGTGTGGAGTATATAGACATTGAGTGCTATGTACTAACAAATTTAAAAGAACCTGTTTATGAATACCATGTGTTGTGGTGCCTCCTTGTGTTAAGAGTACGAACTACTTAAGGTAGTGATACACATGGAGATATGATTTGATCAAGGGCATTGAGTCCTAAATATGAGACACGAGATATGGGTATGGCTCATTCAAATATGTAAGCACGAATGGAATGTTCTGATCGAACTCGATCTTAGTGACCATCCTCCCAATAATGTTCAATAATATGACGTGTTGCATGTAATGATGATCAATTCATAAAGTCTCTATATTTGCCAAAAAGAATTTTTTGTCAAGATTTTGATAACTATTATTTCGTCATGCTTTGTTTTAGATATAATTGTAATATGGGCTATATGGCTTGTTTTTGTAACTATAAACATGACTTGGTAGGTGAATGCAGTAAAATGATATTTGAAGACTAAACATATATTTTAATATTAAATTGGATGTTTTGAGAAAAACATGAGTCTTTATATAAGAAAATCACATTATGCCTTCAATGTATTTATAAAATTGGAAGAAAAAAGGTCATGCACAATTTTTTAAATACTTATATGCCTTGACTCATGTTTGTAGTTATTTAGAATCATCAATTACCTAAGACCTTGAACCATAGGGAATGTTGTAGGAAGACTATCTTGTTAGGCTTCCTTAACACATGTTATATTGATTAGATAACTTGGTTGTATGGATTTACTACCAAGATGACTAGTGTGGTTGAACCTTTGTGGTTTACAAAGGTTTTGCATATTGTGAAACCAATGGGCATTGAATTACTTATTGCATGAGACTTGCTATGCTACCTCATAATATAGACATAACAATGTTGAGAATGTATATATTGTATGTGCAATAATTGAGTGAGAGCTGCTACAGTCCCACGTTTTTTTAGCTGCTCGGATATTCAGATATACATATGCAAGCTATTTCAAGGATTCAGATGATGTGAAATCTACATCTGGATACGTGTTCATGCTTAGACGGATAACAGTTTCTTGAAAATCAAAGAAACAGGATACGGTGGCATTGTCCATCCTGGGGGCAGAATATGTAGCATTCTATTTGGCAGCCAAGGAGGCCGTATAGATTAAGAAATTTCTTAATCGACTTGACTTTCAACCCATGCGTTGTGAGGATTTTCTGCGACAACACAGTAGTGATATGCATGTAAAAGGGAGTCACGATTCCCTAATAACTCCAAGCGTATAAAACTAAATATTTCAGTAGGAGTTCCTAGTGTTTGACAGGCCAGTTGGAATAACAGACTATGTCGTTGTTCACCTATGGAACCCAGATATGTGGTGTTGGTTGTTTGGCTACAGAAAAAAGCGGTTTGTTTGAATAACTCTTTTGAACCCATGAGGATATGAGCTCATGTTATGAGCATACGTGATGATTTTTCTGTGACAATAGGTTCATAATTCACGATGCAATATGAGATGGACTACTACCACTTTTGGGATGAGAACCGAACAAAAAAAAAAAGAAGCATTGCCACTATGAGTCCTTTTGTGAAAGGATTGCAAAAGCCATGATTCACGTATTGAAAGAGATTGTGATTGGGAGAGACAAATGGGGATGAGAGAGAATGAGGAAGAGATATTGTAAGGCCTTT
>NW_006498057.1:10816664-10837840 GCF_000471905.2 Amborella trichopoda | reverse complement strand
ATGATTCACATATTGAAAGAGATTGTGATTGGGAGAGACAAATGGGGATGAGAGAGAATGAGGAAGAGATATTGTAAGGCCTTTAAAGGCCAAGTGGGAGATGTTGAGTTTATGTGGCCTTTAAAGGCCTTATGAGTATTTTATATAGTGGAACATAAACTCAGTGGGAGTGTGGTCCTTTTGTGAACTATACTAGGCAAACGTTATTTGTTGATACTCGGACTAGGTTCGACGAGCTAGGCCAGCCTAGGTTTAGAAAAACCCAAGATACCTAGGCATAGGGATCTACCGAGAAGGGTTTAATGGGTTATCCATTGATGAGGTCGGAGTACGTTCAAATGAGAGCCAAAGGACTGTGTGGCCCTTGCTTGTAATGAATAGCCTTTAGAGACAGGGCTAAAACATCATCGTTATATCATCACACGATATGTATATAGATAGTCGTTTTAATATTCACCAATGAGGGTAAAGTGTGTACATGTGTGAGAGATTACCTCTATGCACCACAGAGCCATGGTTGCATCATGGTTTGGAAGACCTTGATTTTTTTGTCTCTAGGGGAGAACCTGAAACCCATAAACTGAGATTGTGTCCCCTAGTCTATTGGTTGACTTTAGTGATCCAATCATGAGCCCCCACAGTGGACTGTAAGTCATGGGAACTACTGGGTCAATTTGAAAAAGCTCAGCGGATCGTGATTCATAGTTGAAGGTGGAGTGCTCCCATATGTTGATAATTTTCTAGATCTAACGGATCCGATTGCCATCAAAATTAATTAATTTTATGTTATTTGATTTTTAGAATGTTTATTTGAAGTTTTTTTAATCTTATGATATTTTATTTTTGTCATTTGGATTTTAAAAATCTAAATATGAAATAAAATATTTTTTAAAAATATATGGGACCTCCATAAAATATGAAGCCCAAAATTTAAATACATGTGGATTAGTTGGGCCTACGCGTGGCCACCAAAAGGGTGTCACGCCCGACCCATTCACGTATTCTTCTTGAGAAGAATGTTTATCCCTTGTTGGCTTATGTTTTGGGTATAGCCATGATGAAGTTGAATATTTGAGATATTTACTAAATCTTTAAATCAAGATTGGTTGATCCAATAATTAAAGATTGGATATATTAAAATATTAAGCTTTCTTTATTTAATGGCAATCTTGATTCAATAATTAAGGATTTGATATATTAAAATATAAGCGTTTCTTATTTGATGGGAATAGATTTAGGAAATGGAGGACAAGGCTCTTGCTCATTTTTTTCAATCATGTTCGTGGATCAAAGAGATAGGTGCCTCAAATCTCTCATCCCACAAGTCTCTTTAGATTGACGGTTGAGATTTGACCCTATGAATTGAGGTAAAATATATGGCATAGAAAATCTATAAAAGAAGGTCTCCCCATGAGATATGTATTCTCTTCTCTTTCTTTAACTATTCTCTCTCTCTCTACCCAAAATTTAACTCTCTTCCAAAGAAGAGGCACACCCCAATTTTTTATCTCTATCCAAGTTACACCATGTTTTGATGGCATGCACCACCTCTGTTCTTTATGGGTGGCAAAGGGGTGGAACCCTTTGCTAGTAGATATCTCCCTCTCTCTTCTTATTCATCTCTCGTCTCTCTAAAATCAAGCTAAGATGCTTGATCAAGATTAAGCCATTGAGCGGATTTTTGCCATAATAGGGAAATCAATATACTGATCATAGATCCTGAGCACTATCAGAAGGAGGAGACTCAGCGTGGGGTGTACTAAGCCTAGTTGAGGTAATCTCCGACAATTTTACATTTTTAAATATTTACTTCTCTTCCCATAAAGCAATAAAGTTTAGTTTTGTTTATTGAATAAAGAATTATATTTGAAGATGTAGCAATTGAGAACCGATTTTATTTTTATTTTATTTATTTCAAGAGTGGTTTGATTATAATTGGACATTGTAAGTGATCTTGCCGGTGTAGGGGTAGATAATTTTTTTAAAAAAATATATACACCGTGCTTTATCATAAAGTCCTTTCATGATTTACTGTATAAATACAGGAAAAAGCTAACACTTGGCAGCTATAATGAATAGTACTATAGGTGGAATCTCAGCCGTTAGATCTTCATCGACCGGTTCAAAATACATTTCACTATCTGAATTTTAATTTTTTTCCAGAAATCGGATCGTAATGAAAATTTGGATGTATGTACTAAACTCTAGGGCGCACAATAAAAAATATTTCCAGAATATAAAATGATTGATATACCCCTGAAAAATAAAAGGGGTAATCTGGTCATTTTAAATTCTTAGATTAATTTTTTATATATTTATATGGTGCGCAATAGTGTTAGGTATATACACCCAAAATTTTATCTTAATCTGAGTTATAGAAAAATATTAAAACTAAAATAGTGAAATGTATTTTGAACAACTCAGTAAAGATCTGACTAATGAGATTCCACCTATATTACTATACATTATAGTTGCTGGTGTTTCGAAGGTTTACTCATAAATACAATGATAAAGTTGCCAAAGGGAAATTCCTATTCCTATCTCCATATTTTCTCTATGTGTCATATCACTATATTGATTCAAAATAACAATGTATTATGGAAAAGAATAAGAGTTCGAAAAAGAAAAATAAACTTCAATAAAATTTAGAAAGGGTTTTTATATGCTAGTAATGATGATCAAATTATAAATATAAGAATTCCTGTAATAACATTTAGCTTATTAAGAAAAGAAAATCCTAGAAATGTACAAAAGGTTATATTCAAAATTAAATAGCTAAACATATTATTGAATAAAAAAAATAAAAATAAAACAGGTCCATTGTTTTTAATTTTAAAGTTTATTTTCCATCTCATCTCTAAGATCACCGTGCAGCATAGTGCCATTAGCTGACATTGAATAGGAGAGAAAGAACCAAAATAAAGAAAGCCAAAAGGCTAACATTCTTTTAGATGACTATGCATGATAAGGGTATCTTGGGAATTTGGATGGTTTGATATTGGCAAAACCAATGAGGCTTTCAAATTATTGAGCACTTGTCAATTTAGAATTCGTGACAAAAAGTATACTACCCATCAAATAAAAAAGTAAAAAAAAAAACAAGGAGACAAGGCTGGTTTTGCTTGTTTATTTTCCCTTTATGGAAAAGTATATAATGAGATGGTTTATCTTTAGTACAAGATGGTCAGAATTAATCTTGAACATTAGATATAAAATTAGATGGATGTATTTATTTTAATGATCAAGCTTAAACTTCAAAAGAAAATTTCTCAAAATTTGTGATACACCCAAGCTATCATATTTCACATCAGATGGTTATAAATAATTGTGACCTCCTTGTATCAAGAGTAAATGGTCACATTATATACAATAAAGGGCCGTAACTAGGTGCTTGTCCCGCCTAAGCAGGGTCTCGGGAGGAGTGGATTGAAAGCAGTCCTAACCTTTGGTTTATACACAAAGTGGCCGTTCTCAGGACTCGAATATGCGTTGTTGCGCTGGCTACCTAAGCCTTTTACCGTCTCATTATATACAATCCCTTCCATTATTTGGTTATTGTTCTGGATATTAACATTTAACATTATCAGGGATTTGATTGGGACAATGGAGGGGCCCAAAGTTTATACGCAAGTGGTCAAAATGTCCAAAAGATGAAAGAAATTAGACAAATCAAACTCAACAAATGTTTGTTTTTATAAGGAAAGTATACTTGACCACTGCTTAACATTTGATTTAGTATGAAATGGACCAAACATTCATGCTAATCATTTCCATGCCTTCTTTTTTGGTAGACTAAGATGTAGGCCCTCCTTGAAGCTCACACTCATGGACGGTTGATTAGGTTGGAGAGGCAACCCTTCCATTACACATTGCAGCAGGGGTTATTGTATACTATAAAACTATATATCTTTATTATAAGGAGGCCACATTATTTATGGTCGGACCCTGTGAGTTATTAAACATATGAAACATGAGACAGCATGGTTATAAGGCCTTGGTCAAAGAGGCATCTTCATTGATGAAATATTACTGCTTTTGTGTTTCTTTATGGAAAGTCCTCACCCCTTTTTATCGTACGGCTACCAAATTTCACATAAAAAGGTTGATTACTAAGTAGAAAATAAGAGAGACGAACCTATCTATAAAGTCTATTCCCACCTTTATTTCACATAGAAAGGTGCATCCTTTTCCAAATGCGACCATGACTCCTTCGAAACCCTACAAGTCATAATTACCATAAAAAGTTCCTTCAGCTGGACTAAATGACAAATAATTTAAGGAGAAAGTTCATGTGAAGAGTGCATCCATGTTTGAAAAAACGTCTTATTGATTATCTCGACCTCGATATGTACAAATATAAAGAGAAAAAAATTTTAAGTCTTCAAAATATTGCATCTTGTAACAAGTTATGATAACTATTTATTTTAAAAATTTCAAACAAACTGCATTGTTTTTGGATATTTAAATTTTATAATTATGACTGAACATGGATTTTTAGGCTAACATAAAGTTTTTTGACACTAGAACTATATCTTCCGACAAAACCTAGAGATGCACTTACTTATATAGGGTCGGCTTCTCATACTGACCTCAATCATAAATAAAAGGTTCCTCTTATTCGTTCCTTTCTTAGTTTGCAGCCCATTTTTTGACCCTTGGAGTTCCCAAAAGCAAGCATTTGGAGATGGAGGCAGGACTCTGCTGCCCCCAACGACACAGCCTGATGTCGCTACTTACCCAAGTGTATAACTAGTGCAACAAATAATCATACATCTCCTGCCCAAATTTGAACCTGTAATATATTGTTTGGTATCTGAATTTCAAAAAAAGAATGGATTCTCCTGTTTTCCATTTTATGACTAAGACATACTTATCAACCTTGTGATAGAGATTTCTTTATGACTAGTCATGTCCTCCATTAATTTTATATTTGTTTCACACTTTCCAGTAGTAAGGAGATCTGAAGATTCGACACCAAAATTGCCCATTCCTCTCTTTCACTTCCCAAACTAAGGTGGGAAATGGCACTCTTAATTGTTCAAAAGAAATTAAAAATTACACTTGATTGAAGGAAGAACTCTCTCTCTCTCTCTCTCTCGAACGTGGGTGGGTGGTTGATCAGAGGTGAACATCACCATATAATCGAGAGGACAGTGCCCATGAGCCCATGACTACAAGGTGTGGCAAGCAAAGCATCACCATTACATACTCCTAGCAGAAGGAGTAGAATGCAAGTCTATACTCGCTTCTGGTTTTAAATTCTCTTATGAAATTTTTAAAGATTCATCAAACGATGCAAATCTTTTCCTCATCTATAGGGTAATTATAGCCATAAACCTTTAACATGCTAAGACAAATTTAATGTCCACAAAAAAAAAAAAAAGAAATTCTATTGAGCGTTTTCCCATCAATTTGCATAGGACTTAAAATTCCATGAGGATGCACAGAACTAATAAGAGAAAGGAAGCTATATATTTTCTTACTTTACAAATTTATTCATATATTAATTTATTTGTTTTACTATAGATATGGCCCTTGATAGAAAAAAATAAACGAAGATGATTCATATTACCGATTCCAAATAATAAGGATAACGATCAAATGATGAAAATGAGTCATACCATAATTTATTTCGTAATTATATGTAATGCCTAAAGTATGAGAATTATCAAGTCAAGAATCCGTAGTTTTATATTTGATAATGATCATTGAGCATCAATTAAAAAGCCTTGTTTTAAAGTTTATAAAACATTGCTGAAAAGGTAGATTCCAAAAAGCAGACCACAGAGTTTGACAAGGGAAGATTTTTCTTAGACAGCTAACCAAAACCAATAATTGCAGGTCAATGGAATATGAGTTGCACAAGAAACAAGAATACAATAAATCAAAGAAACAAAAATTTCAAAAAAAAAAAAAATTCAAAATAACAAAATCTAGGAAAAAGATCAAAAGAAAATTCACAAGTTAAAGAGAAAAAAAAAAAATGGTAAAAGGCAAACAAAGTTATATGAAGTATGACAGAATTGAAGGATGGTTTTGGCAAGTGCCAAAAAAACTACGCAAATATGAAAGATATATAGAGGAATGTTGGTAATTTCAAGTGAAGAAAGTTAAATTGAGAATCTTAAGTGTGAAAGAAATGAGGTCGAAGGAAGTGGTCCTCGTCAAATTCAAAGGATTTGGCAAATATCAAATAAAAAAGAAAAACCGGCAAAAATATTATACCAAAAAAATATTTGAACAAACCTGATGACCAAATTACAAAGAAAACTGTGATAAGCGTTCAAATGGCACTACGGATGAGGGGTGCAGACAAGCAAAAGAAAGGAGCTGAATTTAGCATATTCAAAGGCATAAAGCTGGTTGCTTTTAACTCATATATGCCAAAAAAAAGAGGAGAAACATACATCTTACTCTCTCCCTCTCTACCATTCACAGAAAGCAGAAAATAAGAAAAAGGACCTGTGGGGCAAGTTAGAGAAAGAGAACAAGTAGAATTGAGTAAAAAAAAAAAAAGAAAAAGAAAGATAAGAGGGGGAAGTTCGGTGGAGACCGGAGAGAGAGATCATTTTCACGACTTTAAAATTTTAGGTAAAATATGAAATGTTCCGCTTATAGGTAGAAATTACAAATAAAGTGGATTACTCAAAAAAAAAAAATTTATTTTTTAAAAAATTGTCTCTCGATCAACTCGAATATTGATTTTTGTTTAGTTTTTTTCATTAACACAGTAGTGAAAAACTAAAAAAAAACAACTTAAGGGCAGTTTTGAAAATAAAAAAAATAAGATGACCAACTTTTTTTGTAATTTTTTTTTTACATTATACAACTTTCTTTATAATTTCTATTTCCTAAAATTTTAAGGTCTTGTGTGAAACGCTCTTTTGACTTTCTCATGTGAACGAGGAGAGAGACCCCGTTCTCTAGTCTATTCACATCAAGGAAAAAAGAGGTGAAAAGAGGAGAGAGAACCCTTTTTTCACTCGACTCTCCAAGTTGCATACAACACAAGGAGAGAGAGAGATAGAACAGACAAAGAGTGACTTTCCGTGATCCCACTTTTTCAAAAGGTCGGCTAGGGAGAGAAAGAAACACCCGCGCAGTACTTAAATGTCGGTCCATGGACGGTCGATTACGACGGAAATAGTCAACCACCTTCTAGAAGGCGCATCGCCGTACACTATCCCGCATACAAAAATCCACTTAATTAAATAAAACTTCGCACCATTAACCGCAACTCATCGGGCCCCACGTGGCGTCACGTGACGCACTTTGACACAACTTACCGGTAGGGGACCGGCTGCGGCCGGTGGACATGTGGAAACTCTCCGCTGCTTTCGGTTGGTTACCGGCGTCCCATACCAAATGCGCGATTATTGAACCGACGTGGCAGTAATGATGATGTCATTCATGTGATTAGTGGTTGACACGTTCATAGTTCGTGGAAAAGGTCGAAGACACATTAACAAAGCTCACAGGAGCCAGGCATTGAGTCAAAAGGGTGGGGATGTGGTCCCCTTCTGCCGTATTCAACGTCGACACGTGTCCGAACACGTCAACCGTCCACCAAATTATTGCGCGTGAAACTGACAGTTATGGGTAAGAGACCACGTGGCACTTCGTTTTGACGGCGTTAGTATGGTCCCGTATGTATCGCCGGGAAGGCTTATATTTTGGGGCTTCTATTTTTAAAAAATTTTCCAGTGTTGTTGCAGGTCCCGCGCTAAAATGGACAATTTAAAAATGCGGATAACAGACTAAATAGAATCAGTTTTTCATTTTATTTTGTTTTGTTTTATTTTCCTTGAGAAAAAGGATCTAGATGGACTGTTGAGATCGTGTATCAGATGCCAAACTTAAGATCGAAACCGTCCAGTCCAACATGTGAATTTGTCCCGAAGAGGATCATAACACTTGTCAGTTGCGCACGTAACAGTCGATCACTGGAGCAATTGATACGTGCCAAGTTCCAAATAATCATGGAAAAAACCCTGTCGGGTAGTGAAATGGACGGTGCACAATGGAGATAACGTGCACATCGCTTCATCTCCACCGTAGAGACGAAAATTAGTAGTACCATATCCGAGACACATATGTAAAAAATACCATATCCGAGACACATATGTAAAAAATATTATCTTCTCGTGACATGGTAATGTGCATACGTTGCATTTTTTGCCGATTAATTTAAAGGAGAAGGGAAAGTTTCCTTGTCATGGAAAACGAAATTTTACCCTTCGAGAAAGCACCATTTCCATGATTAGCATTATTTTGATGCCTCCTCTCTTTGCTCACAAATAATAATAATTCATGTCAAAAAAAAGAAGACAAAACTCCATCAATAATTTAAGCTTTTCAATGCTTGTCTTTACACAAACAAACAGAAGAAAAGAAAAAAGAAAGCATGAATAAATTAAAGCTCATTAGAAAAGTACAGTAGGAGCAATCCTCTCAGTATTCATAGCATATCCAAGAGATCAGGAATGGAGAACTGTTGGATCAGGTTACTACAATAGCTGTCTCTCTCATCTTCAGTGTAACTGTTCACATAATTTGATGATGAATTTAGTGGCGTGGGGCTGGATGTAGGGGTGGAGAGAACAGAGGCAAAGCCAAAGCTCTGATTGCTAGTATTTGTTGATTGATATGTGGAGGTTTCAGACAGTGGGTCTAAAACTGACTGCTCTCCCCCACAAGGATAGCATAGGTTTAGCAGTGGCTCAATATTATCCCCTAAATTCGAGTCGATCACATTTGGAGTCTCTGGGAACATGGGGCATGGAGGGAGAGTTTGGGCGCTGAAGTTTGATGGGTATTGGGTTTCACTAAAGAATTGGGTGTTTGAGGTGGTGCACGATGGGATTTCAGGGATTTGAGCTTGAATTTGTGGGTTTGGAATTACGTTTTGAGTTGGGTTTTGGAAGTTTTGATATGGGTTTTGCATTTGAGTGGTGGTAAGGTGGTTGTTTTGAAGGAGAGAATGGAGAAGGAGATCAGTGTTTTCTGTCTGTGAATTTAAGAGGCCACTGGCAAGCCTTAGAACGTCTGTGTTAACTAGGGTTTGGTCTAAGCCAAGGAACTTTGAGAGATCATACTGTGAAAGGTTGTAGAGTGAAGAGTTGAGGAGCGATGCCATGCTCGAAAGGTCGAGGAGGTCGAGCCTTGGGCTGTGGGTTACAGGATCGATCCCCATTCTTAGCAGCCTCTTTCTTATGTGGGTGTTCCAATAGTTTTTGATCTCGTTATCAGTCCTTCCGGGCAAACGTGCAGCTATTGCCGACCACCTAAATGAATTGAGTAAAAAATTTAATTAGAAGATGAATGTCTGAATGATCTATTATCAAAATTGGATAATCGATTATAATAATTTTGGAGTTTACCCAACATAGTAATAAAGATCTCTATGACGTTTATCAATGAATAAGTATCAAAATTGGGCATGACTTGGATGGAAAATTGTAAAAACTAGTAATAGAAAACAAGATTGGTAGGTCGAAAATCTCTCTCATGTCTGGAAAACAATACACACTTAAAAACAGAAGAAGATTGAGAAGATTGTGTATGACATTCGATTTATAAGTTAGAAATGAAGGACAAAACTTGGAGGAAAAGATGTTGCTGATGAACATTATGTGGAAAGCATGGTAAATTAATTTTTGGAGATTCAAAAGCGAAAGCCTATCAAGGGAGTCTAAATTCTTGTATCAGGTATTGATATGTTAATGGTAAAGGAAAACTTATTAAGAACTTACTTGTTGCCAAGAATGCTGTGTAATTGGATGATGGTCTCCTCTTCTTCAAACGAGAACCTTCCTCTTTTGATGTCGGGCCTCAGGTAGTTGGTCCAACGAAGCCTGCAACTCTTCCCACACCTCGACAGCCCTGAATATAAGACAACCCAGTTTATTGAATTTAGTGAATAAACTTAAATATCCACCATTTTGAAAAAGAGAAGGAAAAAAGAAACAAGGAAAATTTGATTTCAGCAAACAACTCTGAAAAATAGTCGATCAATTCTGATATGTTTCCACTTAGGCATGAATAACCAGGAGAAAGCATCGTACCGGCACTCTTTGGAAGAGTTCTCCAGCTCCCATGGCCGTGTTTTTTAATGTAATCAATCAATTTCTGGTCCTCTTCAGGAGTCCATGGGCCCTTTTTCAAGCCATTCTTGTCACAGCAAGGTGCTCTCCCCATTTTTCACGGTACGAATTCCTTAACCAGCCCAAGGAAAACCAGATCAAGAACCGGTTTTTTAAGGAGCTTTTGAAAATCTGGATTTTCTTCGTATTTTGAGTGTTCAAGAAGTGGAAGAAGAAAACGGAAAACAGTGAGTGCAGTGACGATGATTTGAGAGGGAAGAGTGTGCTTATTTATAAGGAGAGAGACAAAGAGGGTTTGCTCCTCACATAAAGAGAGGAGGAAGTCAAACAGATTCGGCGCCGGCCATTTGTTTATCTCAAATGCCTGCCTCTTTGCAACGTGTCGCCCTTTGTCAGACTTTGATTTTCGCTTAAAAATTTTAAATACAAAAGAGACCTCTATTTCTCTCTCTCCTAAACATATACGAGAGAAGAGGCGCATACACTCTCTCTTTGGGGTTGCATTGGACAAGGGACCCGACGGGTTACCCGATATGGGTCCAACATTTAGACCGCGGGTTGCGTCTTCTACAAATTTGGATCCAAAATACTATTCAAGTATGGGTCTCGGTGGTTTGCGTCCGGTTGAACTTGAACCGTAATTGTAAATTATTATAGATAAAATGTTTCAAACCTTATTCGTTTGGGTGTATTAAAGATCATATACAATAAAAACTCATAGTCATTTTTAGCTATTAAACGATAAATCAAAACGTTTTAAATATAATGGCAGGTGATTGTGATTTTGTTGTTAATAATATAGATATATGAAAGTAAAAATAGAAGAAAAAAAAAAAACAAAAGCTCATTGTGATGGTGGTAATGGACCCGACTAGACTCGGATCCGACAGGTATAAATATGGGTACAACTTTTAAACTCAGGTCGGATTCGGGTCCAAATTTTGGACCTGAACACATACGGGTCTAGTTCCGGGTCCACTGGCGACCCGACCCCTGGCGACCACCTCCTGTCTCTCCTTTCCCTCGTGGAGAAGAGGTTTTTTTGTTGAGTACATAGGGTGTTGTCAAAAGAAGGGTGGTGACACGTAAACCCACCCCGTGACGTTGTAGAGACCGCCATACATGGCTGTGATTCGCCCTGCCCTGCTACGTGCATGGCTCGGCTCCTCAACTCCGCGTGGCTTCGCTCGAGTCGGCACCTTTGTTTGTTTGTGTGTTTTAGACTTTTGAATGAGTGAAAATGAATTATGTTTGGAAAAGGGTGGATAAGCCCTCTTCGCTCGCTTTCACACAGTGAGAAAGAGAGAGTGAAAACGTGGAGGAAATTAGTGATGAGCACAACTCGCCTCGAGTCAAAAAAGGAGGACAAGAAGGAAAAATCATGGGCATAAACCATAGTCAAAGAAAATCAAGAAACAAAAATCGAAGTTGAAGTCGATCTCAATGGAAAATAATTACAGAAACTAACTGAAAATAATTATAGAAACGAAATGTAATGTGCTTATTAAATGTTCAATATAATAATAATAATAATAATAAAGTTTATATACAGCCAAGACTCTAAAGAAATCAAATTAGAGACCCCCTCAAAAATCTCATTAGAAGAGGTTGTTTTGATGCCCCAATATCCTCAAATTGATCATATCGACATCAAGATGCATGAACAGGAGAAAAAAATGGATTTCAAGTTTTGGAAATAGTGCATCTTGTAAGGTATTTTTCGATGATCGATTTTTAAGATTTTCAAGTTTTCATGTATCTGCTCGATCTACACTATTTTTTAAGCTTTAAATTTTATAATCAAAGATGAAAATATAATTTAAGGCTATCACAAAGATTTTCAATATTGAAACTACATTTCTCGACATTATTTGAATGTGCGGTTTACTTTGATTGTTTAAAGCCTTGGCTCTATACAAATTGTACCCTAATAATAATAATAATAATAATAATAATAATAATGATGATGATGATGATGATAATAATTAAGAATAATAACTATGATGATAATAATAATAATTAAAATTAATGGTCTTGGTGGTGGTGGTGTTATTATTACAATTTTTTTATTGCAATTTTTCAGCTTTGATATTTAAGGGACTCTGATGGCTATTTTCCTTTTGAGAATAGAAAGAAAAAAATAAAATAAAGAAAGGGCAAAGATTATGCATTTTAGAATGAATTATCGATTCTTCAGTTGATTCATAGTTACATGATGCTCCTATGTCCACTACACAATTTGAATGGATTATAGGGGCTCTATCCGCTTTTCTTTAACATGTATGCTCAGAATCAGATATGTATAAATTACGCAAAACCACTTATGCAGATGTTATTATGCTTTTCGTCATTAAAAAGCTATGTGCCTAAACCCTTAACCTAATTGTATATTGCTTATTTTATTTGTTTCCTTACTCATTATCATGGGTATCTCACTAAGAAGTACATTGAAACTGTATCCATATGATGTAAAAGCATTGTCCTCCCTTCAATTAATCAGGACATAAATGGTGATTTTAGAAAATGCAGTTGGAGGCTAACCTAGTGAGAGACAAAATGTTGCTTGCATTCTTACCCAAGAAAGAAATTTTGGTCACCTAATTTGTTGGCAACTAATTTTTTTCAATATGGTAAAGCATACCGTACAAAATTGATGTATGGAAAGCATACCATGCACCACTATGAATAACAAATCATGCGGCCAATAGAATGTATGTCATTACAATCTATGGTCAATCGCTATCGTCCATAATCAGAAACGGACAATGGATGATATACGTAGTTTTTGAAGGAGTAGAATGTCCATTTACTCCCTCAGGTAAAATCCTATATAGGATGGAAGACGTTTCCATAAAGCTTAGGCTTTATGAAAACAAAATAAAGTCTCACCTCAAATCCTTATCCGGAAAGTACTTTGGGCAACGAAAGTCTCGATGATGGCTCTAAAATCAATGTCCTCATATCCTCATCCAAAAAAATACTTTCAGCAACGAAAGTCTCGATGATGGCTCTAAAATTAATTTCAAATACAAAGAATCAAACTTGAAACTAAAAAAATGGTAAATTTTGTGGATCTGTGAAATTTTTTTTTAGTATGAAATGGACAGTCTAGATAATTTGTTATAGTATACACTAGGTTTTAGAGCTTGAAATCCTAATTTTTTCTCACAACCCTAATGTTCAAGCTAAGACGACCGATGTGTAAGTTTTTTCAATGTTTGAATTACAAATTTTGATGAGTTATGAGGTGAGTTTTTATTTATTTTGATAGAGTTGCAGCCCCTATCAAATTATTTTCCTTAATTTTTAGGATTTCAAATTTTGGAGATACAACCTCTTCAATTCATAGATTAACCTCAATAATAAAAAATTCTTAATTGTATCCTCTATGTACTTGAAAAAAATATCTCGGGATTGAATAGAGAGCATCTAATTTTTAGATGGTGAGATCAAAGTGTTAAAAAACTAAAATTTTAAACATTTTTTATAAGAATAATCATCTAGTAATTTTTAAGCGGTTCCCAAAATTTCAAATTGAAAAAATTCTTTCAAATAGGTCATCTTATTGAGGGAGCACAAGTAGGCTATGCTCCCACAGGAGTATAGAAGTACACTACGCTCCCAAAGGAGCATAGTAACATGCTCTTTTATAAAAGAAGAAGTTTATATAGGGGGGAGGGGCCTAACAATCCAATTAAGGCGCACCTCAAAAATTCATTCAAAGTGGTTGTTTCAATTTCCAAAAATCCTCAAACTGATCATCTCAACCTCAAGATGAATGAACATGAAAACAAAATTGGATTTCAAGTCTTAAAAATAGTGCATTTTGTATTTCAAGATGGATTTCAAGACTTTCAATTTTCAAGATTTTCAAGTGTTCATAGATTTGCTCAATCTACACTATTTTTTAATCTTTAAATTTTATAAATAGATATGAAAATAAAATTTTACTATCACAAGGATTTTTCAATATTGAAACATCTTTCAGCACTATTTAAAGGCGTGCCTTACTTTGATGGTTTAGAACCTCATCTTTATACAAACTACACCCTTATATAGAAAGACCCGGTTTCTATGGCGAAGTCCGCATATGTAGAAATATGAGCCTCTTAAGGATTTTATTTTTGAGATGGATTTTAAGATTTAATTTTTAAGGACATGTAATCTCTATCACGGAGATTATGAATATGGAAAAACAAATAAATTTAAAAAACTAAAAGTAATCATTCTAGTAAAAAAACATTTGGACTGTTAGTTTCCATTGTTTTTAAATAGAACACCTACTTGCATCCATCTATCTTTAAGATGGATGCTTTACACTTTCTAGACCGCATATGTAGAAATGCGGTCTAGCCCGCGTGAAATAATTTCGCTCTCCCTATTCCCTTTTAGAGTTTTTGAGAATGTCATTTCTCGCTATTCTGACGTCTCTAATCGTCATCCCGTCCCCATCCAACGGACCGGCTCGAAACATGAGCCGACCACAATTTCCCCCCTCTTTTCTTTTTTACCACCCAGCAAAATATTCAAATATTTCATTAAAATTGCATGACGCCCCCCCATGCACGATTATCTATCTTATTACTATTTATAAATAATAACGACATTGTGACGTGGAATCTTCCTTACACGTACCAGCCTTTCACTGGGAGGGGGCCCACCACCCTCGTCTATTCAGCTTTGGCCCTGTCACCACATGACGTGTGCCATGCTGTCTACTTTCCAACAAGAAGGCCTCTACCTGTGTTTACGTGCATGACTAAGGTTCCAAGAAATTACTATTTTTTAGATTTTTCCTTACTTGAGAGAGAGGAAATTAAACATAGTATTCAAATAGGTGTTTTTATTTCTATTTGGAAATAAAGTGAAAAATATTCAAATAGTGCAACCAACTATGGACTGTCTACTACCCAAATCTGCTCAACCATTATTTAATAGTTCATGTAAGATTTGCTCTATATGCTTTTTTTTAACGAATTGGTTAACCATGATCTTGGCTTGCTCCTAATATTTTACCTATGTTCAATCATAATCTTTATTAAATGCAATTGGGGTATTTTGAAAAGGATGAGGTTTATATAAGGTCTAGACTTTATGAAAATAAAATAAACCTTCATCTCAAATTCTCGTTTGGAAAGCACTTTTGACAAACAGAAATGTCCATGATGGCTCTCCAATCAATTTCCAACACTGTTAATGAAATTCGAAACTCAAAAAATGATACACTGATCTTGTGGTTCTATGAATACTTATTTTTAGGGCGAAATGGTAAATCGAGAGAATTTGTTACAATATACACTATTTTTAGAGTTTAAAATCCCTTTTTTTTCACAACCATAATGTTCAAGCCAAGATGATTGATGTAAAGGTTTCCTAATGCTTGAATTGCAATTTTTGATGAGTTACGAGGTGAGGCTTTACTTGCTTTGATAAAGCTGCAGCCCTATCAAACCGTTTTCCATTTTGAAATGAGGCAAGGAAACTTAGAAATGCATGGTCAGGGATTTCGTACAGGCCTATTTATGCATTGGGTTTATAGAGATGAGGAACTATTCCTTGGTTCCACTCATTTATTGATTAGAGTATGAGTAATATAACCCTGATTATCACTATTCTTGTTGGGACTATGGAGACAAGATATCCTCCAAACTCTCTAACTATGGATTAGTTCAAATATAGCCATTTCCTATTCCTATTTGAGAAATAGGTGGCAGCAACTCAGGGATTGCTTTGAGCTTGAGTATGTGTCATTTATCAATTATTTTTTGAAGCCTGGCAATTAATTATTTACCAATAATCGTCAAATTTGAAGTTTAATGCATGGGTGAGGTGTCTCTTTGATGTAAGAGACTCGTGATTTAGTTAATTGATTTTTTAACCTAAGGTATCAGATCATGCAAATTGATTTATCGTATGGTTGAGGTATGATATCTTTTAATTTAAGAGGGAACGTATCGTAAAGGTGCATGCAAAAACGAAGAGGAAGCTACTAGATTATATCTTGTAAAATATTAGAGGAAGCTACTAGATTATAACTTGTAAAATATTAGATACAATGTCTCTCTAACGCGGACACATTCTCGTGTCCTGCCAAGTATATCTTATAATATTAGTAGGTTTTGTTTATGCAATAACTTAAGATGCCAAAAAAAGAAAAGGTGTATTGAAGAGGTATGTAATTGTAAGTAAGGGGTTAGATCACAAGAATTTTGTTACACTCACCCCCTCCCTCCCTCCCTCTCTCTCCCTCCCTCTTCCCCACTCTCTCTCTCTCGTGCCAACATGGTGTTTAAAAAAAAGAGTGATTTACTTATGGACACTAAACATTTTAGGTAAAACACGAAATGCTTTATTTATGTGCAGAAATTTCAAAGGAGGTCCGTTGACGTTTTTTTTATTGTTTTCAAAATTGTCTCTCAGACAATTCGAATTTTGATTTTTTTTTTTTTAGTTTTCATTCTTCTTTTTTTTTTAGTAGGGAAGTGCCTTAAATCTTGGGGCACTGTCCTACTAACAAAAAAATAAAAAATAAAAACATCAAAATTGGGGTTGACCGAAGCACAACTTTGAAAAAAAAAAAGTGAGTTAACCGATCTGCTTCGTAATTTTTGCATACGAGCAAACATTTTGTATTTTACCTAAAATTTTAGGATCTATATGTAAATCACTCTTTAAAAAAAAGAATCACATTGACATCACCAAATATTAAAACTTTACAAATATGGGCCAAACTTCCCAAATTTAATTAATTGAGTTTCACTTGTCATCCTTCTGCTTAAGGATGCATCTAACGTCGCGTCCTCCATTCCCACCTCCATTCCCACCATTAACATTAGTTTCATCTTATTGCCGAATTTTCAAAACTGAACTTTCATAGAACCGGTCTTAAAGATTTCGGGCTCAGGGATAGAACTTGTGTTACTGACTTGGCTGAACCAAAAATAAAAATAAAAAGACTTCATCCTCACGTTATGACTTAGAATTGCGACTTCGGTTATGATGATTTCAAGGCGATATGTATGTAATGTAAATGCCTCAACATATGTGGTTCTATGGCTGACTTGCTCTTGGGAGTTAGAGAGGTTGTAAGATGAGGTGGTTATAACAACCCAATTAACAGCTTTTACTTGCCCTCCATGAATTAGGTGTCCCTTGTGAGAGAGTCCATCATTTTTCTCTTCTCTTTTCAATCATGAAGCTTGGTTTGTGATCGAAGGTAATGCAAGCTACAGTGCCACGTGTAGTGCACGATTTGTTAGTAATATTTGAAAAACGTGCTCCGAATTACGATGTCAAAGAACCGACAACGCCATTTTTATCAAGCTGACATTGCTTGGAGGGGTCAATTTGTAAAGTCAAAGCCACGAATTGGATCCTCACTCAAATACAAAAGGTACAGAGGGACGGTCCCATCTAGGGGTGGCGATGGATTTGGATCCGACCCGGACCTGCGGGGTATATCCGTCCGTCACGGGTTGGGTATGGGTCTAGCATTTGGACCCAACAGGTTGGGTCAGGGTACGAAACTTCGACCTGAAAGTCTGGGTCCAGTTGGATCTGACCTGTACCTGTAAACTGTTAGAGATAAAATATTTTACTTTAAGCTCTATTCATTTGGGTGTATTAAGAATTGTATATAATTAGAACTAGTAGTAATCTTTAGTTATTAAACGACAAATCATACGGCTTGAAATCTAATAGCTGGTGATTGTGACTTTATTGTCAATAATACGGGTATATGAAGATAAAAAAAGGGGAAAAAAGAAAAGAAAAAAAGAAGCTCATAGTGAGCGTGACAATGGACTCCAGACTCGAGACCCAACGGGCACAAGTATGGGTCGGGTCCAAATCTAAAACCTGGGCCCCGAATCTATTCGGGTATAGGTCCAACAGGACCCAACCCATACCCGACCTATTGCAACCCCTATCCCCATCACAGGTGTGCATGGTGTAAGGGTGGCAAAGGACCAGGCTAGGCTTGGCCTTGGCCCGGCCCGGCCCTTTTCCCTATAGCCCTGGCCATGACTTGTTAGCACGGGGCTGGGCAAAAAGATAAGTGAAACATAATAAAAAGACATAACAAGAAAAAAAGAGGACCGGACTGCTCCAAGCGGGCCCAGCTCTGGCCCTCATGCCACAATTTGTGGCCCAAACCCTATATTTTTTATTCATATATAAGTGCATTAATCGTTATTGAGAGATAGAGAGAGATAGACTTCGATTATTGCTAGAGACAATGAGCATTCTGAACACTAAACGCATCGGGCCAAATATTGTGGTCCCTCCCCAAGTATTATGGGCTACTTCGTTGCACAAAAGATAGGTAATGAGAAACGTGAAAGGTAGTTCTGAGTATGATACACCTAACAAACAACCGAACAGAACAGCATCGATCTCAAACATCACACAAAGTTGAAATTTGTCCTCTTGCCTTTCTGGCCAAGTAACCACCCATCCAACAACAATTTGGAAGCATACTAATGATACCTGTTCCTGCATTCTGTATAGATATAGATATAAACATCACCCTCGAGGACCATCCGATGACGACAAAGGATGGCTGGGAAGTGTCCGTCGGTATTGACATCGTATGGTTGTAAGGATCAGTTTAAATCCGTGAACTCTATGAACAAGTACTACATTTTACCTTCTTATAAACATAAATGGCTGGTTATGGGGTTGAGGTCGTGGTGGTAGCACCATTTGAGCCTCAGCTACCGATCTAGATTTCGATTCTCACTTATGCATTAAAAAATTGCTAATTATTTTAAAAAATGGATAGGGGCCTATATTCCCCACTGATCTACCCAAAAAAAACAAACATAAATGAAAGAACATTTAAAATAAAAAAATAGAGAGAATCTTTACTAGTCCCTCACAATCAACATGAAATAAGAGCCGTTGAATTAATCACAACCGTAAAAAATTTTCACATCTATCTCTTAACTTAATGATTCAGACTCTAGATTTTAGAATTTCTTTTATTATTATTACTTTTTTTTTTTTGTATACCAAGACTAACGATTGGTCCTCTCTCTCTCAAAAGATTTGCGAAATTACCTAGGTCTTTTGGATCTTTGCTCCAAATTATCCAATTCAAGAAACAATTTTGGGATTGTATATTATGGGATCATTTATCGTTATTAGAAGTGTTGGGAATTGTTTGGGTCAAATAGAACAAAAAAGTAGTATAAATTAAAAAACATAGAAGCTTGCATCCTTTTTGTTTTCAGGCACACAAGAACACTACTTCTAGATGAGATTTGCCCCCTTCGATACTCTAAAAGTTGTACATAGGAAGGACAACTCATTCTCGGGATATAGAAAAACAGAGAGGATTTTTTTGATGCTTCAAAGCTCTATGCACTAGAGCTTGAAACCCACCATAGGCACCAGAGTCTAGTGTTATTATAGAGAGAGAAAGAGTGTATAGTGAAAGAGATAAGTCCATTGTTATGCTCTCTGGAATTCCACAGAGAAAGGTGTATTAGAGAGTTGTGAAAGTCTATTCTCTATTTCGTAAGAGAAAAAAAAACCTTTTTTATGGACCTATAAAGAGGCAGCTCATTTACTGTACGAGTGGTTACATGCACTACCAACAGTGACAAGTTACATGCACGTCCTTAATTCGATAGCTGCTGTTATAAGGCATTTTTTTTTCAATGGCTAGTGACTGTTGGATATCCCACAAGAGTTGTGCTCACAAAAATCTATCGAGCCTCTAGCTTGACCCGTACAAGTGCTCGGGCGAGGGGCACTTCATACGTGAAGTGCAAAGTCCGCCATCAAGCGCCCTTGCACGTGCGCATCACATGCACCACCATTTTCTCATTTGTATTAAGAGTATAAGGTATGAGAATGCCAATACTTAAATATCACTTTATTTACTCTCTCCTCTTCAATATGGGACTAAAATCCCACAATTTTATCTCTCTACAAAATACAGATTAGGAAAACCTTACAAAACCATATTGTTGTTTTGAAATATACAAAAGTATTTTTTGAAAAAAAATTTCTAACAACAAGAGGTCACAATTGTTACTAGCCATAAGATATCAAATTGGATGGCTTGGGGTGTACTACAAAGTTCGAGAAATTTTTTTTTGAGCTCTTATGAACAAGTGTAAATGTGAGCTCCTTGTATTAATAAAATGGTCTCTTTGTATAGTTTTCCAACAATTTTGGTTTTTTACCTTTAATTTAGAAGATATAAAACACATTTTAGAAACCCAACTCAAGTAGGTGCCCTGGTCCCTTGCGGTTCCTTGTCGCCTTAGTGACCCAACAGCTTCAGATTAGTTCACTCAGTTTAGCCTCGCCAAGTTGGAAAAAGAGTATCGAAAAAATTCAAAACATTATGAAAACCAAAATAAGTTTCTTTGTGAAATAAAAAATTTTAAATTTATATTTTCGACCCTAAGGACTCGTCCAACTCGTGTTCTATTGGAAATTATTTGGGTGAAATAGGGGCAAAAAATGAAAATAAAAATGAAATAGGTGAAAATCATTACAGCTTTTGGGCACGTGGAGTGCTTTCTCAAGGTAATATATTCCCCTTTTTATATATGTAAAAGGACCCTACTGAATGTGTCTCCGACCGGACCTTCCCATGCCCGTCATCTAGCACCTAGCACCTAGTACCTTTCTATGACTAGTAAGTAGGCCCCCCCTCTCCCTATTGATCGCAGCACTTCCCGATTATTCTCTAATGTGCATATTCTTCTTGAAGCACCTTACTCCCTCTATTTTCCACTGCCCCTCTCCCTGATTCAACAGCTTGTTGATATTCACTGCCCCTCTCCCCCATTATGATTCAACCGCTTGTTGAAGGATCAGTTAGTGCTAGACTGGAGAAAGAGCGGGATCATACTCCATCTAGAATATTCACTCTTTTCAAAGTGGTTGGCACATATCTAATAGATGGCCAGTTTTTGCAAGGGCTGAGATTGCAGCCTCTCCTTCTAAAAGAGAGGGTTAGATTATTAGTGACATCTAGGGTCGAGCACCAGGCAGTATCAAATATTCTATCAATCTTGTATTTCTATCATCAACAAATATTGGAATATCCGGAAA
>NW_006498057.1:10782948-10798919 GCF_000471905.2 Amborella trichopoda | reverse complement strand
CATGAAAATTCTTAATGGAGTGCCCTCATTTTTTATTGAATTCCTAAAAAACAATATTTATAATGAATTTTAATAATTTTTTCGAATTTTTTTTAAGCTTTATTCTGACCGATTCACCCGATTCCCGATCCGGATCGCCGATTCGCCGATCCGGATCGGTTTTTTGGAAGCTCGATCCGGGTCACCGATCCGTTTTTTAAACCATTGGTTACAGGTATGGTTTACAGAGGTGACAGCCTCACTTGTAGAAATAAGATTGCAATATGTTGTCCATTTTAATCGAAAGGGATAGGTTTAGCGTAGTAATTCTTTTAAGTTAATGTCAAGAAGGCCTTGCATCACCAAGGGTCTAAGTGCCTCAGCCCAAGGCTTTTGGAGAGAGAGAGAGTACTGAGGAGTTAAAAAACTTCATTTAGGTGATAATAACCAGAGATGCCAAGGTCAGGTACAGGACACACGCCAATGATAACATGAGGCCTCCAATTACGGGTTAGGAGAGGAAGTTAAAGGAGCAGTCTCTGCTCCCCTAGAGAGCGGGAGGTCCGAGGAGGCTCAAGCTCATATCTACTCTACGCAACGCAATTCTCTATCTTAACGTTGGAGATAGGAACATGGCTGAGGAGAATAAATTGTTTAAGTTCAGGGTCGGGTTGAAACCAATGGCCCAAGCTAAGATAAGGCAATATGGAGGGAAGGATCTCCCAACAGCATTGATTGTTACGGAGAGCTTTGTTGACCTTGTCGGATGGTTCATGATAAGGTAAGGGACAAGGTTGAAGGGACATAGCTACCAGTAGGGCAGTCCAAGGGGGAGCCTTTAGGCAAACCAAGTGCAAAGGACTTCTCAAGTTATTCCATGTGCAAACACCATCATTGAGCCAAGGACCATCCTCACAAGCAATCATGCATACTTCAACCCTTCGTAACCAACTCTTTGCCATGCAAATGGTAGCAAGGGAAGTGCAAACTCGAGATGCCCTCTTGTTTATGAAGGTCACCCAAACGACACGCAAGTTCAAGCGATGGTGGACATTGGTAGGGTTGCAAATGGGCCTCGCCAGCCCTGGCCCCAGCCCAGCCCAAAAGAGAGTAAGGTAAGCCTAGAACCAGCCCGTACTCATAGCATTTTGGTCTGAGCCCGGCGCCCAGCCACTTAGATTAGACTTTTTTATGGCAGCTAAGGCCTCGGGTGTGCTCCACCATTAATGGATGAGACCATAGTTATTGGGAGCACCCAACTAGGGTGGCGCTCTCGCTCCGAAACCCAGCTACGGCGCTCCGTAGCCGGGATCTCCACCATAACTCGTTCCCTACTTTTTGGGAGCTCGCTCTTATTTTTAAGATTCTCAATCCCGTTCACAACGGAGCTCGCTCCTGATACTGCACGGAACATGTTCCTTAAATTTTAGGATCTCATTCGTCAATGAATTAGATCCCCGCTTCTAGAGTTTTAAGAGAGCGATCCCTACATTTCCAGAACTCTATCCCTATTTGTCCGAAACATCTTTAAAGAAACTTCTTAAATAAAATAATTATATTTTAAGCCAAATTTTCATAAAAGTGGAGTTCTGCGATGGGAGCGTGGACTAATCATGCACAGAACGTGATCTTTCCTTGAATGGAGCTCAATCCTTTCCAAATAGGAACTCGGTCATTCTTAGATGGGGGCACGATCTCGTTGTTGATGGGAGCACGATCCTAATTAATATGGGAACACAATCCCATTTGACATGGAAAGCGTTCCCGTTAAATAGGGATCTCGATCCCGATGTATTGGGAACGCGCTCCCTATTCATACGGGATCTCCATCTGCTATTTTTACCCTCACCGAAACTCGCTCCCCGAGTTCTGGAGCTTTGGGCAGACGTCGCTCCGACACTCCCACTCCCAGAATGGGAGCCGTTCCTGCTCCCACTCCCAATAACTATGGATGAGACATGCCCTTGTGTGGTCCTTGTTGTTTGCAAAGAGAAGGGGAAGAAAATATTAAATGTGTTGCAGCTAAAGGCAGTGTAGCAACAAGGACAAGTAAACTACTTGGTGGCCTCATGACTAATGAGGGATGCCTCTCACAGTTAATGGGCTATGATGAAGTATGCAGATATCATGCTACAGAAGCTCGCCAAGAGCCTACATTGGTGAGCAGCATCGAGCTAGAGCCTAGCAGACGCCCACATGCAAAAGCCCCATACCCTTCATAGTTGGCCTAGCGCCACAAGCAATTGGACAAGCTGTTGGGTGCAGGGATTTTCTAGCCATCAAAGTTCCCTTATGGAGCATCGGCCTTATTCCAAAAAAAGCATGATGGCTCATTGAGGATGTGCATCAACTACCATGCCCTCAACAAACTGATGGTAGAAAATTGCTATCCCTTGGCTCTAATTGATGACTTGCTCAACCGGCTGGCTAAGGCTAGGGGCATCAACAAGCTGGGATTGCACTCAAAGTATTGTAGAGGTGATGAGGAGAAGACAACTTGTGTGATCCTGTACAGATCCTTCAAAATTCTTATAATGTCATGGGAGCTGACTGATGCCATGGAAACCTTTTTTCATTTGTTAACTAATGTCTTTCATGAGTACATAGATGTCTACCTTGTGGTGTACCTAGATGACATTATGGTTTCCAGACCTTGGAGGACCAATTTTGGCATAAGATGGAAAAGATACACGTTCCGCGTAACTGACTTTGACTAACCCTTTGAGATGCAAACCAATGCCTCAAACTATACAATCGAGGGAGTATATCCAAGATACTAACCCAATAGCCTTCAAGACTAGAAGCTCGATGAGACCAAATTACTTTAGCTCAATGAGACCGAGCCACGATACTTGATCTACAAGAAGGGATGACCATTATGGTGCGTCATCTGAGTGCCTAGTGCCACAACCTATATGGAAGTAAGTTTGTCATGTGCACCGAAAGGGTCTAAGAAGGCAAGATGGCAGGAGTTCTTGGTTGAGGCCTTAGTAGGAAGATGGTAGTCGTTCTTAGCCAAGATCAACTACACCCTAGAGCATAAGACAAGGAAAAGAAATGCGGTCATCAATGCCTTGAGCCACAAGAATGACGACCAACAATGATCACAACAATGGGCGGAGTAGAAGACGATTAGTTAGATGCATTTGGAAGGATACTAATTATGACCCTATGACCTAAAAGCTGGTGAGTTGGTGTAGCAGGGGTTTAAGAGGAAAATATGGTTTTTATCATCACTCTCATTGATCCCATTCCAGCACATCAAGAAATAAAACTGTTTACGATGCAAATCGGAGAGATCTTCAGAGGAAGATCCCTCAAATGCGTATCACAAACTGATTTTTTTAAGTGTGATAGAGAGTGGGGACAATCAAATTTTATGACATTATGTCTTAAAACTTGGTGAGTTGGTGTAGCAGGTTTAAGAGGGACATATGTTTTTTATCATCAGTCTCATTGATCTCATTCCAGCACATCAAGAGATAAACTATTTACGACGCAAATCGGAGAGACCTTCAGAGGAAGATCCCTCATATTCGTACCACAATCTGATTTTTTTAAAGTGTAATAGAGAGTAGGGACAATCAAATTCTTATCTGAGGTCAGATCTACTCAGAAATGAGCAGATATGCTCTCAGATCAGTGGCAGAGCCAGCATCGATCTGAAATGCAAAATACTACGTAAAATGCAATAAAACTAATTTAATTCTAATAAAATAAACAAAAATGAAAAGAAATACATGAAAGAGTAAAAATGTACCAGACCAAGCCAGTTGGCCGGGGCTCCCGAGGCTTCGAGGCCTCACCCATATCAGGACCGGCTGAGTTTATGTCATGTGTCCTCTTTGTTTCTCTTCACGTTTTGACCAGGCCTTGGATTGGTTGGATGGATTTCTTAATCTAAGGGTTGCAGATGGCCTAAAGCTAAGGTTTTCCTAAATCTAGGATATTCTCAGGTCTTACAATCTCACAGCTTTCTCTAGGTACGCAAGCTAATAAGGTTTAACCCCCTAAATGAACCTGAAATGATCTTTTTATATGCTAAAAATCGTTTGGAATGGGTAATAAACCATAACCAGAAGATTTTCCAACCTGGACTGCCATTTTGGTGGTCCAAGGATTGGGCGACACTGGTAGTGTCTCCAAGAGTCCTGGTTCAATGAACCTGTCCAAAAATGATTTGGGAGGGGTTGGCATGAGAAAACTGCCAATTCGGGGCAGTCGGAGCTGGGAAACACCAGCCAAACCAAATCTTCTCAAAATTGGTAGATTCCAATTTTGGGTGATTTTTGAGCTGTTGAGATGCTGCTTGCCAAAAATCAGCCGATTTGGGTCAGTCTAGGTTGGGCGACACCAGTGGTGTCTCCAAGACCAAATCTGCCTAGAATTGGCATATTCTTGTCTGGGCTGATTTTGGAGCTGTTGGGATGCTGCCTGGCAAAATTCAGCTGATTTAGGTCAGTTTGGGTAGGGCAACACCAGTGTCGCCCAGACCAAATCTACTAAGAATCGACAGATTCTTGTATTCGATGATTTTGGGGTTGTTGGGATGTTGTCTGTCAAAAATCAGCCCATTTGGGACAGTTTAGGCTGAGCGACACCAGTTCCAGACCAAATATGCCTAGAATTAGCATATTCTAATTATGGGGGGATCTACGGGGTCTTGTGATGCTGCTTGCCAAAATTTAGGTTAAAATGAGGTGTTTTGCTATTTTTGATGATTTTTTTTACTAAAACAGGGTCTTCGACAGGATTCTAGATCACAAGGCAGGCAGTATGGATAATGGTGGTCTATAGTTTGGGAGTTTACTGGGATAGTGTGGTCCTAAGGTTGTCTATGGTTTAGAAAACCATTGAATTTACCAATTCACAAAATGGGGTATCTACAGTTGCTCCTCTTTGGCACTCTTTGTCCTTCGAGGGACAGGTGAGTGTCAAAGAAGTAGAGGCTACTGACATTTAAATTTATCTGATGTCACAGAGCCAGAGGGCACACCAACTTTCCCTCCAAGACATTGCACTCCCCGGTCACCCACCTAGGGCATATTTATCCTAGGGTTTTCGACGTGGGACATTCCGGTGAGTTACACAAGCTTGGAACTTGAGTTGGATTTCTGACCATTCCACGTAACTTCAGACATTTTCATTTTTAAAGTCTTGAACCTTGCATTTTCTTTTATTCCCTTAGGGTTTCCTAAGGTCTTCTCTAAGTTTTACTTGTTTAGGAAAAGGTTTGCCTGGTCAATTATGAAAAGAGAGATGATGCAGCAATACGGTAATTATCATATACGAGTGTCCAAACCCCCTTGTTTTTTTAAAAAAAAACGTTTTAGAAATTTTGATAATAAGGAGAGTTTTCTAATAGAACCAGGAGCTTAAAATAGGTTACGAGTTTAACAAAAAAATTAAGGTTTTGAAAACACAAGACATATAGTGACTCATTTCGAAAAGAGAAAGATATTTTGAAAAACAAATTTTTATGAGCAGTTTTAGCTCCTGCAACCATAGAGCCCTCTATGCAGTTTAACGTCATGCAACGATGGATAGAATGCACCCGACCATTTAGTTCATACAGGACTAAAAGGATACACCCGACCTTTTATGTCATACAGGGCTAGACATTTTATGAATACACCCGACCTATAATGTCATGCGAGGTTAGACATTTTCTTAATACACTTTACCTTTAACGTCATACGGGCGAGACGTTTTTCCTATCTCAGCTCTTTTACGTCGCATCAGTTTGATGTTTTTTCTAAACTGGATTTTGGTTGGCAGTTTAGGCTCGTGCCACTAAGGAGCATTTTCTTTTTGAAATTGATTGGCAGTTTAGGCTCATGCCAATGAGAAGCATTTGAAAACTTTTGAAAATCAATTAAATATATGAAAAATAGTCGTTCTTCAAAACACAGATGCATAACAAAACCAATTTTGGTCCTCGGAAGGCTCTAGAATTGGAGCAAGGGAATTTTTGTCAAAAATGTTTAAGCTACACTAGTAGTGTCACCTGAGTGCCACGCCTTGTGCCGCTCAATTTTTATTTTTTTATTTTTTTTATTTTATTTTAGAGGAAAAAGGTGGCGCTGGGAGACAAGGGCAGCGTCGCCCAAAATTTTGCTTTGTTTTTTTTTTAAGGGGAGGACACATCATGTGTCTCCTGAGTTGGGTGACACGGGTGGTGTCGCCCAAAAAACAATTTTGGGTAGTGTCATGCAACGATGGACAAATACACTGACCCTTTATGTCATACGGGGCTAGACTGATATACCCGACATTTTATGTCATACGGGGCTAGACATGTTCTAAATACACCTGACCTTTAACGTCATATGGGATTAGACATTTTCTAAATACACACGACCTTTAACGTCATACGAGACTAGACGTTTTTCCTATCTCAGCTCTTTTACGTCGCATGAGTTTGACGTTTTTTTTAACTATATTTTGGTTGGCAGTTTAGGCTCGTGCCACCAAGGAGCATTTTCTTTGTGAAATTGGTTGGCAGTTTAGGCTCATGCCATCGAGGAGCATCTAAAAACTTTTGAAAATCAAGTAAATCTATGAAAAACAGTTTGTTTTTGAAAGAAAAATGCATAACAAAACCAACTTTGGTCCCCAGAAGGCTCTAGAATTGGAGCAGGGGCATTTTTGCCAGCGACACACCCTGCGCAATTTTTTATTTTTTTAATTATTTAATTTTATTTTAGAGGAAAAAGGTGGAGCTGGGTGACACGGGCAGCGTCACCCAAAATGGTTTTTTTTTTTTGTTTTTTTTAAGGGGAGGACACATCACGTGTCCTCCTAAGTTAGGCAACACGAGGAGCATCCCCCAAAAAGAAAAAAAAAAATTTTGGGCGACACAGGTAGTGTTGTCCAAAATTTTTGTTTTTTTTTTGTTTAATGGGGAGGATACATTACATGTCCTCCTGAGCTGGGCGACACAAGTTGTGTTGCCCATGCGACACGGGTAGTGTCGCCAAAAAAAAAATTCCTTTTTGTTTTCTCTCTCTTGCTCTTACTCGTTTCCTTTTTTTTGAATTTATGCTTGGGTTTGATTTTCGCTCTTTTATCATGAATGATATGCAAAATCTTACGTGTGCAAGTGATTCATTGAGTTTTGAGGGACATTTGCACACACTTTTCAGACTGAATGACAAACGCAGTCACCCCAGTTATCGAGTTTTGTCCCAAAATTCCAATTATCGGACCGTCATACACACATACGGTGATGGGTTCACCTCTTTTTGCCTCAGGGGATCTAGTCGAGAGGGAGAAATCTCTCAAACTAGCCAATGTCGTCATTGGTGAGGTTCACTCATCTCCGATATGTGGTAGTTGGTAGTTATACTCATACAACCATGGAGTGCCTAGCTAGTTTCAAGCTTTCAGAACAGGTATAGGAAGTTGGCTTTGAGAGCAAGGCGAGATTGACTAACAGTTTAATCTCTTGTAGTGATGAAAGAGGTCCTTTCTCGATTTTAGAAAAGGAATTCTGAAAATGACTTCTTTTTTTTTTATTTATGAGAAAATGAAAGATTCCTTTGGAAAGAATTTTCCAAAGAGGGACGGGCCATATAGTTTTTGCCACCTGTGGCCCCTTTGGTGGTCATTTCCTTTATTTCTTTTTTATTCACGTATTTAAAAATCATGAAATGGATTTCCTTGTGAGATCGTGAGGGCTCATGAGACTTGAAGTTACCCTTGGTCTTTGGACCTTCCATCTTGTGTTGCGCAAAACCATAAGGAGTTATTTGGGTTCTTGCTGGGCTTCCTTATTGGAGAGGTCTCAACGTTCTTCCCAGGGTTCATTGAAGTCTTTGGGTTTCTAATTCATGTTGCATTCCCATATCTTCACGAGGTTGGTTTAGTTGGGAACCAGTAGGGATTAGGAGGAGTCTTTATCCTCAGGGTCCGCTTATACAGTATTGTTGTGACTTGCAAGTACCTGTTTATACTTGAGGTTTTGGATCAGGACCTCCTTTTTGGAGGATTTTCTTTTCTTGATTCTATTTTTACCTATGGTGCTCTCTTCAGGTTTTCACCACGCCCTTCATTTTTTTTTTTTTTTCGTGATGCCTTTTCAAGTTTTCACCACATCTTTCATTTTTTTTTTTTTTAAGCCCATTACGGCTAGTATTTTCTGAGATACATTACATTAATGGCTTTGTTAAGTTCATACCCCTCCTGATTTTTATTTTGTAAGAATTGCCTACATGCACAAGAGTTACCACGAATGGCCGGCCCCTCCCAATTACGTTTGAATTTGCCTAATGGATGTGGATTTGCAAGAGTGTTGAATTTGCCTAATTTGTTTTTTTGTGATGCCTTTTCAGGTTTTCACCACATCTTTCATTTTTTTTTTTTTAAGCCCATTACGGCTAGTATTTTCTGAGATACATTGCATTAATGGCTTCGTTGAGTTCATACCCCTCCTGATTTTTATTTTGTAAGAATTGCCTACATGCACTCGGGTTACCACGAATGGCCGGCCCCTCCCAGTTAGGTTTGAATTTGCCTAATGGATGTGGATTTGCAAGAGTGTAGAAGATCTTCTCGAGTACCATGTCTCCTTCTCTGAATTGTCAGGGAATAAATTTTCTTTGTATGCCCTCTCAATTCTACGATGGTAGGCTATGATGTTTTGTGTTGCTCGTAGTCATCTTTCGTCTAGAGTGTCGAGGGCAGCGACTCGTGCTTCGATCTTTTGTTCCTTGTCTAAATCATTGTGAATGAGCACTCGGAGGGACCGTATCTCAAATTCAATGGGCAACATAACCTCCTTACCATATACTAATGAGTATGTGGTCATGCCAGTAGGAGTCTTCTCACTTGTTTGAAAGGCCCATAACGTGTCATTTAACTTTTCATGCCAATCTTTACCACCTTCTATTATTCTATCTATAATTCTGAGAAGTCATTTGTTTGTGGCATCTGCTTGTCCGTTTCTTTGAGGGTAGTAGGGTGGAGAATTTTTGTATTATCCGCAACCTTTTGCACACCTTAGCGACCCTTTCATTTTTTATGTTGGTTCCATTGTCAGTAATGATTTATTCTGGAATGCCAACTTGAACACTATGTTACTTTTTATGAAACAGGCAACATGCAAACCTTCAATTTTGACAAATGATGCGGCCTTTACCCATTTTGTGAAGTATTATGTAGCCGTTAGTATGTAATGACGGCCATTCGAGGCTTTTGGTGAAATCATTCTGATAATATCAAGGCCCCATATGGAAAATTACCGTACGGGCAGTGTTGGATATAGACGATGCAGGGATGAGGTCTCCATAAAGTTGACATTTGGTTCACCTCTTAACAAATTTCCAAAAATCCTCGGCCATGGTGGTCCAATAAAAGCCTTGGCATCTGATTTTCTGAGCCAAGGCAGCTGCCCCGGAGTGACCTCCTTTATTGTGCAATTCTGTTAATAACTGGTCGATTTATTATTGATCGAGGCACCACAAGATGACGCCATCAAAGGATTTCTTGAACAGAAGATCATCTCTTATTACGAAACCCATAGAAAACCTTCGGACTGCTTCCTTATCATTTATGGTGGCTCCATCGGGGTATGACCCGTCTTTCAACAGGGACAACACATCGTGAAACCATGGTTTTGCCTTGACCAACACGTCCGAGGCCACGAAAGACACTTCCTAATCGTTCTCATTTTCTTGCTCTATTTCCTTTTCCATCCTTAGTAAGGAAGGGTTATGTTTGTGGCTTATGTAAAATGGCAGTGTGATAACTTCTAAAGGAATGTCAACCATTGAAGCAAGGGTTGTAAGGGTGTCAGCGAACAGATTATTTTCCCTAGTTACATGCTGGAAGGTGATTTGCTTAAAATATTTTATCATCTTCTCCACCTTTTCTTGATAGGGTTTGAGTTTTTCTTCTTTAACCTTCTAAATCCCTTGAATTTGGTTTATGACAAGCAAGGAGTCACCAATGACTCATATTTGCTGGATTTTCAGTTCCATGGCATTCTCGAGCCCGACTATCAGGGCTTCGTACTCAGCAATGTTATTGATACTTGAGAAATTCAGTCAAATGGCTGTTGGCATTAAAATCTTCTCTGATGAGCATAGTCTAACCCCTACATCTGACCAGTATTCGTTCCTTGCACCACCGAAGTATAGCTTCCAAGTCAAGTCCTCAATTGTGAAGAGGTCCTCATCAGGGAGATCCATGTTAACATGAGTGTTATCTGGCAGTACGTGTTCACTTAAGTGGTCAACAATGGCTTGTCCTTTGACCGATTTTTTAGTAACATGTTCGATCTTGAACTCGCTCAATAGCATTCTGCACTTTGTCAAACATCCATTAAGGATTAGTCTTTTCAATGGTACTTGAGTGGGTCTATTTTTAAGATGAGCTTGACTGTATAAGATAAGATATAGTGTCTGAATTTTTGCATAGCCCAAACAAGCATTAAGCAATATTTCTCCACATTCGTGTACATCTCATAGTCAACCATGGTTTTACTAATGTAATACATAGTTTGCTCTTTTCTATAGTCATCATATTGTCCTAATATTCCCCCATGGTTTTGTCTTTCATAGATATGTATAGTAGTAGGATTTTGTGTGGATTAAGAGGATTAAGGATGGGAGATTTGGTTAGGTACTCCTTAATTTGGTCAAAGGCCTCTTAGCGTTCATTGTCCCATATGAATGGGTATCTTTCTTAAGGAGTCTATTGAAGGGTGCACACTTATCTGCCAATTGTGAGATAAAATATCTTATGGCTTTTATGCGACCTTGAAGCCCACGGATTTCTCTGATGTTCTGAGGAGGAGGCATTTTGGTGATGGCTCGTATTTGGGATGAGTCCACCTCAATGCCTCCTTGGCTTACTATAAAGCCTAGTTATTTGCCGGATTCAACTCCAAACGTACATTTCTGTGGATTGAGTTTGAGTTGATGTTTCTGGAGTCTTTCGAAAATGGTTCTCAAGTTAGTGATGTGATCGGACCTGGTCTTCGATTTAACTAGAATGTCGTTGAAGTAGTCTTCCATGATGGTGTGCATTAAGTCATGGAAGATGCTAGTAATTACATGTTGATATGTTGCCCTTACATTTTAGGCCAAAGGGCATGACACAGTAGTAGTAGGTTCCCCATTGCATTATGAATGATGTTTTAGTATGGTCTTCTTCTGTCATGAGGATCTGGTTGTAACCCGAGAAACTATTCGTGAACGACAACATCTCGTCCCCCGTAATGTTATTGACCAAGGCATCTACGTTTGGTAACAAGAAATTGTCTTTGGGACATGCCTTGTTGAGGTATTTGTAGTCGACACACAATCGGATTCTCCCGTCTTTCTTAGGTACGACCACTATGTTAGACAACCATTCAGAGTAGTCGAGAGGGGTAATAAACTTTGCCCCGAGTAGTTTATTGATTTTTTCTTTGATTTTGAGCTCAAGGTAGGTCTTCTGATGTCAAAGTTTCTGCCTTACTGGCTTTGCCCCTTCATTGAACACTAGGTGATGTTGCACCAATGTTAAATCCAACCCTAGCATATCATCGTATGACCAGGTGAAGACATCACGATACTCCTTGAGAAAGGAAATCATGTTTTTCAACTCCCCAAGAGATAATGAGGTTCCAATATTGGCTAACCTTGTGTCCTTCTCGGTTCCCAGGTTGATGTCGATTGTCTCTTCAATGGTAGCCGTTGGGTCACCATCGAATCTCTTCTTGAAAACAGGTAAATGAGCACAATTGCCTGTGTCAAAGTCAATTGTGTATACTTTCAAGTCCACGTCAGCGAAAAGGTCTTCAATTCCCAATTCTTGTGTGTGCTGAGGTGTGAAAGGAGAATCCTTCACCACTTGGGGATTAAGGATCACCTTTGGCCGTTTCAAAAGACGGGCATCGAGGGGGTTGAGGCTTTGAATGCCTCAGATACAAAGCCCAGATAGCATGAAGGCTTCATCCGGCTTTAAAATAAGGTGAGAGAACACCTGAATCCCTTTCAATCCCTGCTTTCGACTTTGGCTTCGGTGATTCAGAGATCGCCTCCGTTACGCCCTACCCTTAACTTCCCAAGCCTTATCCTGGTTGGAAGCCTCGGGAGAAGAGCATGTGCCAAGACTCGAGGGACTCGAAACCATATCAATGTTAACATTGGATGATGTCTTCCATCAATGTGGAAGTTTGAAGAATTTGAGGAACAGAGTTGCTGACCTCTAGGCATTTGAGTTGGACTTGGAGGTGTTTCTCATTCTTTCTTCGAGGGTATCAACCATCAGTTGATGGGGTTGAAGATTCATCCTCCTCGGGTTAAGGAATCGATCTCGCCAACCTGAAGCTCGATAAGGGTTGCCTTAGCAAGCGTAATGGGAAACTTTGGGGTGTTGGCCCCCTGATTGGAGGATGATTCCTTATCGTTGATCCGGACCACATCGATTTCTAACACATCATCCTCATCATATTGGTCCCACTTAGGTGGGTCATCGAGGTTTTGGGGTGAAGGGTTCCCTTTTAGAAGACTCAATAGATCCTCTTGGAGTTCTTAGAGGTGGTAACCACAAGGGAATATGAATTGAGCTAGGTCTTCTTCTTCATCTCCATTCTCGATAATGTGAATGACAACGTTCCCTTTCGGGTTGTCATGGGCTTTCGTCTTTCCGACCATTGTGACCGTACTTTCAGGAAGAGGATTCGTGAAGATACCCATCTTTTGATTAGGCTCTTCAACAGGCTGATTTGTCGGTGGGACAGTGATATCCCCCCTATCAATCAACCCTTGAATAACATGTTTCTAGCAATTTTGAGTGTCATGTGCATGGTTTCGTTGCC
Source organism: Amborella trichopoda (assembly GCF_000471905.2). The sequence continues at coordinate 10,786,132 of NW_006498057.1, read as the reverse complement.
ATTTGCACCATTTGCTCATATCCGTGACTTAGAATTGTGGCTCGGATGGCATTGGAGGTAAACCATGCCTTTAAGCAGGAGTAATTCGAGAACTTTTTCTAATGGGTCTTTGAGAAGAGTGAAATTATCCTCTCGACTTTGGTTGTTATTTTGAGCGTTAGCTTTAGGCCAACCCATTTGGTTTTGGTTCTGATTGCTTCGTTGAATGGCTAAACCTCGAGCCTAGCCATTACTGACAATTTCATAAACTTGACTGGAACTATTCCCCTTGTTGTTGTTGTTGTTGTTATTGTTGTTCTTATTTATCTTGTTTTGAGGAGTGGTTATAGGTTTATTCTCGGGCTGGTGTTGAGGGGTGTTCCTCTGACCCTTTCGTGACATGTCGTCCAATGAATCATGGAGTCGAAAGAGTAGGGGATACGACCTTGGCTGAAGAAGGTCTTGTATTCGGGAGCGGCATTTTCTAGGGCCATGGAGATCTTGGCCGGGTCTGTGAAATCTTGGTCGGATCTTGACATTCAATGACCCGCATTGCCGCCTCGCGGAATCGATTAATGAAGTCCTCGAAGGATTCTCCAGGGTTTTGCTTTGTTGTGCTGAGTTTGCTCAGGGACAGAGGTCGTGGTATCGATCCACAGTAGTGAGAGACGAATAGGTTGAACATTTCATCTGGAGTGATGTGCGGTTGAGTACACATCATTCTTTGATGCTAGTTCAGAGCCTTGCCGGACAGCGTTTGCATGCAAAAATATGGCCTTCAGTTGATTTGGCCTATCTTGTAAAGTTGGAACGAAGAGGAGGTATGCATGAACATGAGTATCTGGATCACTCTTCTAGTTGAACTTGTTTCAAAATTTTGGGATGACAATGTGAAGGGAAGGTCCTCCATGCCTCAAAGGATCTCATGAACATAGGCCTTCGAGGCTAAAACTTCGTGAATGCCCAATCTTAGAAGCATGTCTTGCATTTCTTTCATGCCGCCTTTGTATTGAGCATTCGGCATCACAATAAGCCCACCAGTTGGCGGGTTCCCAAATGTAGACTGATGAGTCAAAGCTTGGGGTAGAGATTGGGTCACATGGACCTGAGGCTGGTGAGCTGCAATCATTGGGGCGGTTTGATATACCTAGGCCTGAGGGACGTATTGTCCCATAGTTGCCGCCACAGGCTACGAGAATTGCACGATCTGTTGGACCGGATGGATTATTGTGATCGATTGAAGAATCGATTAACTTGGTTGCCCTATAATACTAAACTGGTTTGGAATTGACCCATGTGCTGGGGCATGGACAGTGTAGCCTCAGTCAACTAACTTTGAAGGGCAGCTTGGATACTTACATCACCTAGGGTTCGGTTCAGGTCAATACCTCTGTTTCGTACAGCATTCAGGTTATCATGAGTTGTATTATGGTGGCTTGAAACCGGATTAGATCCCCTAAACCTAGGTGGGTCTTGGTTTCCAGACCGTTATGCCTCAGAGTTATCATGATTTGAGTTATGGGAATGACCATTTAACACTACATGAACCTCTTCTCTTACTCTAATCTTGCTTTGAGTGCCGAAGAGCCCTTGCAGGACGACCCCAGGTCGAACCCCTTGACTAATCAAAGTCTTTCGAGTGGAGCTAGCTTTTCGAGCAACATAGATTTCAGGATCTGGAACTGATCCTTGAGACTCAGCTTCGAATTGAAGACTTGGGCACTAAAAAATGGACGGCCCGGATTCTGGCCATAATCTCATGGGATTGCGGCATGCTGGTTTCTAGGTTTGGGAATGTTAGGTTTGGAGTCACATTTGGAACAATCATCATAATCGCCCTAGGTGATCGACATGATGGCTTTGCCTTAACTTAGTCTTAGAACCTGATCTAGACTCGACGGACTAAGACCTGATCTAGACGCGACAAACTAAGACCTAATCTAGACTTTGGTCTTGCTAGACTTGATGGAGACCTAGGCTGAGGTTGGACCAGATGCACCTTCCAAGACTCTATGGGTTAAGGTTCGAACCCTAAATTAAGATGGACCTGGTCTAATCCTAGAGGCAATTATATATCTAAACCTACATTGAGATCTAGACTAGATGGTTACGAGTCTTGGCTGGGACTGAGAGGGCCTAGGTTCGGACCTGGGTATAAACTCGGTTCGGACCTGGGTTAGGCTGGGCACAAGCCTGGGCTTGGAACTAGAGAGTTTGAGATTTAAACTGGATGTGGACCCAGACTAAGATTTAGATGAGATTTGGTGTGAGCCTTGGCTCACATCAAGAGGGAGCCTAGGTTTGGACCCGATTGTGAACCTGGTTCAGACCCGATTGTGAACATGGTTCAGACTTGGGCTCTGGGTACAAGCCTGGACTCGGACCCAAAAGGTTTCAAATTTCGACCGGGTGTGGACCCGGACTAAGATCTAGGTGAGATTTGGTGTGAACTTTGGCTCGCAATAAGAGGGAGCCTAGGTTCGGATCTAGTTGTGAACCTGGTTCGGACCTAAGCTAGGCTGAGTATGAGCTTAGACTCAGACCCAACAGCGTTCAACTTGGACCAGAAGTGGATCCAGACTGAGATCTAAGACTGATCAACTCTGATAAGCAAACAACGCACTCGAAATTTTTTCCCTAAACTGTAGGTAGGCTAGTATTGGATTTCTAATTAAAGAAATGCGGCTAAGCTAAGTGGGTCCCCACATAGGTCTTGGCCACCTGTTAAAGGAATCATCCAGGTCCTACTGTGCATGGAGTTGCTTTGAGGCTAAGGATTATGGAAGGGCGCTCACTATTAAAGTTACGTGAATCTCAACTGCCTCGGCTCTCAAGGTTAGGCTCCCCACACGACAGTTAATGTAGGATTTTAGGGCTTTTCAAAAAAATTTGCTGGTTTCCCGGGTTTCCCAGTCCATTGTGTGTGTAACAAAGCACACAAGCAAAAAGAATTGACAAAAAAGCAAACACCAAGTAGCAGAAATAATGTGAGCGCTTGGCACAAATCGTGTCAAGCGATGTGTGCTTCGAGGCGGAGTTCACTTGAGAGCACAGTAAAGGTGGACAAGTAAGCCTGAGAAGATGTTCAGTTATGCAAAGTGCAACCAGGTACGACCTGTGCCTGGTTGGGTGCAGCCCGAGTCGAGGGTAACTCGATCAGGACATAATTCGAAGCGGGTGCAGGCAACACTCGAAATACATTTTT
>NW_006498057.1:10738575-10772406 GCF_000471905.2 Amborella trichopoda | reverse complement strand
TTACACTCTCTCTCTCTCTCTCTCTCTCTCTCTCTCTCTCTCTCTCTCGCATGCAGATGCTAGCATCCGAACATTATAAAAATGTATGGAAGTGAATACATGAAGATTGGACAGTTGCCTATCACATAGGTGCAGTTACGGTGTGCCAACAACAAGTGCACCACCATTCTCACTCAAACATAAAAAGACATGTAAATGGCCAGTCCACTGCATAACCCTAGAATTGTAACTTACAGATCGTGACTTCCAACTCGAACTTGCAAATCAGTTCCCCAATCATTTAAATTTGTTATCCTCGAATTTCCCCAGGGCATTGTTCAGTTTCAAAATTCAGAAGAGGACACCAATACCTAAAAGCCTTCAGAATGATGATAAAAAGAATGATCCCAAATGCAGATGTCAAATTGTGTTGAGTTTTCTGTAAAATAGGATTTTATTCCTGACTTTTAGTTATGAAAATGTGTTGACATGTTAGAACCTTTTTATTTCTGATGCAAGACTCGATTTCAATATCACCTTCAGGCTGATTCAAATTTCATTTCACATTGAAAAGATACTTGGGATTCATATGCATGGAAGAGAAATGTTAGTGCAAATGCCTGAAAAGATGAAAGGGCCAGCAACTCCAGATCATCATCACTATATGCGTACTGTATTCAATCACCCAAACAAAAAAAATATGCACACTGTATTCTGGTGCCAAAAAGAAAAAAATTCTAGTACTAATTCCTGAATAGTTTATAAGATAGAACGGGTGGAAAGCACTTACCCTGCCACCTGCTTCACTGACACATATCATACCAGCAACATGATCCCAAACCTAATTGAAAAAATGAAAAATAAAAGAACTCCCCAAAGCAATTTATTTCATCATCTCTATTACATTCAAGCTGCAAGACCAAAATAATGCTAACCTTTATAACAGTTTTCATCCTGGCACGAAGAATGAAAACAGAAGCCATACCCATTGCAACCATTAGATACTTACATAAGCTGCAAATAGAGAGACAATGCCAACATAAATTAAGGATGATCATTAGAAATAAAAAGTAAATACATTTACACCAATGGTGCATAAATGTATAATATACCAATCACTACTAAAAATAAAAATAAAATAAAAAAGATCCCAAAGAGTTTCTAAGAACCAATAACCTGCAGAAATCATCTTATGCAAGAAAGGCTACTCACCAAGAAAGCCAGAGCTTTGAATATACAAATTCATACTAGTTCAAACTCCTAACTCTGTGCAGCTCAAAATTACTCACGAGGTCCATCATGCATAGAGGTGGTGTCTTCCATCCCTACATGGGTCTTGCCTAACATAACAGCAAAGAATTTGCACATTGGGCAGCTTCTTGCTGAGTATGGTGTTTTTCATGGTGAAAGCTACTTCAAGCTACACATTTTTAATTTTGAAAGTACAAGAAGACCACAACTTTTCACTCTAATAATAGAATTGGACAAAATCAGATGCATTTGAGAAGCTTTCACAGTCCACTTTGTCATGGTACTGCTGGTCATTACTCTTAGAATGGTTTGGTGCCTGCGAGGTGTATCAACAGTGAGATCCCCATAAAACCGTAAACTTTGTAGATGATTTGGACCTTAGGCCCATTGATTGCCTTTGGCCCTCTAAAATTTCACTAAACAATAGAGTAAAATGAGATAACTCATTGGATCTTACCACAATTCACCAACTCTGAAGTACTTAGGCAAGCAGAACTCAAATATGGACAATATACACACATGCATGTGTGTGAGTATATGGAGATGCCAATAGCTACACAAACCTTGATTCGGGGCTGTTCAACTATGCGGAGATGTGAAGATTAACATTCTACAGTATCCAAAACTCCTGATGATTTGCGGGCTTGCAGAATCCCATAATTTACTCCCGTACCAATTGGCAAAAGCGACATGAGTCAAGTAACCATCTTAAAGTAAAAAAAATGATGAGCAGATTAAGGATCTCATGAAAAGTCAATAAGTATATTAAGAACATAGGAATCTTCTACACTTAAATAAGATGGTAATGTTAATGAAATACTGGAGGGGGTAAAAGAATAAAACCTTCCACAACATACAGACTTAAGAACAAGTTTTGTTTTGTCTTTAATGCTGCTCCCCATATCAGTTGTTGAACTATAAATGGTTGACAATGGCAATGATTCCCAAGTTTGGCTATCAGGAATACAAAACCGAGCCTCGTAAACAAAAGCACAGGGGTCAACAGAGCACCTCGTCCAACCATCATGTATCACAAGGAAGTCCATGTTTCCCAACATACTTGATAACCTCCTTGTCCATGTTCCACAGCCAACATGAGAAACCATAAGTATTCCTGCTTGATTAGCATGACATTCTGAAATATTTGGTATCTTATCTTCAGAACACAATCCTTGAACAGAAACAGATTCTTCCTTCCAGTTTGGGCAGCCCAAAACACCAACAGCAATCTCCCCTTCAACAACAAGAGCCAAGCCAACCTGAAAGTGAAGATAGTTCTTCATTTACACACCACAGCCACAAGGAACTGACCAACAACAACATCAAATCCTGATAGATAAGGAGAAAAGAGATCATCCTTAATGTTCATATTAGTTCATAAAATGTTGATGGCCAAAACTGTCATGATCAAGCAGCATATGCAGGCTGACATAAGCAGAATAAAGAATATGTCCCTGACCTGATTTGATCAAAAGAGTCATGACAGATTTAGTAGATACAAGTCACCATGAATCGAGGTTGATATCATTCTAAAAACCAATAATCATCATGATCAGAGATTAGAAATTTACAATAAGCACAAATTCACAGTTATGTCTACAATAGGTGATTCTTGTCTGTCTCTCAATGGAAGACTTGAAATTGCTAAAAAGATCGTCATGGAAATCAATGATCAATGATGTCTCTCACTCCAAAAAGGTCTTTCAAGACAATCAAGCTAAGTGCTTAAATTGTTATAAAATTAAATATAATGCTGAATTCGTTAGAATGGATTTGAGAACAAAACTGGAAGTAGATCATTCTCATGATACAAAATTACGTACAGTACCCTGGAAATGAAAAACCCAAAACAAAATATTTTCCAGACATAATGATTTATACACTGTGATCTGACTAATACGACCATAGAAATGATCACGAGTATCCAGCACAAGTCATGCACACAATCTCTATTCTGATAGCCTAGTACATACACAGTGCAGTTGCTTCACCACATAATATAGTTTCCGAAGCATGTCTAACCAATGTAACTCTTGTTATTGAAGAAATATAATGAACAGCATGGATCAAGGAAATCTTAGTTTGGCAGATTTCTATCCCTAAAAAAAAGCATCTAATTTGATCACAGGCTTTCTTCTAGATTTCTATCTTCCATCAGAGATAGAAATATGTGATGCATGTTCCGCTATGGAGGACTAAATAATAATTAAAGAATCATTGAATTACCACAAATATTGGCCATCCAGAATATGGATGTGGGTATCACAGATCCTATATAGGCTGTCAATAAGAGGGTATACTATTTATTTTGGATCTGAACATCTGATGATCCACCTGTTTAGTTTTCTATGTACAAACTGAACAGATTCACAAACCTGTTCCAATATGCCGGTGGCCAGCCAGCATAAATAAACTCCAACCTTGCATGGTAACCCTTCCTCCTAGTCAATGGATCATTCAAGCAGAAGGACAGAATATTTTCTTCAGAGAGTCAATGTGTCTTGGATCCAGTTTTCCATCTCAAAGAAAAGTACAAAATCTGCGATTAGAAGAGATCATCATCAACCCACAAAGTCTAGCTTCCTCACATGAAATTTTCATTAGTCTCATCAAGCCCCAAAATTTTTAAGTTGTTTAATGTATTAATTAGTCTCCAAGGCATTGAAACATTTAACAGTAAAGATTGTGTATTTATACTGAGAACATCACAGTAGCTAAGTCTCTTAAACTTCAGATGACTTCAATTTTTTGTTAAGTGAACATTAACTCCACAAAAATGTTGTTATTGAGATATTAGTATTCCATGCCACTAACGAATAAGGTTCCATTTGAGCTCAATTACTCAAAAGGTTGTAGCAGTAATCCATGATCTGAAATTATCAAAAATTGACATCAATATGTAAATACCAATGCTAACAGATACTTTATCCAATCTAACAGATGGTCGCCAAATATCATCCAAAGAATAGAGCAAGTAAATAGTAAAAGGAGAGCCATACAATGAGCAAAAGGTCGATGAACCAGTAGGCCAACTCATATGGAATTACCTCAACAACGATTAAACAATAACCATTTGTACTAAGGGCTACTGTGACAGAAAAGACCTTATCATCAAATCTCAGAAAAGACAGCAAATTGCTCACAACATAATAATATGAACAACTGGATATCTCATTTGACCAATGCAAGCAAGGTGAAATAGAGTTCCCTCTTAATAGGGTCCTAAGTCGTAAAAAATGCCCATTCTTTTCTGATTTTTTTCATTTTCACATAAGTTCTATAAAGATCGACAGTAAACAGCATTAAACTAATTAAATTATTTCATAAACCATGTGACTTGGAGGATGTTTTATTCTCCAAGAATACAGAAATCCTGCCAAGTATTTATGATGCTCAGAAGAGTAGAAGATAATTATTAACAAGGACATGACTGTCATTATTACAATTGATCCAATTGAGCTGAACTGTAATTTGTCATAGATGGCAGAATCTGAGCATTGAGATATGCCACTATTATAAGTGATCAAACTGGTTGATTGGCATTCACATAAAGGATGTGGAATCTCTTTGGTATTTTTCCTAGGCATAAAGGTGGCCTGTTCATCACTCATATCATCTCACAGTACGAGTACGATGTAAAAAATCATTTCATGAGCACATCACAAAGACATGAAATCATTGAATACTCCTTTTGATCCTAACATGAAAAACACCAAGCAAGAACTTTTTTGTAAAATTAATATAAGTAATGCTAAGCCAAATAAAGAACATCATATCACTTACCACATACAATGCCTTTCTACCCTTTAAAAACCCACGGGTTCCATCAATGGGATCAAGTACCTTCAAATAAATAATGAACCAAAATATCAATTTCAAGCATACCAAGTTAAATGTACAAGTAAATATACCTCTGATACATGCAGCAATGAAATTTCAGAAGTATAAAACCATTCTTGAAGGGGAAAATGGTCAGCAAGATGGATACAGGGAAGAAGTAATTACAGAATCAGCAGAAATGCATGGAAAAATCCAATTAATTCACTCGGAAATGGATGTAAAAGCACTGGAACATGCAGCCCAACAAAACATAGGACACCATGGAGTTGTATATGGTACATACAAGGAAGAATGCAAAGTGTAGATAGGGAGGAATGGGGAAATGCAGGGAAGATGACAGAAATGGTGCCAACAAATCCTAGTTTCTAAAACATGTTTCCCAAAAGCAGGTCTGTGAAACTATGCATTCAAATGTATGGCCATGATCACTATTTTCCATCAGAAGTTCATTTAGAACTAGACATAGTCAAAACTACAAAGCTGAAAAGTTTTTATGATTTGAACTCAATACTCTCCTTGCATGGATTCCATATGATAAATGATGGGCCACAATTATTATCCAATTCCACATATTCCAAAGCAATGCCAAAAGTTTCACCCCGAATTCTTGACTCACTAGAAGCAAGTATTAAGTTGATTCAAAAATCAGATCGAAACTTGTTGGTTATGATAGCATCTCAATTCTGAAGGTCTTCCAATGCAGATTAACTAAATTGCTGAAAATGAAGCAGAAAAGGAAATCTATAACTAATAAGCAAGTTATTATTCGGAATGAATTTCAATAATGATTGCATATACATCTAAAAGTTCAAGGCAGCAATCATCTTCAAACAAGTTTTCTGTTAGCAATCATCTACAAACAGGCTTTTCATCAAAGACAACTCATGCTGAACTTACCCAATATGTGGAAGGTTTAGCATCAAAAGTATGAGCACCACTTCCCCCTCTGTCAATAGCATTCAAAACATCCTCTTGACTCAAAGGCTTACTCTCAATGCTCGCTTTACCGATTACAGCAGCTAACACTGAGTCCACAAGGAAACTAGACGCGTAATCCTTATCTTCAATTGAATTTGTCAAACTTGATCTTAAGAAAGTGGAATCTTCCTCAGCCACCAAAGGGATTGAAGGAAACGATCTGTTTAGCTCTGTCACAATGGGGAACTGATTGAATCAGGTAACTGATACAGTTAAACAAATGAGAAGTAATGCAAGATGTTTTTATACCAAGGTGTTCACTTTAATATGTGTCTACTTGCTAAACAAAAAATAGAAAATTATATTAGAGAAGCATATATACTAAAAAAGACGACATCATTTTAAAAAAATATTGAGATCATAAATATCCCCTTCCAAACTCTAGCCATTTCAGCTTTGATCATGCTTGATATGCATAACCATTGAGAAATCTTGACTCCCATGTTATGATTGCTCTATGGACATGAAATTTGGTTACACATACATTTTATCTTATTATGTACTCTCTAAAAGAAACCCAACAGATACTGTGAGTTCATAGGTACTGCCTCAGAAACTCTCTGCAATACCACAAGGGAACTCCTCAAATTTGTTGGAAAGTTCTTGCAAGAAACATATACAGTTCATCAACCTTCAGATACTCCTGACCAGACATTATTTCACAAACAAAAATAGCATTTGAAATAGGAATTTCATATTTTTTAGAAGAAAAAGCATTTCATATTTTTTAGAAGAAAAAAAAATTGCGTTTTTGGTCCGAAAATAAAATGAACACCACAGAGACCCATTAAAAACATCATTTTAGTCATGATTTTATTCCAATCCATCACACTAGTAGAGCAGTGTTTCGCACTGAATTCAAGATTATCTACATCCCATCAACTTTGCATTCTTAAAAGAATAACAGGAAGACTAGACGCTTACCCAAGCTAATCAAAGCCTGCACACTGAAATCAGCAATTGTCACTGGCGTTTGATCATTTTTCTCAACGATTCGGCCATCATTCAAAGAAAGAGACTTCTTTACCTAACGGCACAGGAAAAATTGATCCAATAAACACTCAAACAATCCACATTTTAACAGCACTGGAAGAAAATAATAGCAAAACCCAATATTAACTGGATGAAAACTCTCACTAACATGGAGAGGAGAGTCAAATTAGGTAAAAAGAAGAAAAATACCAGAATTCACACTGGAACAAAAACAGAAGAATTATAACGTCAAATTCAATACGAAAATTCCTGAACTGACATCAATACATATACGGCAGGCGCTCTGCACAACATCTATCGCCACCTCAAGCTCTCTGTAATGCTTGGCTTTCTCTCTTGGGAAAGGCAAACAACACCTGCCAAGAAACAGTTAAAACAAGCCTTACTTTTTTGTAAAAATGGTTTTAAATGAGCTTCTCTTCCTTTTCCTTTTTGTTTTTTAATGTGAAATTTGGTTTGGAATTTGATAGGGAGAGATTCGTAATGGAAACCTGATGGAGAATAAACGAGAGGAGATTTCTCTGGAATATATTCGTTCAGGGGATTTAAACCTCAGAGTGGATGACAGAGACTTAGAATGCAAAAGATTCATGTCGGCTTTCAGAAAAGATTCAGAGAAAAGGTCTCGAAAAGATTCATAGATCGAACGAGGCAGAAATGAATAGATTATGACATGTACCCAAAGCGAATAACGCTCTCTCTGGGCGGCGTGCATTTTAAGTTGTTTTGAATAAATGGATGAGATGAATTGTACAGACGGCCCGAAGGGGCCGACTTACTTGAATGCGTACTATGGCCAATCATTTTTATTTAGGACCCCGTTTTTATGCGGCCAAACTGGCATATGTAAAAATGTGGGCTTACCAATAAATATATTTTTTAAATATAATTTTATTTTAATTTTTATAGATTATATAATCTTTAACATGGAAATCATGAATATAAAATAAAAATTGAAATCTAAAAATCATAATTATATTAAAAAACGTTTGAAATGTAAATTACAATTGTTTTCAGATAGACCACCTATTTGCATCTATCTTTAAGATATATGATTTATACTTCTGGACCGCATACTATAGAAATACGGTCCAGCCCATATGAAACAATTTTCTTTTTATTTATTGAATATAAAATGGGATTGTATACTATGCGATTATTTATTTTTGGTACGAGAAGCTAATAGATTGAGAAGTGTGTTATGATAATCAAGAAATTTTATTTTGGATTTTGTGTCTAATCAATGATACATCTCAACCACTCGATTTCACATTCAATGGTCAATAATGATTGTGACCTTCTTATATCAAAGCAAGTGGTCTCATTATATACATTTCCATATAAAAATCAATAGATTGATGTGTGGCATAATATTCGAGAAATTTTGTCCTGAAGTTTATCCCCAACCAATGGCACATCCCAACCAACCAATTTCACATCGTTGTGAACTCGTTGTATAAAAAATAAATGGTGTTATTGTATACATTTCAAACTTACAATTGTTATGTCGATTTAGATTTTTTGTTAAGGATAGGACTGGTCTTTTAAAAAAAAAATTATCTTGGTGCGGTCTTCTTCAATCCTAATCGAGGAAAATAGTACAATAGAAGACCATTCACCAGTGTGGTTGGAGGTTAGAATCACTCCATTAGATATAAAATCGATTGGTTGATAGTGCATCATTTATCAAGCTCAAAGTTCAAAACAAAGTTTTATTTAAAAAAATGACCCTAAGTTATCTAATTTGACAAAGTTCAAAAGAAAATTTCTTGAACTTTTTGAATCACCACAAACAATCTAATTTGACATTTGTTGGAATTGATTGTGATACCTTTATATAAAAGATCAATTGTTTTATACTATAGATAATCCATCTAATTTGATTTTCGAGGATATTTAGAGAATTTTTATACACTTTACTATGTTTGGCGGTATTCTTGAAATTTGGAATTTTGGTTAGGAAAAGTTTGGGTGGAGAGGTTTATTTCTCGCTCTAAGCTAATTTCTCTCTCATTTAGGGTTCTCACTAAAGTTCAAAAGTATGGCTCTTATAAACGATTGTGATTTCTATACAACAAAGATAAATTGCCTTATGCCATACAAGCCTAAAAAGAGAAAAAGAAAAAGAAAAACTTTCTACATGCCTCATATATCATATGCCAGCATTCTCAATCATCCAATCTAAATGGATAGATATAAGTATTTGCTAAAAAATATCATAAAGAATTTGTAGTTTGTTGCTTTTCTCTGTCCCGCTTTCTCTGCCCAAATATCTGTGGCACCTCTCCTCTATGTTCCCTAACCCCTCTTCTTACCAATCCAAGTACTCTCTCTCTCTTCCGTTCTCACCTCTTTTTTTAGGGAACATTGATTGAAATCTGGGGATTAGAAGTATAATGTTTCTATATTGTTTCAAAAGTCTTGATGGTTTAGCAATTCTCAAGAGAGCATTGGTTTAGCGATTGTCGAGAGAGCATTTATTTTCTTCCTACAAAAATTTTTTGTTGGATATAGTGAGTCTTCCTTTTCTAATTCAATGAGAGAGGCAGAAAGGGTTCAGAAGAGTAAAGGAGCACAAATTCATGAATGAATTCACAGATAGAACCAAAGAAGGAGCAGTCTTCCGAGGTTTCTCCAAAGGATGACAATGCTATTATGGAAAATATGTACAATTAAGATGGAAGCTCTGATGCTTGGCTTTCTATTATAGGCACATGTCCAAATAGGCTTCCGGTTATATGTTTCTTGAATGGTTGCAATGTTCCTCTAATTATAAATTGATAGGAGGATGCGGTTGTTGGCTTTTACTTCCACATGACTTTCTAATTTGAGTGAGAATTTTTTATTTCTAATGTCTATCTTTTTGTAACTTCACCTTGGCCAGCTTTGTGCCGGTCAATGCCGATCCCAAAACAAGGTAAAGGAAAAGTGTTGTGTTAGGTAGGCAATCAGTATAAAACTTTGCTATGGCTTTTTATGCATCTTAAAATATGTTATTTGTTCAGGTCTGGGCATTCCTCGTAAGCAACATACTGCATCAGAACCGGGGTATAGTAAGATATGAGCAAGGGTTAGCTAGGGCATTCCCCATAAACGACATATCGTAGTTCCACCAAATTGCGTAAAAAATAGGCAAAGGTACCCGCAATATTTTGGATGAGTGTGGGTAAAGAAGCTAGTTCAAGAACATAGAATTCATTTAGCCATATGGAATGTATGAACGCTAATAAGTAAGAGTATGACGTTAGTAAATACAGTTAGTAAATACAATGAGACGAATGAGAGTAAACATAGCTTGCCTATAGGAAACTAAGTGGAAAATTGGACAGCGAAAGAAATTGTGAGTATAAATTTGGTATATATGGAAAGTTAATAATAGAAATGATATAAGCATAATAGTAAACAAAGACTTAAATAATAAAGTAGTTAATGTCAAGAGAGTATGTGATAAGCTCTTATTATTTTAAACTTGTGTTAAGAGATGAGATAATTAATGTAATTAGTGCTTATGCACTATAGGTAGGATTAGATAACATAATTAGGAGACAATTCTAGAAGGACATGAATGGACTAGTCCATGACGTACCGAATGGGGAGAGGACTTTTTTATGAGGGGACTTAAATGGTCGTGTAGGGAATGAGAGTAGAAGATATGAAGGGGTACACGGGAGGACAATTTTGGATAAAAAAAATGAGATGGTTGAGGTCATTCTAGATTTTTTCATGGCCTACAACCTAACAATAGTAAACACCTACTTTAAAAAGCGAGATAAGTATTTAGTAACTTACCAAAGTGTATTATATAAAAACCAGATAGACATATTCCTAGTTAAGAAGGTAGATCGATCATTATGTACAGATTGTAAGGTTATCCCAAGAAAGAGTTTGACTGTGCAATATAGGTTCATGATTATGCATGTCTGCATATAGAGATGGAAGAAGAGTGAAATTAATAGGCGTCTAAGAAGTAGGTGATGGATTTTAAAAACAGGAGAAAATAGACTTATTTAGAGATGAATTAGTAAAACAAGGAAAGTAGAATCCTAAACTCGAAGTTAGTGTTATGGTGAATGAGATGGATGACTGTGTTAAGAAAATAGTAAAAGAAGTTGTAGGAGAAACTAGAGGAAAAAGAAATTATGATAAGGAAACTTGGTGATGGCATAATGAGGTTCAAAAAACTATTAACAAAAATGATCATATTATAAAACTTGGTAATGTAATAGAAATGATCAAAACTTAGAATAATATAAAAATACTAAGAAAACAGCTACGAAATTAATAAGTAAAGTTAAATTTAAGGTGTATCTTCAAGAGGTCAATGAAAGGTGAAAAAAAAAAGTCTTCCACCTCGTAAAAATAAGACAGAAGAAGCATAGGGATCCAAACCATATTGAATATATTTAGAGTGAGGACTGGAGGGTTTTGGTAAAGGATGACGAGGTCAACAAAATGTGTAGAGTTTATTTTCAAAATTTGTTAAAAGACGACAATAACGGGAACTTAGTGCTAGGAGGGGCTATTAGCATGAAAGAAGCTTTGAGGATGATGGAGATAGGAAAAGCTTCAGGACCAGAAAGTATCCCAATAGAGGTTTAATAGTGCATGGGGGAGATTGTCATATGCTAACTGGCCAAGTTGTTCAATAAGATGTTAAGAACAAGGAAACATACATATGAATGGAGGAAAAGTATTGTGATGCATATTTACAAGAACAATGGAGATGCACAAAACTATGCAAACTATCGAAAAATCAAACTTATGAGCCATACTATAAAGTTGTGGGAGAAAGTGACTGAGCAATAACTAAGGCATGGAACGAATGTATCATTTTTTATGCCAAGGAAGTCAACAATTGAGAACATTTTCCTACATAGGCAAATGATAGAGAAGCTCAAAGAGAAGGAAAATGCCTCCACATGGTATTTATTGATTTAGAAAAAGCTTATGAAAGGGTAGCTAGAGATTTTAATTTAGTAGTTATTAGAAAAGAAATGAGTTTCTAGATGCCATATTGATATAGTGAGAGATGTATGTTGGGGTTATGTAACCATTTAAAGGCCTTATGAAAGCATGTAAAACTATGACTATATTGATATGATAACTCCTATGGAAGTACAGTCTTAGAGGACCAAAGGATTATGGTCCAGAGGGACCAAAGATGGTAATATTGATGCTAAAACTCAAACTAAGTTTAACAAGTGAGGCCAAGTTGAGTTTAAAACCCTTTATCTGTGGGCATGAGGCACAATTGTAGAGGATTTAGGGTTAACCCTTGATGAGGTCAGGGAGATGCTCAGAGTGGTTGGGCAACGGATTATATGACCTAATGTGCGATGGGAGGGCCAGAAAGGATAAGGGTCAAATCCTCATCATGATTATCACACAACATGTACATATAATAGCCATATTGGGAAGAAGGCACCATTGAAGGCGTGACATGTACATGTACAAAAGATAACCCCTGTCAACTAATTGCGATAAGTGTGCACAGATATATGTGACCTCGGCTTATCCCTAGGGGAAACCTGTAATCCAAGTGATCTCGTCACCTATTGGTTAATTTTGATATTCTAATCCTAAACCCCTACAGTAGGATGTTGGTCATGGAAACTGTTAGGTCAGTTTGAGAAAGTGAGTTTCGGACATGATCACTAGAAGAGATGGAGTGCCTCAATATGTTCGTATTTTCTTTAACATAGTTGGATCTAATTCCCATTAAATATTTTTAAAATATTTAATTTTATGTTAAATAATTTTTGAGAATGTTAATATGAATTTTTAGATAACAAAAAATATTTTTAAAAAGCTAAAATTGAGTTTTTGGGTATTTACATAAAAAGAAAAATAAAATACCTATGAATTTCTAAAAATTATTTTATTTATCTTAAAATTTATTTAAGGATGTGGGGGCCCAAAATTGATTACAGCCCACCACATATGAACTCTCTAATTGGGGGCATGTGGTCCACATTGGCCACCATGTGTGGGATGCCCCACTTATTTCCTTTGCTTTGTTAAGTGGCTCGTCAAGGAATTCACCTAGTTGATTTGTAATTAAATAGGGAAGATTTTTAAGAAAGGAGGATGATTGTTCTAATATAAAAAGTGTAGAGATTGAAATTAAATAAGTAAATACATAATATTTTTCTCGAATAAATATTTGATGGGATTATGTTAAAGAAGTTGAATAATAAAGTTTTAACACCTTCATTTTTATCATGATGGCTGGTCTAAAGATTTTACGGCTAAGATTTAACCCTACAGGTTGATTTACAATCAAGACTAAATCTCCATAATGATGGCAAACCCTAGACCCCGAAACCCTAGCTTTGTATTATAAATTCTCCTTATGATGTAGAGACAAAGAATCACTCTCTAGATTCTTCTCTCTCCTCCCTTGGAGTGCACACCCCTCTCTCTACTCTCTTTACTCTCTTCTCTCTAGCTCTCACCCTCTCTAAAGATAGAAAAGGAGAAAAGATGGCCACGCGCTTAGTAGACCAAAGATAGGGGGCAAGCTCAAAGATTGTGAGAAAGTTTGTGAGATAAAAGAAAAGCCATATCCCACAAACTTGTGCTCTTATATTTGTGTGAAGTGTTTAGACAAAACTTTTCATCTGTTGAGATTCAAAAATAGACTGAGATCCAGTGCGCCATTAGTGGAAGAGACCCGGTGTGGGGTGTACAAAGTCGTTGGTGTGACCTAAGGTAAGGTATTCGATAATTCAAATGGCTCAATGTTTCTTGATTCTTTATGTATTGTATTATTGTTTGATTGTATAGAATAGTAATAGTGCGCAAAAAAAGATACCAGATTGTGTTAGGGTTTAGGGTTTATTTTATGAATAAAATTTAAATTTTGGACGCCTATAAGTGTACTAGCCAAAATTAATAAAAGAAAGAAAAAAACAAATTTTACCTATATATACTTGGCTAGATCATGTTGTTCACCTTTCATTGGAATCGGAGCTAGATCTCTTGTTGCCATATTTCGTTGTT
Organism: Amborella trichopoda; assembly: GCF_000471905.2. The sequence goes on along the minus strand of NW_006498057.1, from coordinate 10,758,363 downwards.
TTTGACATTTTTCTGAGTTTTGAATCAGAAACTTAGGAGCCAATGGCTTTGTTGTCAAGCAATACACATTCGGAAGAATTATTAGCATGATTCAAACACCAAGAAGTCCTCAACATATTGGGGTTTTTTTGTATTGTTTTGGTGCACTGATATGGACCATAGGATGAGGTATTTTTCCTAGGCATACACTATTTATATTTTGTATTTTTTGTAGTAGTATATCCCTACAAAAGTTCAGTGGGAGATTATCTAGTGCCAGTTTGGATGTACCCAAAATTACAATATTTTTGGATTGCAGTTCAAAAATCTTTTGAAACAGATTTGAACTATTTGGACAACCTCAAGATTTTGTTAGATTTTTAGATTGAAGTAAAAAATACTGCAGTGTCAAGACAAAAGTTACTGCACAAAAAAATCAAGTAAGACTTGAATTTTTTTTATGAAAGTACACCTCTCTCACACCCGTGCAAACCTTACAACTCCGTGAAACCTTAGAAACCCTAAATCTACTTTCTCTCCCTGAATAAATAAAGCATGTTCATTTTCTCTCTCTAAAAAAGCCAGATAAGCTCAAACCCCGTCCATGAGAGCCCTAGGCGGCATCTTTGTAAAGCCAATACCATTTTTCTCTCCACAAAAGGCGAGCCTTTTCTCTCATTCCACATACATGGGAAGCCCCTTCTCTTCATGAATAAAGAGAAACTCAGGTTGCAAAAACCAAAGAAGCTCAAGCCCCACCTATGGCAGCCCTAGGCGATGTCTTTGTACGGCCAGAGCCATTTCTCTCTCTACAAAAGGTGAGCCTTTTCTCTCATACCACACCCATCGGGTTGTAAAAAACCAAAGAAGTTCAAACCCCATCAATGGCAGCTCTAGGCAACGTCTTTGTAAAGCCAAGACCTTTTCTCTCTCTACAAAAGGTAAGTCTTTTCTCTCATACCATACCCATGAGAAGCCCCTTCTCTTCACGAATAAGGAGAAGCTCGGGTTGTAAAAAATCAGAGAAGCTCAAGCCCCATCCATGACGGCCCTAGGCGACATTTTTGTAAGGCCAAGGCCCTTTCTCTCTCTACAAAAGGTGAGCCTTTTCTCTCATACCGCACCCATGGGAAACCCCTTCTCTTCATGAATAAGGAGAAGCTCGGATTGCAGGTTTGCTTATTATATGGAAGCAAATTGTTTACTGCTACGAGAGATATAGGAAAATCTTTTGGATTGACAAGAGAATTTTGGAAGGATAGAAAGCGACTTTGCTTTTAGTATGTGAACTCCATCCAAACAGTCCAAAGGTTAGGGTTTTCACGCAGAGGCAACAATGGTGAAGGGGAGGAGAGGTTGCTGAAACAACCTCTTTTTGCAGTCAATCGTGGTATTTTCGTTTCATTCCTTGTGTATTTTCTCTCTCTAGGTTTGTGGTTTATTCTATGAACTGTAAAAGGATTTGGAGTATTGGGTATCAAATACAATCGTGATTTGTAGAGAGAAAGCATGAACATCTTCCATTCCTTCAATTGCTTTGCTTCATAGAGTTTCGTGGTTTTGAAGAAGGTTTTCACAGATAGAGTTCCTTGTAGAATGAAAGCCACAAGAACCCTAATCTCTTCCTCCTTTGATATCTAGAAACCCACAAGAACCCTAAAGCATGGATAATGAAACCCTCCCAGATCTCTAATAAAAGTCTAGATTGAATAGTAGGGAGCTGCAAGTTTGGGAAACTTGAGTCAATGGCTTTTTAGAGAGAGAGTCACAATTGTATAGAGTAAGATGACAGTCGTAGTGGGGGTATAAAACAGCAAGCAAGTTAAGGGAATGGAATGGCGGAAGGCGGTGAAGCCCAAGAATGATGGTTTAGGTGAGTTTGATTGTGGTTTTATTGCAGGGATTAAGAGTACGAAGGAGATAGCTGATTGTCAGGTGGTAGAAAAGACTCTTGCCTATAGCAAACTCTTTGTCACAGGGTCGTTTTCCCCTCCTCTCAAGAATTATTTTGGTCTTTCGGAGTGGGCCCATAGGGGATGGAATTTGTCGTATCTCCCTGACATTAAGATTATTTATGAGAATAAAATAGTCTTTAAGCTCAAGTCAGCAGAAGATGTATAGAAGGCACTTTCGCATAGATTTTGTAGGGTGCGTGGGAGTCTACTGTCACTGGACTCTTGGAAACCCTCATATCATGCATCGTTGGTTCAAAAGAAGCCTATTTGGATTAAACTTTGGGGATTGCCTCTTCACGTATGGAATCTTAATGCTGTCAAGAAGGTGGTCAATTGTTTTGGAGATTATGGTGACTTGGATTGGGATTCCTTCCTGAGCCCAATTTGCAATTTTGTGCGTGTAAGAATCTGGGAAACATCGAGTGTGGAAATTTTTCAGAAAGTCTGTTTCAAGGTAGTGAATAATTATTTTTCAATTTTGATCTCACAAGATGATGGTAAGCCCATAGGGATGAAGAATTCAGCTTCCCTTGCTGTGAATGAATCAGTGCCGCAAAATGTCACCGATTTGGTGATCAGGGAGATCGAAAAATGCTGATCCGTCAACGCAAGAGGAATTTCGGGCGTTTCAAAATTCAAATAAGAGGAAGTTACCGAAAATTGTTCAAAGGTGGATCCCTATTGATAGGTTCCCGGATTCCACAACAGGTTTTTCAATGGAAAATATGACGATTACTGATGACTGCTTTTTGGTATCTTTAAAGAATTCCCCAGTGAAGGATTATGACACTCTCTATGGTATGGCGGCCCCACCATCGAAAGACACAAGCAACATTCATTTTTTCTCTGAGAAGTCAGCGGAGTCAAATACCGATATAGATGGGAAGAGGGTTGTCGGAGAATTTTCAGGCTTTTCGAATAAATCTTGTCTTTTCGAGGAAGCAACGAATAGATGGTTGATCTCAAGTCTATAGAAAGAGATAGAAGATAAAAAAAAGGTTTTTGGGTGTTGTAGCAACGTTGGTGTTCATCCTGGTTTGTTTGGCATCTCAAAGGTTTGTGAAGTGGTTACATCAAAGGAACTATTTGTGGCTTGTGTTACTAGGCCTTTGCTCGTTGAAGATGCATCCCCTACCCTATCGTGCATCCATCACTAAGAATACAAAGAAAACTAGGGGGAGATTTGATCCTTTGCTGATTGAACCCATGGATGTTATTCTGGTGGAAGACGGAGAGGTACAAGAGGTTGAGGTGCTGGAAGATACGACTTATCCTCAAAACAACGATACGGCCTTGACGGTTGTGGAGGCTTCGCCGTTGCCAATCTTGCCGCAAGAGGAGTATGGGCATCCTTCACAGGTACCTCCGGATGGGTTGAGGTTGTTGCAGGAAAATGTTTCAGGGGTTTCGAAGATACCTCCAAATGGTTTGATTGTGGAGGATGGCCCGGTAATCACAGAACTATTGGATGTTATGGGTCTCGATGAAGTTCTGTTACAAGTGGTGCTTGAAGAGATTAAGGCCAGTAGGAAAAAGATGAGAGAAAATGGTGTGGTAGCGGCTATGGAAGGAAAATCCAAATTAATGGAGATGAAAGTGCAGAACATGAAGACCTCGGCTAGGAAGTCTGATGCAGATAAGAATAAGAAAAAGGTTGAAGTTGGAGTGAGATCTTCTGTTCGATTGGAGGCAAAAGGAGTAATCAAGAAGGACCCATCTTGGGGCATTTCTTTTCGTGAGCCGGAACAAGTGGAGACTGATTCTACTATTTTGAGCGATTTTACTGAAGAAGATGATAAACTGAATGAGTCACTGATGCTGGAGGAGCAGTTTTTTGGTAGAGGCTATGGTGGACCAGGTGCCTCTTCTCCTAACCCCCTTGATTAATGAATTGTTTATCTTAGAATGTTAGGGGTCTAGGGGACCCGCGTAGGAAAAGAGATGTTTGATTTATGGTATCTAAGTTTAAACATGTTCTTTTACTTTTACAAGAAACTAAATTGCCTAAGCCCACTGTGTCGGGGGCCAGAGAAATTTGGGGTTCAAGTGTAGTCGCTTTTTGTGGGAATGATGCAATGGGCGCATTAGGGGGTATATGGGTTTTGTGGGACCTTTTGATTCTAAAGAATTTCGAAGTTATTATTAGAAGTGATTGTGTATTTCTGGGCTTCCATAGTCCTAGACCAGGTTTCTCATGGGGGGATTTTGAATGTTCATGGACCGAATGACTCTATTTTGAAAGAAGGTTTTATTAATGAATTGGAATCTATCATTCATTCTTTTAATTTTCCTCTGTTGATTGGGGGTGATTTTAACTTAATAAGATGGTCGGATGAGTGTCTTGCAACCACTCCGATTAATTCTTCAATGAGACTTTTTAATGGTTTCATTGAGAGAAACTCACTAATGAATCTTCCAATTATTGGATCAAAGTTTACATGGTCCAATTATAGTTTGATCAGGCCAGCGATGTCAAAGCTAGATCGTTTTCTTCTTTCTATGGAGTGGTTGGAAGAATTCCTTTAGCAGTGATTAAAACAGTGCCAAGACTTAGTTCATATCACCAACCCATATTTTTAAATCCTAGTGTTGTGCATGGGGGCCCAAAACCTTTTCGCTTGAATTTGGAGTGGTTGAAAATAGATGGAGTTCCTGACCTCATGAAAACAACATGGATCAACTATGTGGTTGAAGCTACAGTCGATTTCCAAATGCATAAGAAACTGCTTAATATAAAGCACAAACTGATAGATTGGAAGAAAGAAAACAATTTTGATATTAAAAGGAAAATGGAAGAGGTTTTACACGATATTGAAGTTTTGGATCAGGATATTCAAGAAGAGGGCACTGTTACAAAGGACTTCTTATTACAGAGAAGTATGAAACTTAAAGAGCTTCATGATATGAGAAGAGATGAGGAAATTTATTGGAACCAACGATCTAGATCTAAATGGCTGAAGGAGGTTGATCTCAACACTAAATACTTTCATGCCATTGCTAGTGCCAGGAGAAGGAGAAATGACATTTCTGGCTTGACTTTTCGAGGGATTGATGCTGAGAATGATCAGGCCATGGAACTGCCTATGATAGGCTATTTTAAAAAGTTGTTTACAAAAGAAGTAAAATTTACTCCAAAGATGGACAGAATTCCTTTTAAGGTGCTACCCCTAAGTTTGCAAAACCAGATGGAGAAACAAGTCACTATGGAAGAGGTTCAAAAAGCAGTGTTTGCGTTACCAGGGGATAAAGCATCACGGCCGAATGGTTTCCCCTTGGCATTCTTTCAGAAATTTTGGGAGGTACTTAAAGGGGAAATTTTTTAGATGGTGAGAGGCTTTATGGTGACGGGGCATTTGTTTTCGTGGTGTGAACTCTACCTTCTTGGCTTTGATCATGAAAAAAACAGTCAATGCTGAAATTGTAGATGTTAGACCAATCAATTTACTTACCAGCCTATATAAAATCATTGCTAAAGTGCTCGTTGAGAGGCTGAAGGCAGTGTTACCTCTCTTGATTTCTAGTTCACAAGTGGCATTTATTAAAAACCGACAAATCACAGATAGTGTGTTTCTTGCACATGAGTGTATTCACTCTAGAGTTGTGGAGGAAAAGCCGAGAGTTTTGATAAAGCTAGATATGGAGAAGGCATATGATAGAGTGGAATGGGGGGTGCTATTAGAAATTATGAAGAGGATGGGTTTTGGAATAAGATGGTTAAGATGGATTTGGGGATATCTTTCTTCTGCTCACTTCTCAATTCTTTTCAAAGGTAGCCCCATTGGTTTCTTCCAAGCTTCAAGGGGTTTATGCCAAGGTGATCCATTGTCCCTTTTTTTATTTACTATTTATGCTAAGTGTTTTAGTTTGATGCTAATTAAGGTGGAAAATGAGGGACTTTTTTCGAGGTTTAAGATTGCATACTCTTCAATAATTGTTTCACTTGCAATATGCAGACGACACCTTAATTTTTTGTGATGCAGATATCCTGCAAGTTAAATGTATTGCGAGCTTCCTAGAATGTTATGAGGTGACAATGGGCCTTAAGGTGAATTTTGACAAATCTTCTATGATTGGTATTAATTGTGATCATTCTTTTGTGGAAGTTCTAGCTAATGCTATGGGATGTAAAGTGAATTCTTTTCTTGTGACTTATCTTGGCATACCTATCTCAGATTCACGACTATCCATTTCAGTTTAGGACAGGATTTTGGAGAAAGTACAATTGAATCTCGATTTATGGAAACATAAATACTTGGCATTAGGGGGAAGGGTAACTCTGTTGCATACTTACTTGGCAAATTTATCGGTGTACCAGATGTCGTTAAATCATATCCCAAATTTAGTTGCAAAGAAGATTGAAAAAATAATGAGGGATTTTCTTTGGGGTTCATATGGAGAGAATAGGAAATATCATTTGGTTAGATGGGATAGAATTTGTACACCAAAGAGAGAAGGGGGCTTGGGGATCAAGAAAATTAGGACTTTTAATCAAGCATTATTATGTAAATAGTGGTGGCGCAATATACATCTTAAGGAACAATTGTGGTATTAGGTCTTACTTGCAAAATATGGCCTAGATAAGTCACTTTTGTGGCTTGGTGGTGGAAGGAGTACGAAGCTTTCACCTTTGTGGAAAAACATTTTAAGTTGTAAACCGATGATATCAAGGTATTTTTGGTGGATTGTTGGTAGTGGAAATATGGTATCCTTTTAGCATCATAAACGGTTGGGTGAGTATTCACTGAAGGCAAGGTTCCCTGATCTGTTTAAACTAGTGTCAAGGCCTAATTTGTCTGTTAATGAGGCTATGGAGATAAGGGGTAATAATGTTTGCTGTGACATACATTTAACCTATAGCCATTTGAATATTTCACTTTTGGTGCAATGGTGTCAGTTGATGGAGATGCTAGATAAAGTTTATATTTCACAAAGCGTGGATGATGAACTCATTTGGGAAATTGAAAAGGATGGAGTGTTTTCGGTGAAATCATGTTACAATTTATTTTTCCATGATAGATGGAGATGGTCATGTGCAAATATTGTAGAAATTTGGAAATGGCTGATTCTACATAAAGTACAAATCTTTATTTGGCAGGCTGCGCAGGACAAATCCTAACTATTAACAATCTGATTAAAAGGGGGAAGATATTGCCTAATGTTGGAGTTCTATGCTAGAACGATGGAGAGACTGGGCCACATTCATTGATCCATTGTTCATTCACTGCAAGATTATGATACTGGCTTTTTTAGATGGTTGAAATTCAAATGATACTCCCACAGAGGATTAAAGATTTGGTAACTTCTTTGAAAGCACCTTTTCTTCCTAAGATAGGTCGTGTTGTCTGGAAGATTACAGTTGGAACAATTCTTCAAGAGATATGGATAGAAAGGAATCGAAGAACATTTGAAGGGGTGGTTTACTCTTTTGATCAAATTCGTTATATTTGCAAATGTTCCATTTGGTCTTGGTTGTCAGTGAAGAGAGAAGGGTGGGGAATATCCAAGGTGGATGTAATAGCTAATTTACAAAATTCGTTTTTTCTCGGCTCTGTAAAATCAAGGCCTAGGAGTATTTGGATTGCTCCATGTCAAGGAATCCTAAAGCTTAATTTTGACGAAAGCACTTTGGGCAAACCAGGGCTAGCAGGAATAGGTGGTCTTTTGCGATATTGCTTTAGCAATGTTATATTCTCATATGCGGGCCTAATTGGTTCTGCAACGGCTAATTTTGTAAAATTAAGTTCCTTATTGTGTGGTCTCAAAATTTTCAACAGTAAGAATGTGGGTTTTGTTGCACGATTGAAGGTGATTCTTTGAATGTAATCAGATGGTGCAAGAAGGAGCAGAGAGTACCTTGGGAACTTTGAGCTTTGTGGCTGGAGGTGATGGATTTGGTTGACAATGGAATGGTGTCATTTGCTCATGTTTACAGGGAAGCTAAAGCTATTGCTGATACCCTTGCTAAAGGGGGAATTTCTATTCATAGCTTTTTAGTTTCTGATGATGTAATCTATTTTCCATAAATTATAATAAAATTATTGATCTTGGCCAAAAAATAATAATAATAATAATAAAAAGATGGCAATGTTTATTAATTAAGAATGAAAAAACTTATGATTTTTTTCAATGTGATGGTTTTTTTATTTGACATCCAAACTAACCCCTAGGTATTAAGAGTTAGGGACTCATCATTGACAGGTGCAAGTTCTGATCCCACATAATCAAGGAACTATGTATTGTATTTTTTGAATTTTTTCAATAACTAATAGTTTTATTATTGGAGGAAATCTCATTGTTATTCACCTATTTTGAATCTACGTTAAATATAAAAATCAAAAATAAAAAAAAATCAAAAAAATCAATGTGGTGTGAGAGATATTATTATTTTATTGAATGGTGGTCAAATCTATTTTTTTGCAGCGAAGATAGTTTCTATAATGTGAATGTCACAATTGTATATCCCTTCTTAATAGAATGTTTTGAAGCCCACACTAATTTTTTATCTTGAAATTATGAGTCTATTTTGTATAAAAAAAAATGAGATAAAGAAACTCCATGTAGATTGAGAAAAACAATTGTTTTATTGGAGGTGGATCATCTTGCATTTATGCAACCTAATATGTATTGTGACATGAATGTCACGAATTTATTCTCCCTCTGAAAAATATTAGTTAGTGCTCACACTATAAAGTTGTATTGTGATTTTGAGTCTAGTTATCAAAAAAACATATTGAGGGATAACTCTATGTGAATTGAGAGAAAAAACTATTTTCTTAAAGGATGTCCGTCCTATTTTTCTACTGCATGAAATAAATTGTGAGATGGATGTCTCCAATTCATACACCCACTAAATGGTGTGCTTTGGAGCTAGCAATCAATTTTATTTTGTTTTTTTGTTTTAGTCTAAAAATTTGGAGGGAGAAATTATTTGTGAGGGAGATATTGTATTTTCATTAAGGGATAAGTATCTTCTATTATGCAGTAAGTCGAAAGGTATTAAGTTACGGTTTTTGTACTCCCTTGAAAGAAGCCTTTCAAGCTCATTCTACATTTTATAACTGTGCTATGAGCATAATTATGGCGTTAAAGTTTCAGAGAGAGGTCATGCAATATTGGGGATATATGACACTCTATATGAAGGGTGCTCAGTCTAGAAAATGCAAAAAGAAGAAGTAAGTGCAATAGATGTAAAATGCATCTTGTTTTTCTCTTTGTTTTGGGCAATGAATGGATATGTAGAGAGACTTGGTAGCAACTTCGATACCACAACATTAGTGGTCAAATCAAAGGTGTTACCTTTTCAAGTGATGGCATGGACAAGAGCATTTCTTCATTGTAGGAGTAAGGGAGAATCCAAGGGCTGAAGAATTAGAAGCTTCTCTGACATGTGCAAATGAAGACCAAGTGATTCTTCATCAGTTGTGTGCTCTTCCAAGACCATAAAAGTTCATCAGCAAGAAAAATAAAGTATCATAAGAAGCTTAGCACCATCATACAACTTGAGTGGCTGAAAGGTATGATCTATATCCCACATTTTGTGGTTTGGCAATATAGGGAAAGATGATTCAATAATTAATAGCATTTTTTAGTCTAACCTGACCTTTATATTTATTTTGATTATATCTTGGCTAGTTTTGCGCTTATGTATAGAGAGCAAGGACATTAGTTGATAGGTGCTAAAAAGTATGAAAGAGCAGGTTTTGATTACCTTTATATATATGTGCCTTCTTATACTTTGTGAGGACAAAAGAAATGTTGCAACCATTTTGTATCCTCCAAAAGAACACTTTTTTTTTGTCATTTATCCTCTCAGTGATATCCGGTTATACGATGTGTAGCATGAGAAGAGGATGTCCTCTTAGGCTCTCCAAATTGCTAAGAAAATGAGTATTTTTAGATATTTATTGGGTTTTGATAACCATCAATTTCAATCATGCTTTGGTTTTGGATAAAATCATAGATGAATTTTGCGGCCCGGTTTTTATGGCTGTGACACGAGTTGGTAAAATTTAAGGTGAATGCGGTAAAATGATTTTCAAAGACTAAGTTTGTGTTTTGAAAATTTGAATTTGACCTTTTTGTGTTGAAAAACGTAGATCAATGTATATGTTTTAAGAAAACCCCATAGTCTTGCAAGGTCCACCAAGTTTTATGAAAATCATACCAAACTGCCATGCTATTTTCTAATTGTTGCTTGTGAAAATATATCGATTCAAGAGTTTTTTCTATGGAAGAAAAAAAAAAAGTGGAAAAAACATTTAGTCCTAAAATTATTTTCTTGGGAGAAGTGTGTCACTTATTTTTGCACCAATTTAAATACCCATAGGTCTTGACTAATGTTTTTCATAGTACTTACTTTTTGACATGATAATCAGTTAATTGGAATACTTGAATACCTAAGATCAAGAACCATAAGAAATATTGTAGGATGCTATCGAGCTTGACTTCCTTTACATATATGTCATGTGAATAAGATCATTTGATCTGTATGGACTTACAACCAAGAGAGAAGTGTGATTGAACCTCCATGGTTTGAAAATCGAACCTCTATGGTTTGAAAATCTTTTCATACTGCAAACAGGCAAAGGATATTGTGACATAGGGCTTGCTAAACAAGCTCATGGTGGGCATTGAGAGAGTACTTGGTGTATATGCCTCTGAGTTTGAGTGGAAGTTGTTGTAGTCCCACGATTGCTTTTGGAAGCTCGAATACTTAAATATAAAGGTATTCCATTATAAACTACCGAAAGGATCCAAATGACTTAAAGTCCCAATGGGAGTACCTGCTAATGCTTGGTCGAGCAGTTGGGACAATACAATGTGATGTTGTCCACCATGGAACCCGAATGTGTGGTACTGGTTGTCTGACTCTTTCTCGAGCTACTGAGATACAACCCAATGCAATGAGGGTGAGTGAAGATCTTCAGCGATAACAAGTTCATGATTCGTGATGCTAAGATTGAGGATGTAAAGATCGACTACGACCATGTTCAGGATGAGATCCGGGAAGCAAAGAGAAAGGTTTCATGTCTCCCACAGATGCTACATCAATGAATCCCTAATGAAAGAACTGATGGCAAAGGCATTTGCCAACTTGTGTATGATGTAATATGCATGAGAGAGAAAACATGAAAAATATATAAGAGAGATTATAATGGGGGATGTGTGGGAGAGATTGTAAGGCTTTCAAAAGCCAAGTGAGAGACGTTGGGGTTAATGGCATTTAAAAGCCTTATGAGAGCATGTAAAATTATGACTATAGTGATATGATAACTTTCGTAGGAGTACAGTCTAGAGGGACCAAAGGATTATAGTCTAAAAGGACTAAAAATGACAATATTGATGCTAGAAGGTCAATAGCCAAAGGGATTGTGTCACCCTTGTGTATGATTGGAGGGCTAGAAGGTACAATAGCCAAATCTTCACCATTACCATTGCGGAATATATACATATAATAGTCATAGGGGAAGCAGACATCATTGAAGGTGTGACATGTACATGTGCAAGAGATGGCCCCTATCCACCAATTGTGATAAGTGTGCACATGTATGTGTGATCTATGCTTGTCCCTAGGGGTGTAGACACCCCATTTTAAATCTAGCAAATTCAGTGGTTTTCTGAACCTTTAGGACCACATTATCTTAGTAAACCCAAAATCTATAGTTCACACAACCTACCATGTGACCCAAAACCAATCTACCAGCCCAAAACATTGCAGAAACCCTGTTTCGACGTAGAATCCTGCAGACACCAAAAAAATAGTAAAAACAGTAAAAAAAATCCGTTTTGGCCCAAATTTTCTCTGAGAGCTTCACAAGAGGCTGAGGAGCACACTTGGAAAAAAAAATTATCAATTTGGACCACTTTTGGTTTGAGTGATATTGACAGTGTTGTCCAACCTACACTACGCGACATGAGTGGTGTCGCCTAGACTTGGACGACACTGCCAGTGTCGCCCGAGTGACACCATTGGTGTCGCCCAGCCTTTTTGGGCCCAAGTTGGAATTTTCTTCTCGGGTTTGGTTTCTTACCCTTTTTGGAGGTTTTTTACCTTTTTTTTTTTTAGCGACACTAGGCGTGTTGCCCAGATCCGTACCCCGAAAATCGAATTTTTTGGATAGGGATTTGTTGGTTATGGAAAGTTATCATTTCCAGCAGATCCTTGATCCCTATAAGATGTCTTTTCGTGGCCATTTGAGGCATGACTTCATAAGAAAATTGAGACCCTAGAGGATAGACTTGCTTCAGAAACCCTAGCCTCCTGAACCCTAACATTAAGCCAAAAACCCTAGACCTAGGGCACAACAACCCTTTTTACACCAAAGAGTTGTTGGTCAACATTCGAATCAGTGAGGCAAAGAGGATGCTGGTTCTCATACGGGCGAGCCCTCGAAGGCTCGGAAGTCCCAGGCCATCTGGCCCGGTTCGATATCATTTTCTTCCTTTTTTTGTTCTTTTTTTACTGTTTTAATTTTATTTTGATCTTATTTTGATTAGTTTTCTTAAAACCCGTATTTTTAATGTCTTGGATCATGCTGGCTCTGCCACAGATTTGAGAGCAGATTTGCTCGTTTTCGGGCAGATCTTTTTGGATTCGATTTGTCTCACATTCTCTACCACATCTTTTCATAAGTTTAAGGTGTCGATATCTAAGAGATATTCGTTGGAGGATCTGTCAGATTTTGCATCGTAAACAAGGGAGAACCTGTAATCCAACTAGACATATATTCTCATCACTTATTGGTTGACTTTGATAGTCCAATCATAAACCCCCGTGATGGACTGAGGGTCATAGGAACTATTGGATCAAATTGAGAAAGTGAACGTTGAACATGGTCAATAGTAATGCCTCAATAGATTCACATTTTTCTTAACATAGTTCGATCCAATTCCCATAAAAGTATTTTTAAATAATTAATTTTATGTTAAATAATTTTTAGAATATTAGTATGAATTTTTAGATATCATTGGATATTTTATTTTAGGAAAAAGGATTTTTAAAAAGAGTTAAATTTGATTTTTTAGGTATCTACAGATTTAGAGAGAAAAATAAAATACCAATAAATTTTGAAAAATAATTTTATTTATTTTAAAATTTAATTAAGGTTGTGGGGGCCCAAAATTGCTTAAAGCCCACCATATATGAACCCACTAAATGGGGGATGGGGCCCACATTACCCACCATGTGTGGGATGCCCCACTTATTTCCTTTTCTTTATTAAGTGGATTGTCAAAGAAGTCACCTAGTTAATTTGAAGTTTAAAACGGAAGGTTTTTGTGAAAAGGATGTTTATTTTAAAATAGGAAGGTGTAGAAATGGGCTAAAATTAAATAAGTAAATATAAAAAAATTTCTACACAAATATTTGATGAGATTAGGTTAAAGAAGCTGAAGGATACGGTTCTAGAACCATCCTTTTGATCATGATAGTTTATGGTTAAGATCTCTTACCCTACATGTCACTTAAGATTTACAGTCAAGATTGAAACTTCATAATGATGGCAAACCTAGCCTTGTGTTATAAATACTTCTTATGATATAGAAACAAAGAATCCCTCTCTAGACCTCTCTCCTTCTCTCTCCTCCCTAGGGCTACGCGCCCCTCATTCTCTAATCTTTGTACTCTCATATCTTTCTCTCACCCTCTAAAGATAGAAAAAGATAAAAAGGTGGTCATGCCCCAAGTAGACCAAAGATAAGGGCACGCCCCAAGCTTTTGAGACAAAAGAGAAGCCCTATCCCACATACTTGTGCTCTCATATTGTGTGAAGGGTTTAGCCAAAGCTTCTCATTTGCCTAAATTAAAAAATAGACCGAGATCTCATACACAATTGATGGAGGAAAACCCGGTGTGGTGTGTATAAAGTCCTTGGGGGTAAACTTAAGCAAGGTATACAGTAATTCTAATAGCTTTATGTTTTTTGATTCTTCATGTCGTTTACTTGCGTTTGATTTGTATATAATTACAATGGTATGCAAGAGAAGATCTTAGATTGTATTAAGATGTATTTTATGAATGAAGTTGAAATTTTGGATGCATGTAAGTGATCTAGCCATATGAATAAAAGAAAGAAAATAAAATAAAATAAAAATTTAACTGTATAAACTTGACTCGATCATGTTGTCCACCTTTCAATATGTACGAGGGAGTGCTAACTGGTGTACAGAAAACTACGAGAGACAAGTGAGCTTTCAGTGACAATAGGCCTACATTAGGGCTTAACATTGAGTCTATATTTCTTCGTTTTAGTTATGGGCAAGTTAACCAGGCATCTACAGGATGAAAAACCGTATACAAGATCGTAGATGACATAGTTTTGATCGATGTACTAGAAGTTGGCATCAACACATAGTTAGAACTATAGAGGAATGTTCTAGAATCTAAAGTTTTTAAAATTAGTCAGACTAAGACATAATAAATGGAATGAAAATTTAGTAATAATAGGAGCAGAAATGAAAAGTCGTTAAGATTAATGACCAAGAAATAACTTAAAGGAGTATTTTTAATTTATTAGGTCAATAGTTTAGGCAAATGGAGAGAATTACAGCTAGGATGGCGAAGTACAGATGTGCAACTAAAATTTTATATGATTGTCACATATAAATGAAGCTGAAGGGGAAGTTTTGTAGGATAGCTACGAGACTTGATGTGTTTTATGGGAAGGAATATTGAGCGGTCAATAAACAAGATACCCATAGGATGAATATAGCAGTGATAAGAATGTTGAGATGCATGAGTGGCAAGACAAGGAAGGATAGAGTTTGGAATGAACAAAATCGATGGCACTTAGGGGTCCAATAGGCAATAAGATGAGGGAAAGTAGATTTAGGTGGGGCGAGTACATTGAGCGCAAACCCAATACAACAATGGTTAGGAGAGAGGTGCATCCTGGAGGGAAAATTGATGAATATAATTGACAACCAAAGAAATTCTCACGAAATATTACAATCCATGTAATCAAGAAACAAAGTCCCCAATTCAATGCATTTTCAGTAGAATACCGATAGTTAACACCCACTAAATGAATGCATGGATTGATCACAAAACATAGCAGTCTAACTGCTTCAAAAATTTTAAAAGAGAAATCCAATAAAGATGAAAAGAAGCAAATCAAAATTTTTAAACGAGAAATCCAATAAAGATGAAAAAAAGCAAACAAAACGCAAAGAGTATAATGTTGTACATATTTGAAAGTCTAAAGTTTGACAACATCAAACCACTGTAACATGACTGAAACAAGAATAAATAATGACTGATTTTTAGCATGAAAAGGATAAAAAGTTAGGCTAAACAAGTAGAAATATAAATAACAGAAGACAAGTGAGAAAGGGAACATCAAATTTAAAATAAAGGGACTGACATGGATAAAAGAAGAAATATAGTTGAGTTTTTAAAGAAGGAGCTAGTAGAAACATAATAAGATTTTATTTATCAATAATAAAAAAAGGTATAGTAAACTTCTTGCATGACGTGCCTATTTTCAATAAATAAAACAAGAAGAATGATAGATGGACTTCGAGAAAGGACACTAAAAATTGATGAAACAAGTGCAAATATCTATTATATATTAAGCGAGAAGGATACCTACCCTATTATTGTACTATGTGTCCCCTATTTTCTCTTTCTTAATAAATCTCTAACCCCCCGCATGTTTTCTTCTCTACTCTCTCCTCACTTATATTCTCACGTAGAACCTCCTCTGTCTTTCTTTCCTAATAAATCTTTCTACCTCTTATTTAAAAGCTCTTACAACTTTCTTTAGATCTCTCTACCTCTCTCCCACATGTTTATTTCTCTTCTCTCCTAATAAACCTACCTCTCTCTCTTCCTCTTATTTAAAAGCCGTTACAACATTTTTAAAATATCTCTACCTCTCTCTCCCATGTTTCTCTATCTTCTCTCTTCTAATCAATCTCTCTACCTCTCTCTCTCTCCTTTTTATTTAAAAGCTCTTACAACTTTCCTAAAATCTATCTACCTCTCTCCCGCACATTTTTCTCTCTTCTCTCTTCTCCCTTCTCCCCATAGTTAGCAAGTTGGCGTTTAAAACACGACTTTTAAAAAAATATGGAGTTTTTTTCAAAAACATTTAAAACTGTGAGTTTTTTAAAAGATCGGCAAAAATACGCATTTTTTTTCACATAAACGTTTAAAACACGCCTTATTTATCTTTATAAAAAAATCAGTCCAAAAAAACTTTGCCTTTTTTACCTGTATTTTTTTTTTCCCCCAAAAGATGAAAACTTATTTCATGTTTTATGTAATTTTTATTTCCATGCTTTCTAAAAAGTATATTATTTACCCCAAAAAAAAAAAAAAAACCTTCCCTAAAAAGTAAAGTTTTATCCCCAAGTATATTGTTAAGGTTTATTATCGTAGGGTTTATGCTCAAATCCATTGAATTAAATTAGAATAAAATCCCATAAAAACCATTGAATAAAAAATGCCCAAAATTTGACTTGACAAAATTCCACCAAAAAATTCATCCAAATAAGGCTCAAAGACCCAGATTATCACAATTTATATAACATCTTAAATCCCTAAAACAAAAACTTGAAAAAAAAATCAGATTAAAGCTCAATCCCGAAACTTAATTCATGACTGGAAATCTTGGATTAGTAAATACCTAAAACAAAAGTTAAAAAAAAAAAATACCAGATTAGGGATCAATCCCCAAACCTAATTCATGATTGGAACTCTTGGATTAGGGTTTATGTCCGCCGTGTTCTTCATCTTCTCTCAAATTCTATGTCCATTTTGTTTCTTTGTACCTATGCATGCTTTCTCTCTCACTCGCCTTCTTTATAGAAGATTTTATATTTGCTTCTCGTCTTTTGTTATGTGTTTCTTCTTGGTCTAGTACGTTTGTTTCTCACTAACCAAAAAAAGTATACATCTTCCCATTGCTTAACTATGGTTATAAAGGGACAGTCACTATACGGAGAGAGAAATGAATATACCCAACTCAATTCTACTTATCTCATATATGTACTAAGTATGTGTAGAGTTGGTTAAAGCATTTAATGAGAAAATCCATATCATATATTTGTCAGCAACTTATTATTTTATTTTTTATTTTTACTTAATTTTATTTTAATTTTTACTTAATTTTATTTTAAACATGTCCTTTTTTTTCACTCCTATTTTTTGAGCCTAGTCTATATATTTATGATATTTTTACATATAGTATTTTTGTTGATTCGTATTTTTTACCAAGTTTTTTCATTCAAATTTTTAAAATAAAAACTATTTATTTCCGATTTTATGACGAGCTGATATATTGATCTTCCCCGACTTGCTAACTATGCTTCTCCTCCATACCCTCACGGACCTCCTTTCTCTCTCTCTCATAACTTATTTTTCTTAATAACTCCCATAGTTTTCTCTATCTCCTCTCTCCTTCTCCAAACTCTCACTAACTCTTTTTCTTAATAAATTTTTTATAACTTTCCTAAAATCTCTCTCTCTCTTCCCCACGTTTCTTGTTCTTCTCTCTTACTAAATCTCTCTACCTCTCCCTCCCTCTTATTTAAAAGTTATTACAACTTTACTAAAATTTTCTCTCTTCCCTTGTTTCATTTTTTTCTCTCTCCTAATCACTCTCTCAATCCCTTTCTCTAATTTTTCTTTAAAACTCTTACTTTATCTCTCCTAAACTCCATTTTCTATTTAATTCTCCTACCCCCATGTTTTTCTTTATTTTCTCTCTCCTCCCCATATTCTCAGTAACTCCCTATCCTAATAAATTTAAATGTTTTGAAACATTTAAAATTCTCCGCTCTACTGTTTTGCAAAACTCTCTTCCTAAAATTCTCTTATTTAAATTTCTCTCCTCTCTCTCTCTACAGTTTTCCCAAAACTCTCTCCCTCTTTAGGGGTTCTCTATCTCTTGACAGTTTCTCTCTCACCCTCCCTATCAACTGCGTCTACATTTTTTCCCTCTCACTCTCTTTATCGAGTACAATCGTGCTCTTTTCGTCGAATATAGGTAGATTACATTGAATTTAATTTGGTTATTGTTTTGTTTGAATCTTTTTATTTCTCTTTTTAGATGCTTTGAATTTGTTAAAATTAATGCATTAAATAAATTGTGATCCAAACCTTTCTTTTTTACTCAGGGAGCAAAACGAAGTGGTACAAAGTTACAGGGGGGCTAATCTTCACAGGGCATAGTAGATCTGCGAGATAATATAAGTTTCTAGATATGGATGATATAATATATTTAATCAGCTTTTTGTCTTCACAAATTTAATCATGTTACTTTCTATATAAAACAATAACATAAATAAAAAGTATATTGTGCCTTACAATATGGTATATATCTGTAGAAATGTGCATTTTTTTTGTTTATTGGTATGAACATTTAGAATGAATATAATTATGCCTCATAGAAGCTATGACATATAAGTTGGATAGGATACCTCAATCTGTATCTAGGTTTTGAATTTCCGGATAGGCTGAGTGCTATTTCTATGCTTATAAACCGTATCCACGCCCATGTCTTTGTGCGGCTTTGCATGTAACCATGTATATGGCCATTTGTACCTGTGGATGTGTGTGATTATCAATTTAAGAGTATGAGCATAGAAGAAGTTAATAACTTTTCTATACAGGCAGTATTAACACTGGATCCTCATTCAACTTGGAATTGCATTAGGTGCATATTTGTCTAGAAGTAAGCAAATGGATTTTTTTTCGTAAGAAATCACATCTAAATTTCTTTTTAAAATCAATAAGAATATTTTGAAAAAATAAAAAATTATTTTCAATTTTTCAAAATTTATACTACATAAATCTGATTTGGACATTGGGAACCCACAATTCCCACAGTTTTGAGAGCTTTTTTTAAAAACCACTGAAATGCAAAAAATAAGATGATAACAAACTCTTTGGATTTATCATTCTTCTTTCATAGTAAATGCAATATGTTTTATTACCATTTGCATATTAAACTATAATAGTAAACAAAATATATCCTAAATATTTAGAAAAATATTATATATCATTTTAAAAAACTAAAAAAACAACCAACATTTATTAGTGTAATATTTGTATTTAAAAGTAGTAATCATAATAATTTATTTAGTGAGATATGGGTTTGAAGGAGACATTAAAATCTAAATTATTATCAGGTTATAATATAAATGTCATATAACAAATGTTAATATAAAAAATTAAAATTATTATTATATTATAATATAAATATAATAATTTATAAAAATGAAAATTTTAATGCATTATTAGTTATATTTTAAATATTTTAAAAAACCATTTTTCAATTTTTCTAAATTTACAATACATAAAATAACATAATAAGAATTCTTTGGATTTATCATTCTTCTTTTATAGTAAATGCAACATGTTTTATTGCAAATAACATAATAAACTATAATAATAACAAAATTAAATATTAAATATTTAGAAAATTATCATAATTATTTTTAAAAACCTAAAAAAATAGCCAACATGTATTAGTGGAATAGTCTCTATTACGCAAGCATCATTCATTAAAACATAGCATAATGGATTAAGAAACTATTGAATATCAAAAGTTAAGATAATAAAATATTTTATAGAAAATATGACATGCTTTATTATAGATGCTGTATCTAACCGTAAGAAATTCGCGCATGTAATTTTTTTTATAGTTAATATAAATAGTTTTAAAACATAAAAATTTAATTTCTAATTTTTCTAAATTTATACTATACAATATGATTTGGACATAGGGAACCCACAATTCACACAATTTTGAGAATTATTTTAAAAACCACTAAAATCCAAAAAATAAAATAATAAAAAATTCTTTGGATTTTATTTTTTGGATTTGTCATTCTTCTAGCATATAAAATG
>NW_006498057.1:10689393-10737995 GCF_000471905.2 Amborella trichopoda | reverse complement strand
ATTAGCATTATTATATGTTTTACTAACTGTAAAAAATCTTCACATCTAATCTTTTCAAAATTTATATTACATCAATATAATTCCAAACAATTCAACTTGCTCTCTTTGACAATGAAGGAGAAATGCTCTTAGGAAAATCTACACGTGAGATCTCCAAGTTATTTTTTGAGGTACATATATGTAGGTAAATATACATATATGTATTCAAAATATAAAAATTGAGTTTTCCAGTTGCAAGTATTTCCTAAATGTTTAGAATTAATATCCAAAACTAATTTTCCATATCTTTATTTCAGTTACCAAACAACTAGATGGTGGAAGATGAATTGAAGAATTTCAATAATAAAAAGTATATTTTTGGAATTAAGGCTTCGATGAGTAACTCAAATTCATTGTTGAACATGGTTTTGCAAACTTTGCCAGAACCATCGCATATCGTTCCGAGGAAGCTCAACGTAGATCATTAGTATATATCTTTTTCTTTTCCATACTTTTCATGTAAATCTAAAAAAATGTTTCTTTTCTTCGAGTGATGTTGAATTTATTTCCCAAAACTTTTAACCAAGCTCGTTTCTACCTCACTGTAATCCATTATAACTTTCTGGAATATATTCAAAGTTTATTTGAAAATAATTAGCTGTAATGAGTATTGGATTCATCGAACTCCCTCTCTCTCGGTCAATAATTGAATGATGTATTTTTAAATTGTTATTTCAAAAATGAAAGTTTATCCAATTATAGCTATATCAGACCACGTACAACGCACGTGCATAACACTAGTATAGCTTAAGCAAAAAGAAAGTTTGCATTAATGAACTAAAAAGACGTTAGAAGCATTTTAATGGCTGTATTTCATGATGACTTAAATAACTCTCCTTATAAAGGTTTCAGTAACTTCAAGATATCTGAATGTTGAAGTTGTCTTCAAAATCTAAAGATAGGGGAGTTATTCACTGACTGTATTGGGAAGGATATTTTCTCCCTCTATAAAAATTATAAGATGATCTATTTATCACTGCTCTAATTAATTGTATTTAAAGTAATGTTTTAAAACCCAGAATTGGGTCTCAGATAAGTATCTGACAAAGTAATTTGGGTAGGCATTTCTAATCCAGTGACTAATGCTCCAGGGTCTAAAAATATTAAAATATTAAAAATAAAAAGAATTTAAGATTTAACTTATGTGGGAATCACGTGATTTCTCCAACTTGGATCGTCGATTTTTCTGACAAAATCATCTAATTCTCAAACAAAACTAAATGATTCCATCTTGATTTGTCTGATTCCCAGTTATGTAAAGGAACCAAATTGGTCACCTTTGAACCCGATCTGTAACGACAATTTTCAGTCCAGATTGAACACTCATTAAAAGAAAATTTGTTGTAATTGTATTTTTACTTCATTTCTTAACATGATTTAAATTTTTTTTGTTTATTACATCTATACCGGTTTTCTATCCGTTATACCATAATACCTCACAATTTTTAAAAATGACCAAATTGCCTTTTTAAAATTTCAAAATCTAGTTTTAAACTTTCGGATGTGTAATGTCCAAAAACTTGCATTTTGAAAATCCAAAATTTATTTGAAAATTAAATTTTGGATTTTAAAAATATAAAAATTGACAAAAAAAAAAAAAAAAAGGGTTTAATGTCCCAATGATTTTTGTTAAATTGAGATATTGAAAATTCAAACTATGCGGGAGAAAATCTGCAAATCCATAATTTCTGATTTTGATATCTGATATTTTTTATTGATGTTGGATTTTGAAGGTCTGAAATATGGCCCATTTTGGAACCATAAAGAATGAGTATAGATGTAATAATGGATAAATTTTAAATAACATTAAATAAAATAGATATTCATGTAATTTTCTATTTGTATCGGACCTAGATCGACCACCCAAAAATCGTGTCGGATCGGTGGATCTATGATTCCAATAAGAGAATTCGCCGGTCTCAACCTCAAAAAAATTTCAGAAAATCATTATAATTTCTCAATAATCTAGTTTTTTAGGTTTCTAAAAGAAATAGTGGCAGATGTATTATGATTTTTCATTATTGTGTCAAAACATATGTAAATATTGAGAACTTGTCTCATGTTGAGTATTTGTTATCTATTAAATTCATGTTATAGTCAAAATAAAGTTTAAAATGCAACATGATAATAAAATGAATCTCTCTAATTCAATTTATTTGTTTATTTTTGTATTAACTTGGGAGTTTTGATTTTTGAAAAAAAACTATATGGAACAAATTTTAGTGGAATTGATTATTAGTAGAGATAAATAATTTTAGTGGAATTGATTGTTTGTAGAGAGAGAAAATCCATGAGAGAGAGATGCCAAGGTGGTTGAGGGGATGGGTGGAGAGAGAGACCCAAAGTTTATGTATGAAAATTTTGGCCCCAAAGTTTGTTTCATATAATGGTGAAGAAATGAGACTAATTTGTCCTACATCAAAGATTAAATGAGAAAAAACATCTATAAAAGCCTCACACAATACATGTGAGTTGTTGAGTATGTGCACATTTATTAACGTGTATGTGTCATACGCTTGATTAGTAGGTAATGTACTTACCCAAGTTCTTCATTCAAAGCGGTTCAGGCCTGACAGATTTGCTCGTATTCTGATAGAATGTCAGAGATCTAATCAGAGACCCAACCAATTCCTAATACATGGCGGGAACTGGATCATTATCAATGATTCCCGACCAATTCCCAATACATGGTGGGAACTAGATCATTATCAATGATTCCCCATAGAAACTGTTGGTTTTGTCAGAGATCTAATCCGAGACCCAACCAATTCCCAATATATGGCGGGAACTGGATCATTATCAATGATTCCCGATAGAAACCATTGGTTTTGTCAGAGATCTAATTCGAGACCCAACCAATTCCCAATACATGGCAGGACTGGATCATTATCAATGATTCCCAATCAGAATTGAACTATTATGATCAAATGGCCAAGTTTTCAAACCCTAGTATTTAGCACCAATAGTACCATGAGTGGCACGTGCTCAATTTGCTATTATTGAAACTACTGGCACGTCCCATCCATGTTTTGAGTGGTGGATTGAAAAAGATTGTCAAGCATGGTTGGCTAAAAGTATTGTCAATTCGTGATCGGCTAAAGTAGTTTCCAAAAGAATAGCTCAATGATTCCAAGTTGAACTATGAACCTTGGAATCAAAGGGTGTGGTTTTTATAAGGCTGAGGCTCCAACTAATGCGCACTTTCAAATAGTATCGAAACATGTTGTTTTAGTATAAGAAATCTTAGTGATGGTATGAAAATTTATTTTCAACTTTAATTAGAAAATTTAAAGATTTAAACATAGTTTAGATCAATTATATCTAAAAAAATTTAAATTTGACGATCTAGATAATACATAACAAGATGTAGTAGTTCCAATAGTTGAAATCTATATTTTCTCATGTCCATACATTTTTGAAGTCAAGATGATCAAATTGAGGGTTTTTCAGCATCAAAACAACATCCTTGGTAAATTTTTAAAGTGTGTCTTAATTTGATTGTTTAAGACCTCACCATTATACAAACGTTTTCCATCAATAAAACATTGAATTTGAATCTTCCAAACTCACTTGACACTACTTCTCCAACTCACTTGACACTACTTCTCCCTTAGATGTTGACAAGTAAGGGCCTGTATTCCGCACTAAGCTACGGACCCCACTTGAGACCACTTCTCCCTTAGATTTTGACAAGTAAGGGCTTGTATTCCGCACCGATCTACCCAAAAAAAAGAAAATATAGAAGAAGTATTTTTGGCTTCATGAATGTCGTTTTGTATTGTTTCCAAGCCAATCAACAATACCATAATCATGAATTGTTCCCCCTTTAATTATCAAAAGATACAAATAAGGTAGATTCTTCTCTATCTCAAGTAGCATTGCGAGACTTGTTGTTTATCTAGGCCCAATGTCAATCAATATTTCTCTATGTTGCTCAAGGCGCTCAATAAATGTAAAACTACACAAAATGGACCCCAAATCCTCACGTTTTGTTAGTGTTCATTTTAGTGCAATTTCCACTATTGAATATTATCCAAATCATATATTTTAGTCTATTTCGATTATCTACAAAAAGGCCATTTATCTTTTTTACATGAATGTCACAATCATTATTGTCCCTTAAATTTCAAAATGAGTAGTTGTAAGAATGTTATTGTATGGGCACACAATTTTTTAAAAAAAATTCTCAACCATCATGACTCACCCCAAACCATCCAAATGATTGTGATATGTACAAAAGTTAAAATACATAGTTTCTATGCAACCAAACCCGCAAATGTAGAAATGCAGGGCTCTTAATAAATCTATTGTTGAGATGGATTTTAAGATTTTATTTTTAAGGAGATGTAATCTTTAACAGGGAGATCATGAATATGAAAAAATAAATAAATTTTAAAATTAAAAATAATAATTCTAATGAGAAAACATTTGGACGGTTAGTTTCATTGTTTTTAGATGAAACACCTAGTTACATCCATCTTAAAGATGGATGCTTTACACACTGGACATCATATGTAGAAATGCGGTCCAGCCCGCATGAAACAATTTTCCAAAGACTGAAAATTAATTAGCATCCAAATAAAACCTTCTCTTACAATTAACATTCGGAATTATATTACTTCAGATAATTATAAGCAGACAAAGCTGGTGGGTCTTACTGTCCGCTTTTCTCGAGGTCAATTTCCACTCTTTCCCACCTTATTTGCTCTTGAAAAACTTACGATGAAGCAGAAGCCCCGCCTAGGGTTTCTATTTTCGCATAGACATGTTTATGAGCAATTGCGCAACTTTCCTCTTCATTTCCCATCTGGTAAGCTCCTGTCTCTCGGAATCCCTGAACATTTCGCTCTTGATTTTACTAAATTCCATTGTTCGTGATTATTTTCGATTCAATTTGTGTATGAATCGTTTCTATGTTTGAATTTCCTTGTAGAATCGCTAATTTGGATGCAGTTTATGAATGTCGTGGTTCATGACCATCTGAGTATCAATTTTTGTATAAATCGTTCTGTTGTTCTGCCTCGTCGTAGATTTGGCTAATTCAGATAGATTTCACAAATCTCAGATCTATCTTTCTCTTTTCTTTTGGGTGCTTTAGTTGCTTGAGTGTTAAGACTGTCTATCTTCTTATCTAAGGGAGGTATAATTCTGAGTATTGTGTTTGATTTTGATGCTTAAATCTCTGTCTAATAGGATGATATCTGACATGCTTATGATCATGGACTATTCTTCTTTTTAGTTGGGTTAAGATGCTGATGAAATGCTTCATTAGTGATTATGATCTACATAATTATCTTTTGTTGTTATTTGATTATAGTGGTGGGAGAATTGGAAAGATGATAGTTAAAATGAGTGTAATCTTTGTTATGCTGTGCCATGATTTGTAATCTAGTCTATGATGGCTTCTATGTTCTTGCCTGCATATTTTTGGGAAATTCCATGGATGGATGGATGAATTAGTGAGGCTTTGTTAATTGTTGTGCATTTGATGCATTTTCTTGTTGCATGCATTTGGTGTATGTGAGATAGGTTCAGACCTGAGTTCCATAGACTATGAACTAATGGAAAACGTAAGTCACGTGCACGGTTACATGTCCTTAGCTTTTTGTTATCATTACACAAACATATGGTTGAAATTTCTCCATGAAGAAGCTGAAATTATAGTTATAGAGATATATGTGTGAGTGAGTCAAGTAATAAAATAGGGAATGAGTACAATGGACTTGCACAATGCATGACCAGAGGAGGCCATGTCTGAAAGTCAGGTTGTAGTAGCTAGTTATGGATAACAACTTTGTGAATTCACTAGCCAATCCTAATACCTAAGTCTAAACATAAACTTCTCCAAGACAGTAAAAGATGGTGGTGGTTTTTTGATCATCATCAGAGCCTTTTCCCAATTAATTGGGGTCGGTTACATGAATCCTGGTCCTTCATTCTGTTCCATTAAGAGCCATACCCTCAGTGAGGCCATAAGTCCCTATTTCTTTTTTCATTACATTCAACCTAGTCCTTTTGGGTCTACCTCTTTCCTTTTTTGAGCCTTCCATTTGAACTAACTCGCACCTGCTAACAGGTGTTGTACTGGGCCTGCGCTATACATCGCCAGCCCACTAATGTCTACTTTCTCTCATCTTATCACCTATTAGTTCCACACCTAAATTCTCCTGAATATATTCATTTCGAATTCTATCCCTTCATATCTTGCCACTCATAAATCTTAATATCCTCATCTCAGCTACTCTCATTCTATGGGTATGTTGTTTCTTGACCGTCAAACATTCTGCCCCATAAAGCAAAGCTGGTTTCACAACATCCAATATAAATTACCGTTCTGCTTCATTGGTATACGGCAATCACATAAAACTTCGGTTGCACATCTCCATTTCACCCACCCAGCTCTAATTCGATGTGCGACATCTTCTTCAATCTTTCCATTTTCTTCGATTATCAATCCAAGATCGAAAGTGCGCTCTTTTTGGTATTTTTTGGCCATAAATCTTAATTACTTCTTGGCCATAAATCTTAATTTCTTCTTTGTCCCTACTCCTATTATTACTAAACTTGTATTCCATATACTCTATCTTAGTCCGGCTTGTTTTAAAATCTTTAGATTCTAGAGCATCCCTCCAAAAGTTCTAAGTATTACATGTCTTTCTTAATATTGTTATTACTTGTAAGTATTATATGCTATGGGCTTAATATTTATTCAAAGTCTTTGATGTTGTGAAATGTCAAATCTTCCTCCTCTCTATATAACTGAACTTGGATCTTTTAATCTTAACTTTAAAGTGGTTCTAGCAAATATGGAGTTACTGTAGTCCCTAGTGTTACTTTCCTTTGAGAGTGCCTTGTATTTGAGTTAATAAAATTGTTCCATTTCAACTTGTTTTAATGATATCATATATTGCACATTACCTGTTTTGACTTGATTAACTTATGAGTCACTTCATTGAGTAAGTGGAGTGCTATTATTATATAAAAGAAAATCATAGTTGTTGGAATGGGAGTCGGAGCAGCAGAGAGGGATAGTCACAAGCTAGAAGCTCCCTTGTTTGGGAATGCATTCGGTACAATTTTTTAATTGCAAAAGAAAAATGCCCAAATATTAAATTTTTTATTCATCATTGTCAAAGCCTTTTCCCAACTAATTGGGGTCCGCTACATGAATCCTGGGCCCCCATTCTGCTTTGTTAAGGGCCATACCCTCAGTGTGGCCATAAGTCCCCATATCTTTTCTTACTACTTCCAACCATGTCCTTTTGGGTCTACCCCTTGCCCTTTTTGAGCCTTCCTCTTAAACTAACTCGCACCTCCTAACGGGTGCTGTATTGAGTCTGCGCTACACATGGCCAGCCCACTTAAATCTACTCTCTCTCATCTTATCTCCTATTGGTGCCACACCTAAATTTTCTCGAATGTATTCAATTCGAATTCTATCATTTTTTGTCTTGCCACTCATCTATCTCAACATCCTCATTTGTACTACACTCATTCTATTCCTTCTTGTCTTGCCTCTCAAATATTTGAAATTTTAGTAAGGAATTAAAAATCCAATAATCTCACAAAATATAATAAAAACGTTCACAAAAAATGGTCAGATATTATTCTACCACAGTCATGGGCACTACAACATGCAAATCAACCCCAAGAAATTTCAAGAAATAATATTCCAAATCAAATAATAGAACATCCAGATGGAAATATTGAAATCAAATTCCAACAATCGAAAGTACAGGATGATATAAATATTAATCGGAAAAAGAATAAAACACCATTAATACCTAGTAGAAAATCTTATTCCCGTACTCCTGATGTTATTATACTACCTTCTCCTTCCCAATCTTCTTCACAAGCAATACCTCGTTCAGATTTACAATTACAAGGAATAAGAAGAACAACTGATCATGTTGTTATTCCCACATATACCCCTGAATCAAATATAGCATACACTTCTGAACCTAGTATAGAAGAATTTCAAATATTAACATTACAAATTGAAGATGATATAGAAGAAGAAGAAATAAATCCATATGATCAATATTCTGATGAATATATGGCAGCATACTTGGCAGCCAAATTGGAAAGGAAAAGAAGAAAAATTAATAAAACTTATATCAGACAAGATTATTTATCTGATGAAAATAAACAAATTCGAGAATGGTATTTGAAAACATTTCAACCTAGATTAATAGAATTAATGCATATAAAATATAAAAAATTTCTTAAAAAAGAAAGAGTAACCAATGGATTTTTTATATGGTTAAAAGAAGTATGTAGTCAATATAATATTACTATTCCTTCATTTGAAAACATTCAAACAATAGAAGAAAAAACCTATATCAGTACGGATGGTACTACCACTGCTAGTACACACCCTCCTGAAAAAAGTATAATACTTAAAGCAGTCATCCCATCTAAGGATGAACCACCACAGCCACAATCAATATATGATATAATAGCTACTCCTTATAAAGTCTTACCAAAAGAGCTTGATAAGAAACAGGAATTGATTCCTCATATTGTGGAACAAAATAATTATACAAATTTGTATATGCAATCTTTAGGTAAACAGGCAGAACGAATAGAAAGACTTGTCTCAAAAGAACAACCTTCTGCTACACCTATACCTAAAGCAGTTCTGTTCAAACCACCTCCAGAATTAAATAAAAATAAATTCCATATTGGTGATAACAAAAAGTCCTTAATGGATCAATTAATATCAAAATTATCCCAATTAGAATTAAAGGAATACCTTCTCCCAAAATAAATATTCCTTCACCCACTATTACCAGTTCATTACCTGAATCTTCAGATAAAGGGAAAACAAAGATACTTGAGCATAAAACAATGATGCTCCAAGAAGAACCAATCATAGAAGATACTATCCAAAATCAAGAAAATGCATTTATGGATACCACTCCCATAGATCTCAACAGAATAGCCTATGGAAAAAACTGGAAACCTATTACAGCTTTACCATATCATAAAAGACCTACACCTGTTGATATTCAAATGGAAGAAGATGCTATACAACAAGTAGTATCATATTCAGGAAGATCAATAGTAAACTGGACAATAGATGGATTATCTGAATTAAAAATATTAGATGTCATGAGACATATGACAATGTTTGCCTCTGCAAATAAAATGGCAGGCAACCCAGATCAAGAGGTTGCAAAAGCAATAGTCAATGGATTTACTAGCTGGTTAAGAGGTTGGTGGGATTTCTATGTAGATGATGAAACCAAGAATAGAATCCTCACTAATACTAGACAACGGACCGTCAGAAATGAACAAAATCAAGAAATAATCTATACGGAAAGTGATGCCGTGAACACTTTGATATATACCATTACACTACACTTTGTAGGCAGTACAACACTGTTAGCAGCAAGATCGGAAGATCTGCTCTCCAATCTCCGCTGTCCTACACTATCTCATTATAAATGGTATAAAGATGTATTTTTCTCAAGATTATTAATAAGAGAAGATTGCCAGTTAAACCACTGGAAAGAGAAATTTATAGCTGGTTTACCATATTTATTCGTAGAAAAAGTCAAAGAAAGACTGCGAAAGAAATATAATGGAATCATAATATATTCATCATATACACTTGGAGAATTATCAGCAGAAATATGTGTTGAGGGATTAGCCTTATGCACATATATGAAACTCAAAAGACAATTAGATAAACAAAAAATCACTAAGCGTAAAGAACTTGGTGACTTTTGTGAACAATTTGGATATTATCTTGATAGGAAACAAATGCCTGAAAAATTATATAAGAAAAAGAAAAAATATAAGAAAGACAAGTATAAATCCAAATATAATAAAGAGAAAAAATATTATAAAAAGTCTAAAAGAAAACTGATCAATAAATTTTCTCCCAATACAAAAGGTAAGAGAAAACTACCAGTATGTTATAAGTGTGGTAAAGTAGGACATTATAAACATCAATGTAAATTAAAAAAGAAAATAGAGTCATTACATTTAGATGAAACAATAAAATCAAAATTATATAATATAATCAATTATGATTCAACTTCTTCTACCACTACTGATTCTCATATAGACCAAATTCAAGATGATGATCTTATATGGACAGAGTCTTCTGATTCTTCCGATTTTTCTGATACAGAATCATCTAGTTCAATAAAAGATAATGATTGTAGTTGTCCTATACCTACACATAATGTACATACACTTACCCAAGAAGATAATTTCATCTTGGACATTATTGACAAAATTACTGATCCAGATGAAAAAAGATCTGTTATTACTCAATTTATTTCTATAACAAAAAATAAAGCAAAAACACCTCCCATCAATAAATCTTCTGATGAATACAATTTTGCTTCAATAATGAAGAGAGTAAGTGAACAACATACTTCTCAACAACAAAAAGAACGTACAATTTCAGATCTCAAAAGAGAAATTAAAGAAATAAAAAACGAAGTATTCCAATTAAAAAATAGGATTAAATCTTTAGAATTACAACAACTATTTCAACAAGATACTGATACTGATGAAATAGAATTTGATCAACTTATGACATATGAACCAGATCCACCATCAGATATTCCAGAAACTTCAGAAGCCAAACTACATGAAATAACCATTCCCTCTGTCAATTTAATAGACAAAATAGTAATTCAAAAATGGTTTGTCCAAGTCAAAATAATAGTTGCTAAAGATTATAGTTTTGAAACTTCAGCCTTAATAGACTCAGGCGCTGACTTGAATTGTATCAATGATGGGTTAGTACTTTCCAAATATTTTGATAAGACTACTACAAATTATTATATATATATATATATATATATATATATGGTTTTGTTAGGGTGTTCACACCATAGAGTATTTTATAATTGTACTCAACAAAATGTTTTTATAATTGTTCACACTTATATATCCTTGTTTTGTAATAAAATGTTTTTTTAGTACGGGTATTTATGGTCATTATGAGGGGTAGATTAGATATTTTTATAAGAAAAGTGATTGCACATCCTATGTGGATGATGTCATTCTCCTCTACATTTTATAAATGCTCTTCTTCTATCATGAATTTCTACTTTGCCATTGAATAATTACCTAAAATACCCCTAGACAAAAAGGTTACTAAATGATGGGGTAAGGGTATCGAGTGTCGAAAAATGTTGTGCACATTTATTAAATGCTCACATGTATGAGTACTCTAATATAAATATATAACTTATGAGAACAATATAGATACACACATGTATATAAGATAGAACAATATGTGTGTGTGTGATCTTGTTCTATCACATACATACACATAATCTTGTTCTATCTTAACGGAAAGTTTGGATTGTACTTTTTTGTTTAGATGCAATGAACTGTAATTTGTAGCTAGAAGGTGTGTCTGTAACTCTGTATATCGAGCAGTAAAGCTTACATCCATATTTCTCTGCAAATAGCAAGGTGATTTACACAATTTACTGCTACAAACTAATATCTCTTTATGAATAATATCTATTGATACAACAGCAGCTAGCTACAGAAAGGTACGCACATATATACATGGAGATAAAAATATAAGTGCATGTAATGCATGGACGCATCTAGGTATGTGTCCATGTATGAGTATGCACGCATATGTGTTAATAGTAGGTATACTTGATTTATATGAAGGATAAACTTTTAACCCTCTGCCACTGTTACACAAATCAGGTGTGCTACCATGTACTGAAGACCACAGCACAGTGCGCATATCTTATTTTTTAAAATGAGTTGCATCTATTTTGTGGTTAGTTTATGTTTATTATAATTTGCCTCCCATTGATATGCCATCTAGTATAATCATCTTGTAGATTTCGTATGACACTAGCTGTAGTATATTGTGCATGTGTTCCTCCTTTAACTGTTTTATAATGGCTAAATCCATCAGTAGTCATGGACTTTGTGAACAAGAGCATTAATTCAGAATTCATTTGCTTGGTGGAAACTCTCTACCCTATACAGAAGTAGAAAGGGTCCTGTGAAAGAAACTTGCAGTTAGGATTTGAAATGGGGGACTGCAGTTCTGAGACCAAGCAATTACTGAAGGAGTTCTGGATTCCAGATTACATAGTTAAACCAGGAGCTGATGTACAAAGAATTTCTTCTACACCCGAATGCCCTGTGCTAGTGTTCATCAACTCTAAAAGTGGTGGTCAGCTAGGCGGTCAGTTGCTGGTAACATACCGGAATCTTCTAAACTCAGATCAGGTAATTGCTTTTCATGCCAAAGGATGCAGTCACGTAATTCCGTTATTTTACTAGGATTATTTGGATTTCACACGTCCTTATTTATGTTGTGATGTCTGTTGGTTGTTAGGAATGTATAATTTGCTGAAGCTGGTCTGCTAATGCAATAAGCTGAATGTAACCTTTTGTCTTTTTAGGTTTTTGATTTGGGGGAGGATGCTCCTGATATTGTGCTGCATAGGCTCTATGGGAACTTGGAAATGCTTAAGTCAAAGGGTGATCATTTTGCTGCCGAAATTGAAAAGTGTCTGAAAATAATAGTGAGTACAGTTTGGTTTACAAGCATGTATTTTGTATTGGCTTTTGGCTTTTATTTCTCCTTTTATTTTTATTTAATCTATGATGGTCACAAACAAAAAAATGTATTTCTATTCTGATTTTATTAAATCTTAAGAGGTCCTTTTCTAAAACTCATTCTTGAAATAATCAATTATGTCTTGAATAGGTTGCAGGTGGAGATGGTACAGCAGGCTGGCTGCTTGGTGTAGTATCGGATCTCAAATTATCTCATCCACCTCCTATTGCTACAGTCCCCTTGGGAACTGGAAACAACCTTCCCTTCTCTTTTGGTTGGGTAAGTCATCAGCAGTTTGTCAAACTTACGAAAATAGGGACACACCTTGATGGGCTTTTAATGTGGTACAACATTGATTTGGTTTCGCATTCTTTTTATATTTGTCTTATGTGAACCAATAAGGCTAGGTAACGTTCGAATGGGTTTCAGATGGTATTTGGGACATCAACACTGTACCATACTCTCATGTTCTGTGCTTTATCCTTTTTCAGTTTATTGCACTTCTTTTTCCCTTGCAGTTGGAATCTCTCAAGACTGTAAACAGCATTTGTCATGTTACTAGTTCAAGTCTGTACACCACTTTCGGTCTGGTTGTGGAATTTGTATATCATTTTGGAATGCATTTCCAGACTGTATAACCCTTTCAACATCATCCTCATCTCTAGTTTGAGCTATGAAAGGAAGCTGGTCTCTGATGCCTAACTTATGGCATTGTAACAAACCTCTGGCAGTCGAGGAAGAGGCTACAAGTTATGTTATCAGGGTGCTGCAATGATGTCCGCTTCCTAGCAGGATGATGTTGGGAAAGCCGAACTTGCCACTTGTATTCCTATTTTATAATGGCTAGATTGGTCATTGAACTGGTGAGGGGTGTTGAATTGGCATGGCCTGTTGGACCAGTAATGAAAAAAAAGATATTAAAGAAGAAAAGTCCAAAAATGTCTAATGAATTGAAAGAAGTAAAGGAACCAAGATATTAATCATAAAAAACGTTTGCATCACTTTATTATATATGTGAAAAATCAATACATAAACATGCAACATACCTAATTCTATTGCATGTGAAAGATCTTAATGTACTCTTTATTCTAATATATGAGATGTGCAACATAAATAGGATAACAAACTACATGCAATGAAGCATTTGCTAATTTTAATTATGGTTATAAATGAGATATAATTTTGTGGTATGGTTTTTTCAGGGGAAAAAAAATCCTGGAACAGATCGTGAGTCTGTCGAGTCCTTTTTACATCTTGTGAAGGATGCAAAAGAAATGAAAATAGATAGGTATGACCTCTCATGTGCTGTCAATTATACTTTTTGCCAGATGAACTTCCATCTATTTATGAACTTCATAAGTTTCTTTTAAATTTATGTAATTGGTCTATGTTTGCACATAGAATTAATTGAGAATTCTTGTCAGCTGGCAGAACGATTTTGAAATCAGAGAGGCTTTTCGCTCTCGTCTGTTAGATACACAAGGCCCAGCATTTTAACATTATCTGCCCTAGATTTCTTACTGGTAACCCTTGTTTCTCCTTCTAGAAATGAGGGCATCCAATTAGTACATAATACTTGATGTTAATTTATTTTTCAACAATCTTGAGTGGCTAATTGAATTTAATCATTCTGCGCAAACAGGCAAATATACTGAAAGAAACAAGTTATCAGAAAGTAGGAAAGAAAAGGCTATAAAGAAAAGACTAACGAAACACCTTGTAAATTCAAAGAAATAGGTTGATCATCGTGAAAACTTCTATGAAGAGGATAGAGAATTCCAACACAACTAAATACTGAGTAAACCACAAAAAAAATATCATCCACTACAGCCAGCCACCCTAGATGTGCAGCATTCACGTCCTTTTTCTCTGACACTTCATATAACCTACAGTTGCAAAATCATATTCAACAAAACACTAGTTTCAAAACCTATCTCCTTAAGTGTTTCCTCACATCATAATATTTGTACACAAAAGGTTTCAGACAACATTTAGATTCCCAGGAAGTATGGTTTCCATGGGAATGTATAGAAACCAAACCTCTTTTGACTTGGACTGTAATGTAGACAAAACCAAACTAATGCACCTTGAAATTTATCAGTATACTTTGAAATTACAACTTGTAAAACCAAATTACAACAAGGTCACTGTAACTTCAATGAGATATTGACTTTCTAATACACTCAATTGGGGTCCCTTGCATATGAACAAAGCAAGTTACAAAAAGAGATCATCGAACGACACATATAATATGCATTTGAAAAATCAGCTGTCACACCCCAAGATTTATAACACTGGAATCCCTGAGATGTAACAGTCTATCTTTAACAAAACGAAATTTTTCTACTTCACCATTAATTGCACTAAAACAGATTTTTCCATTTCTAAGAGTCTGTACAAAGTCTACTCATAACTAGTATTAACATGAAGGTTTAGATATATATCTGTTGATAGGACAAAATTTACAATAGTGAATTTGAACAAAAGTCACAAGGAGAAAATTTCATCATAACTATGACTTCTTCCAAAGTTGGTTCTGTTGTGCCTTCAACTAGGGAGGCTGCAATTACCCTGAAATTTTTTTACCATAGTTTGATGAGTTTGTCTACTCAGTAAGTGATCATCATAGTCCTCAAAAATAATCATGGTCGGAAGATGTAAGCATTTTAAAAAAGGGAGGTCTATTAGAAACAATGCGAGCCAAAAAGCATTTATGGATGACAATTTCACTTTTTGAAATGCACAATTAAACATAATCCAAATGATTGAAATACATATAAATATTTTAGCAGTAATGCATAACTCAAAGGATTTCACAAAATACCCTACTGGCGTCCCAAGTAGGTCACCTATATACCCCACCAGCGTCCTGGATGGGTCCAAACATACCTCACCGGCGTCCCGGATGAGTCCAAATAGTCCCTACCGGCGTAACCAGATAGGTCCAAACAATCCCTGCAAGTCCAAGCGTACCTCACCGGCGTCCCGGTGAGTCCAAATAGTCCCTAGCGGCATAACCGGATAGGTCCAAACAATCCCTGTAGGTCCAAACGTACCTCATCGGCATACCGGATGAGTCCAAATAGTCCCTATCAGCGTCCCGAATAGGTCCACATATACCTAAATTATCTCAGAAACTCTTTAACATCAGAAAACATCAACATCGTATATTCAAAGTATCATTGAAATCATTAACAGGAATTCACTTGAAGCAATTTAAACAATTACTTTCATTGAAATATCTGTAAATAGCCAGTTAAACATTTTGTGCAATAATTTCTGAAAGGTAGTAGTTTTGAAGGATATTCTTGAATCTAACACGATAACAGTCTAGTATCAACATACAAACTTTTATGAGAATCCAAAATTAAATACGAAATTATCACAATTTATGGAATTGCCAATTTGTAAATAATCATTTCATAGGCAATACTACAATCAAGTGCAAAAATATCAGTTTTTGAAATAATGAGGTAGACATTTGCATATGAATTTTACAATGTCTAAATATTAAAAAAAGTAGAAAGAAATCTCACAATTTTACTAAAAGTGGAAATATCACAAACTATTTATTTTAAAAACAAACTATTTTTCAGGAGGATGAGGTCACTTACACATAAAACATACAATATTTAAAATTTATAACAATGATCGGAAATGTTACAATTTTGTTGAAAGAGGAAATACAATAATTTACAGTATCTAAAATCATAATAGTAGACAAAAATATCATAATTTTATTAAAAAGATTATTTTCAAGACAATGAGGTCACTTAAGTTCATGATGCCGATATGCCAATGGGATGATCGTCCACCTATCGTGATGCATAAATACATGGTCGAGGCTTGAGATTAGAGAGATCCAAGAGACTATGTTTCGGTTGAACATTTTGCGTGCGGTGCTTAAAAGGTCACATTGCGCATATAGATTGATGATGTGATTGGAGACGATTAAGTCGTTTAGAGAGAAAAGTAGCCATCCTTTGTGGAGAGCGGCGCCGAAGAGTGGGAGCTTGAGATTGGTGAAGGCTTGGAAGAGAGCAGAGTACGTCTAAAGGTGGTGGATAGTTGGAGCATCTAGAGAGAGAGAAAGATTGAGCTCAGCACACTACTTAGTGTGAATTCATTGGGTTGTTAGAAGAGAGAGAAATTGCAGAGAGTGGGTGGAGAGTACAAAGTGCAATTTGTGTTCGTGAACATGCCTTGTATAAAATCATCAAGGACACACCTAGAGAGAGTGTCGTTGGCTGTTAAATGGAGTTAAAGAGCGTGGGGTTGCAAGTTCCTTCCTCATCTCTCCTGCGGTTCAGGCTTGCCTGCTTATGGAGCTATTTCATCTTGATTCCTAGAGAGCGAAAGTGGCTATCTTCAAATGAGCTTTTATCTCTATGTCTCACCTGCACACATTATCTGTGGCGAGGATGGATTCGTGAAGGTTGCAGTGAGGTGGCAATTTGTTTGTGAAATCTGCTGCCGCTGCCATAATGCGTTGATGAGGGATTTGTTGATTAATCTGTTGTAGCCATTCCTCTTCTTAAGCTATGAATTTGTTACTTTAAGAGAGTGGTGGAGAGGGTTCAAATGGGAGGGCTGGAGGGTAAGGCATGGGAGAGGGCTAATAAAATTATAACACCTAATACTATATGTGTCCATGACACATGACTTAAGATGCCAAAACAAAACGCTTAGCGTACACATCATAGGGCAACGCCAAAAAGAGGAATGAGTGGTCCTCTTGAGCCATATTAATCAATGTACTTATAAAATCTCCTAAAATCTCCATTATATCAACATGCATATGCTCAAGGGTGAAATGCAACATGACCATGGAAAGCCAATCAGAGTTCTCGGGTACCCGGTTTGCGGCCTTGGGTATTAGCTATGTGTTATTGGGTGACGTGCGATGACATATATCAGAATCAAGCCAATTCATCAACTAATCAGGTGGGAAACCAAGCATCTATTGACACACACTTAAACATAAAAGGATTTGCAGAGATCCAAATATCAAATCAAGTGGAAAAATCGAAAGAGAAAATTGGAGTCTCAAAACACAAAACCTGTCCAATTGAATTCACAATTTGGCACACTCTCTTTGTGAAATCATCAATTCAAGAGATCAAGAAGAAGGTTCAAGTGGTTGATATGATTATAAAAATCTCAGAGAAATATCAGCAAAAAATACTCTATAATCCAAGTAAGAAAGCTCATGAAAAACTATATCAAAATGTGCATGGATGAAGCATTTGACTCTATCGGTCAAGAGGGATCAATAATCAATCAAGAGATCAATGATCTAATGATCAAGAGATGAAGAAATGTTATTGTAATTGAAGATTTATAGCAAGAACAAACTAAGGAAATAAGAAGAAATAGAATTGATCTTACTCAATTGTTGAAGGCTTGAAAACTAGATTATCCATGGCTTGAATTTTGAGCTTTGGATCACCATTAACGGAGTAGAATAAAACCTTCAATGGAGTTCTTCTCTCACCACAAGATCTTTGAGAGAGAGAGAGAGAGAGAAAGAGAGAGAGAGAAGAAGCCTCACTTGAGTGTGCCACTCAATGGTTGAGAGAGAAAGGGGTGCATGCCACTCTTTTTGGAGGGATAATCTCAAGTGTGAATTCATTAGAGTGAAAATGAGGCTCAAGGGGGTATTTATAACTTTTCAACCCTCAAGTGTGGAGATGCTTCTAGATTGATAAATTATGACCCTTAATGTCATCTACCAATGGCTACAAAGAGGCATGATCCTAGCTTGCCATCCACCATCATGCCTTCAAAATATGTGGTATGAATTTAAATATTTTTATCCTCCTTAATTCACTCCAATTTCCCTTGTTATAAAAAATCCCATACTCTTCACATTTAATAAAACTAAAAACCAAGATGGAAGGCATACCCTTATAGTTATGAGACAAAAATTTAAGCAAAAAGCGGATCTTAAAAATTCCCTCCATTTCAGAAGTGCTTGTGGGGCTAATAAAATCATTCCACATAAGCTAAGTGGTTATTTCCACTTTTATCTCTATGCCCTTAGGGTTAGGCTTGTAATTACAAACCCTATATCTCTTATAGAATCTTCCACTCATATACACAAACCACTTGCTTTAGGCATTAACATGTGCCAAAAATAATTCTCCAAAATCTCAATTTCGAAAATCGGAACCATTATTGTTTGTCATTTATTTGAAACAATTTCGAAAACTGGATTTTCTTGCCGAGAAAAGTTCAGAAAAATTCACATAAATCCACAAAAATCATTTCAATAATTTTCCATCGAATCAAATAATTTTGGTATTGATTAAAAATATTTACAAGGAAAATTAGGATCCTTGGAGTCGAATTACGAAATAGAGCATTTCACTCGGCTAGACTCGAAGTCCAAAGCCACCTTCTCAGTGTGACCTAACAGACTCATGACCCACAGTGTATAATCAGGGGCTCATGATCTCAGCCCATTAAAGTCAAACCGATGTGCGACTCTGAATCCCTAAGTTTAAGTGAATTTCAGGTGCACCCGTTAGAGGACATGCACACTTACATGATGCAGGGGTTCCTTTCTTAGCACATATGCGTAGCTCTATCCAATGGATCCTTGGAATAGCAGCTTCCCATGTATTGTGATTGTATATGCATATGCTATGAGAAGGTTTTAGGAATCAGGGATTTAGGCTAATGTCCTCTATTGGCCCTTGGCCCTAACCTTCTTGTATATGGCATTTTGTCATCAAGCTCATGCATACCTCGTATTGCCCTAGTCCATCACTCGGTCATGAGACACAAACAAACAATAGACTTTGACTTAGAGGTAACCTTGAACCGTCTTGATACCTTCCATGCATAAATCCTCCTCATGATCTAATCGGGGTTCCATCACTCTTGGTCCCAGTGCACCAAGATCATAGAGCCATGTCACTCTTTTACTCCCATTGAAGTTAAGAGGCATTAAAAAGGTCAGAATTTAAGGCCTTGAAATGACATAATTCCAACATTCTAGTATCTTGTGAATGACCAAAATATATTTATGTAGCCTATGTTAAACATATTCTTCTGTTTGGGTATTGTAACTGTGTCAGACGTGTATCGAGATACATACCAACATTAATTCTACTTGATTCTACATCTTTTTAGAGACTTGATCTTCTTTTTTTTTTTGAGTAGACACATGTGAACTTTGAGAATGTCTATGGAACTTCTAAAATATCCATGGATTCATCGAATTCAGGTATAGTTTGATTATTTTCTTGCTATTCATCATGACATGGAGCACAAGTAATTGTTGATTATGGTTCTCTTCATAATATAGCTGTTGCCTAATCCTCTTCTTCATGGTGTGACAAATCTGACACCTTGTACTTGTGTCAGACATTGATGCATGCTTCCATGTCCATGCAACATAGCAAGTAGCTGACCCCCTCCAGCAAGCGGACGAAATAAGCCTGGAATGTCTTTTAAAAGCTTCATTATAGTCCGGGACTGGACTTTTAATATGGCCTGGGGAGGATTGTTCCTTTGCACTCAGATGCCACTTCTGCTAATTTCTAATATATTTTCAGTTTCCTGTTCGTTGGAGGCTGTATACTGTGACAGATAGATAGGCAAATTTTAGTGTAACTGGCTTGGACTATGATCCTTAAACTCTATAGAGGTAGACTGAAATGGAGAGCTTATATGGATGAAAATCTTAAGAGAAACATGGGGATCTTGATGCACATAAAAATGAATAGAGTTGTATGATTCCCAACTATGCCATAGAATTGTTGAAGATGGCTGTGAATTATCCCAATTGTGCTACCTGCTGATATACTCTTTGTTGGATTCTCACAAAAAGAACGATGCACAGCAGTGTCACAGTTACATATAATAATTTATATCTCGAGGGAATAATGAGTGCATTGATTTTTTTTTGGGCTGAAATTGAAGTCAGTTTCAATGACTCAGGTTGAGATTCGCTACAGTCCTGATCCAACTGGACTTGGTAAGACTTGGCTGAGTCTTGATTTGACGACCTATTTTGCTATACTGAGTTCAGAATGACGCAATAATATTGGGAATAAAAGCAGAAATTTATGGCATTGTATGAATGTATTGCTTTCTTTTCTTGTTTCAGAAATCCAATCTCAATGACTTATCATACACAATCAAAATTCAGTAAATAAAAATTTATTTCACATATAGTCATTGTGAATAACCTTCTCTTAATGCATGGTAGCTGGCATATTCTTATGAGGATGCGAGCTCCGAAAGAAGGTTCTTGTGATCCAATTGCGCCTCTAGAGCTACCACATTCTTTACATGCATTTCAGCGCGTCTCTCCAACTGATTCAATGAATGAGGTATCACTTCCCTTGTGAATCTGTCTACTTTTCTTGCAGAAAGTCTCAACTTCAAAGAATTAACTGAACTTCTTCCACATATTAATATCTTGTAAAGTGGAGCCATTAAGGCCTGCTTCAACGATATAGTTCATAATCGATTGAAAGAGTGTGTTATCATGAATTATGCTTCAATTATTTGTCATTGGAATTTATTGTAAGAATTGGGTCTTAAAGTTGTTGGATATTTTGTTCATGTGTTTTGACCATGATTCTGTGCATCATTTTGTAATGTCTTCAGAAGTTTTTATGTTTGATTGTCAAGTTTATCAAATGAGGGATGTGGTGCGACGTGTTAGGGGGGGTATGATGCACTATATTCCTCGATGCAGTCCCCAATGTGAGGGCATTAGTTCCTATTAAGGCAATAAATACAAAAATTTAAAAATTGTAAAATTGATATAAATGCAAATATGTGATTTGTATGATAATAAGCATTTTAATTTATTATTTGTTTCTAATTGGTACTCTATTTGAGTCGCTGATTGAGTAGTAGGAACATTTTTTGTCTCCACTCTATTTTCTAATATAGCTCATGTAAAAATAATCCAATCAATACATCAAATGTCATAAAAATGAAAATAATTTGTTAATTTACCTAGCACTGAGACTGAATGGAAATTGGATGAATTATTCATCCTGTGGACTTGGAGGATGCAACAAGTTGAGCTTCAGAGGAAAAAGTTTTGCGAGGGTCAAAGGGGAATAGATAATAGATGTAAGAGTGCCTCATTGGAGGATAGATTCAAAGAACTCATAGGGGATTGAGAACTTCTGCAGAAGACAGAACTGAATGCAAATTGGAGATTTTCAGTAGGAGACTGTTCATTGAGGCTGAGACAGATTCAGTGAATTGAAGATTGTTGTAAGGTGAATTTTGATTGTTGTAGTGAAGGTGATATACAACTTATCCACCATTTGGATTTGGGGCATTTCACATGCATTAATTATCTAGTCAAATATTTGATTAGTTGTATAATTGGAGTCTACTTGAGAATGCTGCATAATGCGGATTTTACATCTTTTTACATGCCCTTACTATCATCCTTAAATTTTATGGGTTATCATTGTAAATGGTTATCGTCGTTTGGAGGGATAATTATTTAAATAAATGTTATATTTTATTACCATATACTAGTAAAGAGCACTTCAGGAAGCATTTTGAAAAGTAAAAAATTATGATATTAATAAAATATTATATAACACAGGTGGCAATGTTGCAAATGTGAAAAGGAAGGTGGTGGTTTTGAGGAGTAGAGAAACTGTGGTGTTTTCCCATTTGAATTTATGAATGCGTTGCTTTATTGGAGATTTTTTTATCTTGCTATATTGCACATCTGTCGCATGCGTTGGACATCCCTCTAACTTGTGTTTGTGACGCTGTGTGATGTAGGATCAAGGGGGCATGGCTCTTAAATGAGTGCGAACAAGCAAGGGGGGCTTAAGAAAGAACATGGGTTAGCCGAGTTTCATGGGTATCAAGATCACCTAGTAGGAGTAGGACTAGGGAATTTAAGATTGAAATAGGGAAGGATTGAGGAAGGTGATAGGAAAGGGGTTATATAAGTTGAGGGGATGGTTTAGGTTACGCTTTAGGGTTTTTAAGGGGTTAAAACTTGCCAGAATTTCTCTCCTGGGATAGCCTTGCAGTCTTTACATGATAGTCGATCTACCTTCTTAACTAGGAAGAAGTCTATCTGACTTTTATGTGATCCACGTTTATAGGTTATTAAATGTTTATCTTGCTTTTTAAAGTAAGTGTTTGCTATTGCTAGGTCGTAGGCCATAGCGAAATCTAGAATAGTCTCACCCACCTCATTTTTTTCTCCAAACCCATATCCTCCATGTACCCCTTCATATCCTCTAATATCCTTCCCTACATACCCATTTAGGTCCCCTCCTAAAAAGGTCCTCTCTCCATTTGGTATGTCTTGGACTATTCCATCTATGTCCTCCCAAAATTGTCTCTTAATTATATTATCTAATCCTACTTGTGGTGCATAAGCTCTAATTACGTTAATTATCTCAGCTCCTAATACAAGTTTAATTAATAGAAGCCTATCACCTATTTTTTTGACATTAACTACTTTATCTTTTAAATCTTTGTCTACTATTATGCCTACACCATTTTTATAACTGTCCTTTTCTGTATATCAAAGTTTATACCTATCTATTTCTTAGCTTTTTCTCCTTTCCATTTAGTTTCCTGTAGACAAACTACGTTTACTCTTCTTCATCTCATTGTATCCACTAACTCCATACTTTTACCTATAAGCATTCCTACATTCCATGTGGCTAGACAAATCCTATTCTCTTGGACTAGCTTCTTTACCTGGATTCGTCCAGGATGTCGCAGGAACTCTTGCCTATTTTTCACTGCAACTGGGCGGCGTTGCGGTGGGTTGTTTCTGGGCAACGCCCTAGCTAACCCTTGTTCATTTCTCACTGTACTCGGGGTCCGGTACATCGCGTCGCTTCTGGGGAATGCCCTAGCTACCCTTTGCTCATGTTTCACTGTACTCGAGTTCCGGTACAACGTGTTACTTCTGGGGAACGCCCTATCATAAGAAGATACTGTATGTTTAGGATTCCTGATAACTTTTGGCAAAATTTTATGTTGTCTGCGTACTTAACACAACCCAGCCTCTTTACCTGAGCATGGGACACGTTAAGGGAAAGTTTAAGGTCATCACCCTTTTTAGACCAGTAATCCAAATTATTTGAATATTAATGTAAATTGCAAAATTTTATTATTTGAAGCTATTCACATCAAGTACATTATTTGTGATCTTGGTACTTGAATCGATAATCTATTGACAACGTTGTTATAGTGGACACACTTTGTTACTTTGGTTCCATTCTGGCTGAAGTTATGGTTAATCGTGCCTGGTTCATGTCTAGGTTGTGATTTACCTAAAGTCAGGTTGTGGTTGATTTTACTGCCACAATTGCACTTTATCTGGCTGAACTAGATATCCAATTTAAACTGGCTTTGAGAGGCATGTCAAACTGGATGATGTTTTTAACTTCTACTTTGTTTTTCTTTGTATAATTATAAAATTAGTCAATACTGATTGTATTATTGAAATCGGTCTTAAGCTGCTGATTTGCTTGTTTGGTTTGGTCCTGATGGTTCCTGATATGCACTTTAGTATAAATCAAGTCAAGACTTGATCGGAGTGGTGCCTGACCAGGCCCCAAATAGTTTTGATGACATTTTTCCAGTACATATGATTGTTAGAACCAACAAAAAGCAATATGTTGATAATAATTATAAAACAATCTTTTATTTATCCCAGATTTTCAAAAGAACCTCCATATAACTTGAAATACATGTAGCTTGTGTTTAACTATATGATTTCTATTTCTTGACACATCACTAGAGTATGTGCTGTTTTTGCAGGAGGGTTATCACACCTTTCGTGGCGGATTTTGGAACTATTTTAGCATGGGTAAGAAGTTTTTTCTCTCAATCATCTCATTCCAAAGACCATGACTTGAAATTGATCTTTCTTCAGTCCATCTATCTTGAAATATTTTGTCATGCCATCGATTCATATAGATGGTTGGAGGATGGGGATCGTCTGTTGAAATCACTGTGATACTGTAAACTCTTATTAAAAATAGTTGGCTGGTGTCTAAGGCTTGATATGATAGCATTCGATATCACTTGACTGTAGAAAAATTTAGATTGTGAACTTGTTTTTCTAAAACTAAGCTCCTTCCTAATTGGGAATTTACTATAGTAATATTCTTTATCATTATTTCATTTTAGAAATGATTGAATTGTGGACTGATCTTTTACTAAATTTAAATGCTTTCCTAGTTTTCTTGCGTCTTGTAAAACTATCTCTAGGCACTTGACCAATACTAGGTTCTGCTACTAATATCTTTTCATGAAGTTAAAAGTTTATGAAAAATTTTCTTTTATGGCTTGAACCTGCCTCTATAGGCTAGTCATTTTTTCTGA
Source organism: Amborella trichopoda (assembly GCF_000471905.2). Next base: position 10,713,040 of record NW_006498057.1, on the reverse strand, counting down.
AAAATTGTTCTCTTTAAGTTGTGATTTTTTTAATTCTTCTCCACACCTTTCCTTTCACTTATTGGAGGAAAATTTTGTGACTTCATAATTACGCCATACCAGAAAATTTTGAAGTTTATTCATGTAATACTCCAAACTTTCACTAAATACCTTGACAACTCATTCTTTACCTTACTTTGGTCAAATTGTAAAGGACATTATTTTCTGAAAAACACCATGAGCTGGTAGTGACTCAGGAACTTATGCACTCCTTGATAACAAGCAGTTGTGTGCTCGATGGCCCATATTGGTTGCTGACACAATAAAGAGATGTCTGTATGCTTTTCTAACAATTCTTTGTAATAAAAAGGAGATCTTGGACAATTGTCATTGCATGGTCCAATATTCAATTAATACAATTTGACCGACACCTGGAAAAACTAGCACATAATTGATCTGAAACCTGTGAAGTTAGATGCTGTCCAAAGTTGAATGAGTCAACATTGGTTTGGAACTGTTGTGTTCATACGGTAAACATTGTTGTAGGAGGTTCAAAGGTGTCTATAAACACGGTGATCTTCTGCATCATTATGAGTAGCTTTATTGAGGATTTAGGTTTATGGTTATAGCTAATTGCTTATGATCTCTTTATTTAAATTTCATGTCAATCTGCAACCTTGTATACGCGTTTTACTGATGTAGGTTTTCTTTTGTACTAAGCACTCTCTTTGATTCTTACAAAAGGGGGAAATTTGTTCAGAAGTGGTGGTGGTATTCATGTGTCGTTAAAGGTTTTGATTTGAAAAATGGATGATAACATGGATATGCATGGAGAAGCATATAGAAACTGTGGGGAAAAATCATGGGACAACACATGGGCAAACATATAAAAAATGGACAGGCGAAAAATTTCCCTATTTTTCTGATTTAAGGTTCAAATGTCCCTTCTACTATGGGCTCCCTGAATTTGGGCATCGTTTGTCCTCCACACTACACCGCATGCATAAAATGACAACTTTTTAGGAACAATATCTATCCCAAAGGGGATTGGTTACATCTATGCTTCCCTTGTTAAGAACACTTAAAAACATAATATTTCTTTAGTCCATGTGACTTATGGTTGTTGTAGTGATGCGGCTTCTACATTGTGAGGGAGAGTCTGTTAGGGCTTGATTTAAACTGCAAGTTCAATGATGGAAAGTTACGCATTATCAAGGATTGGAGGTTTATCTTTAATTAGAATAACTCTAGGACGATGAGATCACTGGTGAAATCAGTCATTCACTAGATAATGAAATATTGCAATATTCAGGTGCCCATTGAACTTGACACTGTCATTCCATATATCCAACATCATCTCTTCATATGAAGCTCCTACGACCTACCATTTTCTTGCTTAAGGCAGAAAAACCTTTATTTTAGCAGAGCATTCTCAATGAAGAACTTTTTTCTCTCACCTTTTGAAGCATGTATTTATTCAATGACATGTCTTTGGGTTCTTTCAAATTGATACATAATATGCTTGTTTTCGTTACAATATTGTCCCTGTGTTTTGGATTTGTTGTTCAATATTGAAGGGACACCTTTCACTAATTCATGCTTTTTTAACCTATACGGAATACTTTTAATGACAATCTGTATCAGATGTGCTTGTTCCAGAAATTCAATCTGGGACTGTCTTTGTCCACCAGTTCTTGTTTAGCATCTGGCATTTGAATCTTTCTTCCTTGAAAATAATGTTCTTTACAAGAATTGGATTTAGTTGCAAGCTAATTTTATTGGATATAATGCATCCAGAATATCTATTGGCAAAAGCATGATCCTTTTGCATCCTTAACAGGAATGGATGCGCAAGTTTCATATGCGTTTCATTCTGAACGCAAACTCCATCCCGGAAGATTCAAAAATCAACTAGTCAATCAGGTAGGTTCCTCATGCTGACATATTTGGATTGTTTATTTTGAGAGCAATGAACGCATCTTTTCTCTTTGTTTGATGGCAGAGTACTTATGCGAAGCTCGGGTGTTCACAAGGATGGTTTTGTGCTTCTCTATTTCATCCTTCTTCCAGGTGACTTTCTTAAGCAAATGTGTAAGCAATTTTTCTTGTGTGTATTTTAATCTAATAATCACAGTAAAATATGAACCTGAAGAATTGCTTAAGTTTGAGTTCCTAAGACATATTTCCTTGATTCTGGTTGAGATTCAGTTAACACATTATGTTTAGTGATAGTTACATCTAGTTTAAGTTGTTTAGAATCAATTTTTGAGAAAAATAATATACTTTATTATTAGTGAGACTGTTTCACCTTCTCGTTACCATATCTCCCCCACTTGTTGAACTCACAAAAACATATCATAACTATTCACTCATGTAATCCATTCCCCAATTAGTTTTTTAGGTTCAAATTTCAAAATAAATTATGCTAATAAACAATTATGAGAATTGGATAAGAACTATCTGCACTTGTGTAAATTTCAACTCAACTCTAAAATTTTTAAATTTTGACTCAAGTTCACTACCTAAGTCCCTAAGTAGAACTAATTCTTTTAATTTTTCTTGTTAAATGTATTAAGTTATTAAGAATGAGATAATTCTACATGAAAGAAAGGTTGTTCTGGTCCCTTCTAAAACCTCCTGCCTAACTATATTAGGGAGGTAAGCTACGTGAAGGACACATCATTCCCCCTAACTATATTTTCCAGAATGATAAAAGAAAAACATGAAAAAAAAGAAGACTAAGGACTATGTCAATGGTTCATCACAGTATAAAATGGGATTCACAAATGGGATACAAATGTTTTTAGACTTCCTCTGTAATCATGTTCTTAAATCTTTAAATTGGTACTTTTGTTGGCTCAATCTATTGACTTTCGTATAGGAACATTGCCCATCTTACTAAGGTGAAGATTTGGAAAAGAGGAACATGGCAAGATCTCGAAATCCCATCAAGGTGAATATGATATTCTTTAGTTTATATTCCATTAAGTATTAGATCATCTTTACTTGGGCCTTTTTTGTATATCCCTGATCCTATATTTTTATAAACAATATTTCTAATGAATTAAGCTTTTCAAGTATCATCTGGTATACCCACATTTCTTACGTATATTTGCGTACTACGTAAGCTGTAATACATTGTATTATTCAGTTGGATAGGATACTTGCATCCGTATTTCTTGGATAGATGTTGGGAATTGTCGAGTTGTATCCTCTCTCCCTGCATCTAATCTTGCATTCATATCCACACCTTTGAATCTTAGCCGATTTTATGTTTAAATTTGAAACGAAACATACTAAAATGATATATCAGAATGCTGAGCTTCCCTAGACATTACACCTGTATATCCTTTTCCTGCAATACAACAACAAACATTAAAACAAAAAAAACAAAAAAAAAAGGAATGCTGAGATTTCCTTCAAATATTGGTGACCGCCATGGATTCCATCTTGACCCCTTACCTGGTTAGCATAGTTGATCATGTTAAGGCATAGAAGCTACAAACACAGGTATATAAGGAACCAAGAGTAGAGATAAAGCAGAGAAGCTGAATAGGGGGACTGAAGTCGGTAAAGATCTTTCTGGCTGATTTGTAGAAAGTGAAGAAATTTTATGTTGACCTAACTGCATATGATGTGAAGTTACAACAGTAGCCAAGGAGGTTCCCTCAGCAGCCTGTGAAAGTCCATTGAATCATTTCCCGCCCTATACTTATCTCTAGAGTATCTAAAGTGTGACCCAACTGTCATTCATCGCGGTATTCCTCATCCATTCCCCCTGAGAAGTCTGCATAGAAGGCTGTGGAAAATTTGAGTAATTGGGATAGGGTGGACCAATCAAGACTAGTTGGATTTCTTTGATTGTCAATCATTAATGTGGGGAGATAGGTTGGTGAAAGAGACGGGTGTGGAAGATAATACAGGTAGGGTTTGTTGACATACAAAATATGTGCACTAGGATAGTAATTGGTGGCAGTAGGACGCCTTATTCTGGACTGATTCGTGGCTTGAGGAGGGACCCATGATATATTCTTATAGGATGGAGCCATTGGCCAACTGGGTGCCAACGTTTAAGAGACTGGCATCCCATTTTGATCTAGAGATGTTGGAGGCTAGCGCACTCTTGAGAAGCTTTGATTCAGGATGTTTTTACCCTCCATCTTTGTCCATCCTACACCTACAATTGGCAGAGGATGAATGGCTGGGAACCTCTTTTGCATGGACACAGGTACGTGTATCAGTATCTGACACCGGGACGGTGTGTTCAGTGGGTATTTTAGAAAATCAGGGACAAATTTTTTGAGTTAGAGATTGACAATTTTCTGGAAGAAACTTCTGCATTAGCTGCAGGTTTTTTTGGGTTGCCTAAAAGTTTGTTTCATTAAAATATTTCTAAAGGTTGGTATATTTTTGAACATGTAAAACAATGTGAGAGTGGTCTCTAGAGTTTTTTAAGTTTTAGGCTGGTCTTTTTGTCCCCACCTAAAGTATATTGGAAATAATCCATTATGGATGTATTTTGGGCTTCTAAGGAAGTCAAACAAGTTATTAAAATGGAGGATTGATGATTATTTATATTTTTTTTTTGTTAGTTTGAGATAAAATTACTTTGGGAGGAGTAATTTTGAAGTTGGCACTAAAATACTTTTCCATTATAAAACCCTATAGAAGCTTCATTTTCGGTGTTCCTTTGAAGGTTTCTAAACAAGAGGATAGCCAAGAGGGAGAAAATCTAGGATTTTAGACAGAAAAAAGAAACTCAAGAGGTTTCCTATTGAAAGAAACCTATGATATGTTTTACAAAAGAAATGTTTGGAGAGGTCACTTTAAGTTGAATTAGTTGCATAATTTGCCCAAGGAAGTTGAGCTGCAAAGAGAGTTACATGGAGTGAAATATTTGTGCATCTAAGGTGAGTTTTTACTGGATGGTTGCAGAAAAGCCATCTTTTTCTTACAATGTTGTAGTGTTATTTTTCTATCTAGTGGAAGCAGTTTGTAGCATACAAATTTGGAAGTTTAAATTTGCTATTAGAAAAACCTATATCTATGTACAAATGGGACCTTCATTTAAACTCTATGAGTTCCATTGAGTGATGCTTTGCTTTCTAATTTTGTGGCATGAATCAACGATACTGTAAAGAGAATACAAGAAGATTTCCTGTGGTTCTTGCAAGCTCATGGAGGTAAAGGGTCTTTGCACATTTTAAAAATTGAACATGATCGGAGAAATTGAACATGATCACAGGAAAGAAGGCAGTTTACCAAAATAGAAAAAGATGGCAACCAAGGCAGACAAAAGGTGTTGCCAGTGTACGAGGGTAGGATTTGAATGTATTGCTTTTCGGGGATTATTTGAAATTAGAAAATTCGACATCTATTTGCCCTACATTAAAAACCCATTAATCTATAAAAAGTACCCTTAGCCTATGTGATACCAAGCTTCCTTATGCATGCAGTGTATTTCACTCTATGGCGGATGAGTCCCAATAAGCTACAAAGCACTACGTTAATGATTTTTAAATTTTGCGTGGGTTTATAATTTCTTATCGATCCAAAATTTTTGGGCAGTTAAGAAAGGTCTTCAATTGAAACTTCAGATGTATAGAAGTATTGAGTTTTAGTGATTTGTTTTCAAATTTAGTGACTATAATGGGTTGGTTTTACCTTAATAATCTATAATCTATTTTTCACTGTCAGAAATTGAAGGAAATCTGGTGTCACAGTCACACCACTAGATACTTGCCCCAAGAATAATTTTATCCACTTAGTTGCTTCTAATAATGAATTTTCTGTGAACTGCCAGCCCATTTGTTATTAAAGACATCTTCTTCATCTACAATATACATAATGCCCATAATACTAGGATGTTATTATCAATAACATCAGTTGGTTTCGGAGGTGACTTTCTTATCTGAAGAGTTTGTCTGCGAGATTGACTAATAGAGTTACTTTATGAATAAATTTTTAGCAGAGAAAAGAATAAAACTAGCGATTCAATTCCTACTGATTACTTAAAAGCTGGATTGCTGGTATGTAAATGGTTCTGAATGCATCGAGCAGACCAGTTTAAGTAACTCGTTCTGCAATTGTTCTGTTGCTGCAATGCATAAAGCAAATGCTTCATATAGGAAATCCTTATGCAAGTTTGGAATCTGATAAGAGATGTATGATGGGAAATAAAACTTACAAATTGCAATGTAAATCTAGGATATATTTCTGATTTGTGTAAATGTACCATGTTGCTGTGGCCTAGTGCTGGCTATGAAGTTTTGAACTTTAGCAGCATCACGTTATTAATTTCATGCCAGTGATTCCGAGGTGATTCTCGGAAATTATCTGTTAACAATTTAGGTTTAATTACACTATGGTCTTGGTAAGCTGCCTCAGAGATTATCACAAAATGCTTGGTTACTGTTTTGTAAGGCCAAAGGCTAGTATTAACTCCTTCAAGCTGATGGTTTTTTAAATGATCATACTTTTTTGTGTGAACCAATTTTTTATGGAACTCTTATGTACTCTTCTAATTTGCAGCATTAGGTCCATTATTTGCCTTAACTTGCCAAGCTTTTCTGGTGGATTAAATCCTTGGGGAACACCAAACAAGAAAAAGAAACAAGATGTAAGTTCTGGTTGGTGATTTAGTTTTTTTTTTGGAAATTGTCAACCGTCCAGTTGATGATTTAAGTTTCTTCCTTTGTTTTGGGATTTTACATTCTAGAAGACTAGTAGTCCAAGTTTTTTGGCATTCTCTCTAAATGACAAACTATGTATTCGTATGTAACAATTTGAGATGTTCTTCAGAGAGATTTGACGCCACCATATGTAGATGATGGTCTTCTTGAGGTGGTAGGGTTTAGAGATGCCTGGCATGGCCTTGTTTTACTTGCTTCCAAAGGTCATGGAACCCGCCTTGCACAGGTATGAATGGATCTGGAGGTTCTTTGAATTCACAAATGTTAACAGACATGTGCATTGATCTTGTGCTTTAAGAGCCTATAAGTTTCATTGATATGTAAAGCATGTATTTCATTAATAGTTCATTTAGATAATATAGAAACTTATACGATAGTTTGAAATATCGATGTCAAAATGATACAGCCGTACAGGTTTAGGGGAAAAATTTAACTGGGAATAATTGATGCCATGAAGATCTAGTCCATGCTTTTATTTATTGGCTTGAACATAAGTTCCCTAGTAAACTAGTGCCACGTGGACTCTTAAGTCTATTCTTGCCAAGTTGCCGTGTGTCATTACGATATGAGGATATGTGAAGTGGCCAATTCATCAATTTTAGTCAAAAATTTCCAATGTTACCATATTCCCTTCAGAGTTTTCTTCAGTTTGGCCTGGAAGCACTTCAGTGCTTTAGGTGATTTGAGGAAGACTTTGGCTTCTTAAAAAAATCATGAATAATTTAACATATGTATAAATTGAAAAATAGTAGAAGATTAAGGGAAATGGTGGGTGAGTTTCCACAAAATTTGATACATTATCCAATGGACTAATATGATCGCTGCATACCAATGAAGTTGAAGGGCAAGTTCTATAGGACAGCTGTGAGACTAGCTTTGCTCTTTAGGGCTGAATGTGGGGCAGACAAAAAACAAATACCCATAAAATGGATGTAGCAGAGATGAAGATGTTGAGATGGATGAGTGGCAAGACAAGAAGGGATAAAATTCGAAATGAATCCATTCAGGAGAATTTAGATGTGGCACCAATAGACGATAAGATGAGATAGAGTAGACTTAGGTGGGCTGGCAATGTGTGGCATCAAGGTTTCAAAAAACGCTAGGCTGCCCTGAGGCGGCCTGCTTGGCGCCCAACGCCCAGAACCTCGGGTGTCCTATAGTTTTTCACTTTGGGGTTTTTCATATATTGAGGGTTTTTTCTTATTTTGTTTCGACTTTGGGGGTTAAAAATAAACCCCATAACATTTGTATACAACCTTGGGGTCAAAATGACGCTTTTTGCCCTTTGGGCGGTTTAAAAACACTAAAGAGGCCTTACGGCCCTGGGTGCCCGCCCAGGTACATCTGCCCATGTAGGGCCGCCTGGGTCTAGGCGTGCGGATTTTTGGTCCAAGCCGCCTAGGCGCCAGGAGGACCGTTTTTTAAAACATTGTGGAGCGCCGACCAAGTACAACACCAGTTAGGAGGTGCGAGTTAGTTCAATTGGAAGGACTTAGAAAGGCCAGGGGTAGGCCAAAAAGACGTGGTTGGAAGTAATTCAAAAAGATATGGGGACTTATGCTCTCACTGATGATATGACCTTTTAATAGAGCAAAATGGCGGACCAGGATTCGTGTAGCCGAACCCAATTAATTAGGAAAGAGATATGATGATGACGATCCAATTAACTATCAAAGATTGTCATTTCTATTTTTCAGATGATAATATTAAAGAGTACCATTTAGAGCTAATATTAGAGGACGACATTTTTATTTGTTTATTGAATTGAGTTCAAATGGATCTCCATTAATGAAAAATTTGTGTAGGTCCAAAAAAAACTGCGTGCCAATACACGTCAAAAATCAACACCCTCCAAGTGCCATATATAAATGCTTTTAATATTTGAGGACATACGATATTAGCCAGTTAATTGATATTCTAATTTTTATATATGCCGGTGGTTCCTGACAATCTTCAATCATAAGTTCGTAACACTTCAAAATTAATTGCAATTATAGAATCGATGTTCTTTCTAGAGATTAGAGAGAAGCATTGCTTTAATAAAATTTGTGAATTGTTATTCATTGGAAGGAAATTGCACGAGGAAAAAATAACTTTTTAAATTTTATTCCTATAAAGAAATGGAGATATTAAATTATCGCATTAAGGGTATACTTAATTGTATTTCTTTTAAGGAAACAAGTGATTGAATAAAGATATGAAACCATTCAAAAAACATCCAACATACTAAATATGTTACTTCTCATACTAAGTCCAGTTTCTTTTCCTATTGACCAGGAAATTCATTTTATATACAAAAGATCACTTGTTTGATAGAAAATGTTGATTTCTATTTTTTGAATGGGACGTAAACTCACTTGTTGGAATTTGGTTTTTTTCTAGGCACATAGGATCCGGTTTGAGTTTCACAAGGGATCTGCTGACCATACATATATGAGATTAGATGGAGAACCGTGGAAACAGCCTCTCCCTTGTGATGATGACACTGTTATGATTGAGATCTCTCATTTGGGTCAAGTTAATATGCTTGCAAGAGATGACTGTAAAGCTAAAAGCCTACATGATCCATCAACACCTACTTCTGCTGGTAATGAAGATGAGGACGGAGACAGTGATGATAGCACCAAGGATGAAACAGAGGAAAGGAGGAAGTTTGGTGCTGCTGATACTTTCAAATTCATGCAGGACGAGGATCCTGCTTGGTTCAGTTAGCTTTCTGCCCTCCACTCCCCTCCCCTCCCTCCCTCCTTGTTTCTTAATAATTGATCTCCCCCTCTCTCCTTGTAATTTATTAATTGATATCTCTCTCTCTCTTTTCTTGTATTTGAACAATTTAAACTACAATTGTTTTCAGTTGCCTACATATGTCATCTCTCTCTCTCAAAACCCCTCTCTCTGTCCTTTAAGAAGTGAACTTTAATTCTTTTCAGCTTTTAAAGTACATCAACTCTCTCTCTCTCTCTCACTCTCTCTCCATCTTTCACATGTACATAGTTGGGTGTCGGCACCATTCTCTAGGACAAAAAAGGCGCGAGACGTGCATATTCTTGTGGGATGTATCGTTAGATTCTTAACAATGTCCTTAGATTTTCAAATTACAGCAATGATTTGAAGTTAGTATTTTCCAGTGTTGCATAGATACGTGTCAGAGAATCTGGTATGTGAGGCTAAAATGTTCGTACTTCCTGATAGGTTCCTACAACCAATACTTTGAATAATATACAGGGTGTGGTTTCTATAAGATTGCAACCTTAAACAATTCAATTAAGGCACACTTCTAAATTTTATCGTAACATGTAATTTTGGTGTAAAAAATTCTTAGGATTATCTTAAAACCTATTTCCATATCTAATTATAAAATTTTAAATTCAAAATGGTTAAAATCAAGTAGATCTATAAACATATGAAAATCTAGATAATATGTGATAATATGTTGTAAGATGTGCTATTTTTCAAGATAAAAACTTAGTATTTTACAATGGATTTTTGAGGTTCATCTTTAATTCTACATTTTAAAGTTGCATCCTTATATGAACTTTACGAAATCACTGCCCTTTTCCTAATATAAATGTATATATAATGTGATTTCCTTAACCGTTACAACTTACCGGCAGTAGATTTAGTGCCAAATAGCATTTGCCTTGCTCAAGTCGCGTGATCGAACCCAATGACTTACTTTTTGCTTTTCTCTCTCTATTCTAAATAGTTATAGATTTAATGAGGATGCAGTTGGCATGTGGCCAGCTTGTATATTGTAAAAATGCTGGGTTGATAATAAATATATTTTTAAATATATTTTGACCTTAATTTTTAGAGAATATATAATTTTTAACATGGAGAGTATGAATACAAAAAATAAATAAATTGAAAACTAGATATGATAATTATATTAAAAAAACGCTTGAATTGTTATATACAATTGTTTTAAGATGGATGCTTTATACCTCTGGACGGCATACAGTAGAAATACAATCCAACGTGAAACAATTGTTCATTTAATAATGTGCACATAATTAAGTAACATCGCAATTTCCTTTACCTTGTACGGCGGGTGAGGTCATGTTCTTTTTGTTTTGTCTTTTTATGATATAAAAGCTAAAAAAAAACAGAGAAAAACTTTGCATTCATACGATTTTATCATGTAACCTCACCAACTCGAACGGTACCGCCAAAACCATTTAGCGCAAGTATTAGGGAAATGCGCGATACATACATCAATATATATTCAAATATTGATGGTATCATCATATATGTACGATCAAGTGTCTATAATATATCTTTGTATGTCAATATGTGTCAACACACGACACCAAAAAAATATTTTAAAGTGTCCACATAACACGTTATTATTCAATGTTTTTTCCCATTATTGATCTACAACACGTCAAATTTTTACTCCAAATGTTTCCTAACGCATGCAAAGTCAGTTGATAAATCCCAAGAAGACCCTCTTGGTCAGTAGCGATTTCGTTTTGTGCTTGACCCACACAACTTTCGAGAAAACAGTTGAAGTTCTTTAAGCGGCTTTATAATTTGATTTTCCTGTGTTGTTTGACGGACTGTTCTTTCTTGGATTTGCTTTTTCGGACCGCATGACTAAATACGAATTGTAGTTTGGCAAAATTTCAAATATTCTTGATGTATTTTTTGATTCCATGTTCTTTCTTTTGTTGAATACAAATCTTGCGCGTAATCCAACAAAGGTTCATTCAATCAAACTTTAATAATCTTCCCATTTTTCAAATTGATGAAAATAAGAGCGATATTCAGACTTAAGTACCAAACCCTAAACCTTGAGAATGGCCCGGGGCCTTGGCGGTAGTATTGTTGAGTTTTATGGTACGATTTATGACTCCATTCTCACCAAAAAGGTAGGGGCCCAAATCCCCACTGATTTACCGCTTTTAATTACCCAAAAATAATAATCCTAAACCTCTTCCTTTAGGCCTTGCTACAAGGAAGACGCCTTGGATTTCTTGTGCATCCCATACTGGCTGTTTATTGGTCGAGAAAAAGGCAAAGCTTTTTGTTCTTCAGCCTCTTGTGTCTGGAAGATGTGGCTATACTGTTGCATGCACAAATATTACTCTCTTTTTACTTCCTTTAAAAACGGCTCTTCCTACATCCTACTGCCTATGTATTAACTTTTTTGCTTCATGGGAAACCACGCTAGTTGATATTTGTTTGTGTAATACTTTAATATTAACTGAATATCTTCCTCATAGAGCTTTGTAGTCATATTTTTGTTAGCATTTAGAAAGGGAAAATGGTTTGATAGGGTTAGCCCTATCAAAGTAAGTAAAGCTTCACCTCATACCTCATCCAAAATTACAATTCAAGCATTGAAAAACCTTTACATTGATTGTATGATGAATAAGTGCATAACACTCATCATTGGTGTGGGTAACATTGCTACACAAATTTTTTTAAGATTTTTAGCTCTAAAAATAGTGTACATTGCAGCAAATTATCTAGACTATCCATTTCACCCTAAAAGTAAGTGTTCATAGATCCACAAGATCTGTACCATTAGGTTCAAATTTTATTGTTCGTGTTGGAAATTGATTTTAGAACGCCATCATGGAAGTTTCCTTTGCCGATAGTGCTCTTCGAGGATTTGAGATAAGGCCTTTTTTTGTTTTCACAAAGCTTAGGCCTTATAGAAACCTCATCCTTTGGAAGGCCCATACATACTACTCCGACTTTTTAACAAATGTTTATTTTATTTTCATGAAATATACCATGATAGCATTTACATACTGTTCGATAAATGAATCATCAATCATATGTTGACTGTTAACGATGCATGGCTTGTTCCTCCAGTCAAGTCTACGTGATGGGATTGGGCAGCCAAACTCCATCCATCTGATGCTGGCAACTATCACCATCTGATGTTGGCAACTGATGGTTGAGGATGCATTATCTACCCTATTCGATGGGGAAATGTTAGCATAGTTTATAAATTCCTCTAAGAACTCATAATAGTCTAAAAGAACACTCTATGTACCAGTTCTTTTTGTCTGGTCCGACCATTTCTTAGCTTCACGAATAACCGAAGTCTCTCTCCAACGCTATATCTAAGGATCCAATTTAACGTCATATGTGTTCTATATACCTATTTCCTATGCACTTGAACTCTCCATTTTCCTACTTTATTTATACCAAGTTCTTGAGTAGAATGTAACTTAAATGAACAACATAGATTTTGCATACACAAACTCTTCCTCCCAACTATTGTCAGTCCATATAATTGAATCGAAATCCACCATCCATTCCACCCTGGAAATGACTTCTCATTTGAAGCTTAAAGAAGCACCTGCCACGACATGCCAGCACCATTAGCAGGCAAACATAGACTAAGATTCAAATTTGTTACCTCTAGGATTCACTTTGCTACATTATTGTCCACCATTGATTTGAACTAAACAAAAGGGGTACATAAAATGAAGGTCCATTTTCTTGTAGGATAACAACGCATTAAATTGTCAAAGTACAAGGCTGCTATCCAAAGACTAGAATGACCATCCTATTGCCAATTTAATGCTAGATCCTTGGAGGATCATTAACGAAACAACCCAAAAGAGTAGGCAAGATATAACCACGCAAAAAACATGAAATTTTTGCGGCACCGTCAGCATGCCCCCACTGAGTGAGAAACCCTCAGTTTTAATAATAAATGAGTAACTCTATTGTTAGTTTATCTGGGTGAAGCAGTTAATATCTAGTGGTGGAGACAAGTTGGCCCAACCATTGTATCTCAGGTCTGAGTTCCCATGAAGGAAATGAAAGAAAACGAATATCAAGCAATGCGGAACAGTCCAACTCCGTCCCATGTAACTCCACCTATTTCATACCATAGATGAACAAAATGGTCAATCTGAGAAGATAAACGTTCATCCACAAATATAATTTTTAGTACAAACAATACCATTAAATGGTTGTGGAGACTTCTCTGTATCACACTGGAAAATGCATTTCTGTGCTCATACTGCCAATTGATGTAGAAAGTATCAGCAATAGAAAAAGATGAGAACAGCCGTTACATTGATTTATTGGCTAAGTACAAAGCATTAAAATTAGAAAAACCGGACTATAACCTCTTTTGAGTTGTGTAAGTAGAGAAACTTGGAGACTCCAATCTGCATCAACTAAGTAAATCACCAAAGGATCAGAATAACATGGAGATGAGTGCTATAGTCGGAAGCTGTCGTATAGAGGACCTATTGTACAGCATAATGGAAATCTCCGACACATTTTGTAACTGCTTCGTTGGCCTTCTGAGATTCCGATCTCTCTTCTCTTTTCTTCTTCTCTCTGCAACACAAAACCAAGCAGGTAATAAATCAATATTTTCTAAGTACAATTAATTTCTGTGCACATTATTCCTCGAGTGAAAGAAAGAGAATCTAACACTAAGCTCTACCCCTTCCAACATTATAAAATCCTGCCGGGCCATGCTTGTCTCACATGATTTTTCTTAACAAACTATTAACTTCATACTACTAATGCTTTTCTGCCTTCCCTTTGGCAAACCCCCCTTCATCGTATATAATGAAGCCTTTTATAGAAACTTTTTTAAAAAAATATCAAAATGTCCTCATTTTTCAAACATGAAACCCAATAAAGCTTTGATATTTCAAAACCCACTGATGATATTAGTTACTTCCAAGAAATGTTTGTGTTTTTTGTAAAGCATGGCAGGAATAAAGCAAGCACCATATTACGAACACAACCATGTGGACACAACATGAGGGTTTGTACCTTGATGACAAAGGCAATGCAACTAAATCAAGAAAATTTTGCTTACAGAAAAAATTGTGCCAAACAACAAATGCAAGATTAACTTGAACAGAAAGTGAAAATATGGAGGAGCAAGTGAAACCTCATTAAATAACTGCAGAAATACCACCGGGTGACGGCTAGGACATCAAGCTAGCTAGTACCAATTTGTCCTTGATACAAGACTTTTTTATGTTCAAAACGCGGCCTAACAGAACCTAATAAGCCTCGAATTATTTCAATAGATACTTATACATCTGCTTATCCTATTTGCTTCAACCTAATCTGGCATAAATGAGATTGATATCCAAAATCAAAGATAGTACAAAGAATTCTTTCCCATTAAGTGCTAATTCATTCAAAAATTTGACTTTTCCGAATTTTGCTAAGTCTCTATATTTGCGACTCTAGAAACAACTATTGTAGTCAAATAATGCCAATAAACAAGCTACCAAATTTGAAATAAAAACCCTTCACCAAGGAGGAGAAAAGTGGAAAAATATGAACAAGCAGATAAGTACCTGTCAATATATTCCTTTAAGAGCTCCTTTGCCTGGACCAATTTGGAGAGAAGGTTGCGATATACATCAAGATCCCTATCCACACTCCTTTTGTCTACATTCAGAGCAGCACAAAGCTGTTCATGAAAGATAATCAAGCAAATGTCAGATAAGTGGTCTAAGAAACTGACTCCTATCAAAACAAAATGAATACATGTTCATACATGAACATTGTAAAAGTAGAATGAAACATAAATGTTGAAGAATATCTTAAATCAATGATGCTACAGTCAGGAAACATTCAAAGAAGTTTGTGTATATAGAAAAAATCAAAGAAACAATAAGAATAGCCTAATTGGAGTAACACAACGCATCAAGCTGGGTTTCACTGGTAGAATGATAAAATAAAGAACTTGCGACTTTGCATTTTTGCTGATTAGTAAGTGCAGACGTTGAAATAAAAACACTATAACCATAACCGTAACTCTCAAGGAACAGCTGGATAGTCATAAATTTCAAAAAACAACTGGAATGTGTCGTGTGTTTTTTTATTATAACCATAATCACAACTTGTGAAACAACCAGAATATGTGCAAGCATGAGAGAGAGAGAGAGAGAGAGAGAGAGAGAGATTCAATCAAAATTGAAGACTCATATTAGTCCCAGACTATTAATATAGACACTGACGTCTCAGTTTTTTCTAACACTGAAATGAAACAGAAACCCGTCTGTCATGGCAGAAATGCATTGGACACTCCTCAACATACAAAAGCATGCCTACAGCATGTCACCAAAGGGACCCATGGGTCAAAGATTATGTATGTGTCTAGACTTCTACAACGCATGCACAAACAAATCTGGATAAATGACTTTCAGTACATAATGATAAGTTGTGGTAGTATTTCAAGAAAGACTAACAGCTAACTCCTAAATCCATTACCTCTTATAGGAGTTAGATGACAGCACACTCCAAAAATAAAGCAACAAACGAGGACACTGATCAAGAATGTCATGATGAGAACAGTAAATTTTCATAAAAGATAGCTGCAATTTTGTTGGTTAATAAAAACAAAAAAGACAAATTATTCTGCGGCACTAGAATGTAGCAGCTCATATAATTGATTAATACGAAAGGGCGAACAAGTACATTTGATAAAATAACCTTTTCCAAAATAGCAGAGTCTGTTACATTCGCCAACTCTAGAAGACGAAACAGACCAATTGCAAAGAAACGGCTATAGCTGAAATTTCCCTTTCCCCCAGCACGTCCCGATATATCTTTCAAGATTGCCTCAACTTCTCCTTCCCGAGAACTAAAGTCAACTATTGAATTTGCATTCTGAGCACGGGCCCATTCTTCCAATTTTTTTGCATCATTTCTGAAGGGAAATCACAATATAAGCAGTTAAATCTTGGTTACCTCATAACCAGGGCATAAATTTAGAATATGCCATTATATATCCAATTATAGGATAAACTATCCAATGACAAAATTATAAATATACAGAAACCTATGTTAAGCAAGCAACATCTATCTGATTAACTGTGCCTATGGAAGTATGAATACATAAAAGAACGCCTCATAAATTTTCTTCGATTACCATCGAAGTGCAAGTGTTCAGCAGGCATGGGAAAAGTTATATTCAAAGGAAAATATAGGAGAAATAAGACAACTGGGCCAGCCCTGTCATGGCCCTGGCCCAAGCCTTGTCCTGCCCTGCCTCGGGCCATGGTGGTATCGGAGTTATGGCCTTTCAAGGCTTTAAAACCAAGATTCTCTTACTCAGTTGGAGTGAGCGAGAGAATATGATTCTAGATGCTTCGCACACTGGGGCATAGAATTATATACCGAGAGGTCATAAGGCAATGAGCTCATACGGGTGAGAGAGAGACGCCACTTTTGTAGGTGTGAGGGTCACCTCTAGTCAAAGACATTAAGAGATGGGATGGTGAATAGGCCAGGGCTAGGAGAACCAAAAGGAAACTAGAACCCGAGTGTATTAAGTGTAACAATCCTATTTTAAGATGTTCATGACTCAAGAGACATGAATCAGAACCCTGATTCTAGACCATCCTATAGCATGTGTACAAACAGTCGCACGGGAAGCCACTCTTTTGATGTGTTAATGACCTAACTACGAAGAGCTGTGTGCATGTGCCTTGAAAGGACACATGTATATGAGAATTTCATGCCCCCTGGTGTGCACCTGTAATTCACTGACAACTGAGAGTTTTGGGACATGGATTGAGGTGATTTTGATAGTCATATTATGCGTCTTTGTCAGAAACTGTGGAGCATAGGCTTGTTGGGTCAGTCCAAGAGAATGGACCAAGTGGCCATATGGTGATATGTGGCACCCCATGTCAGCCCCAAGGTGCCGACATCATCATGATGTGGAGCCCTAGTGGATGTCCTATTGTGGTAATTGCTAATTGTTTTTAATAGAGTTTTATAAAATTTGAAATAAAATATTATTTTAACTTAAGTGAATAGTATTAGTCACATGCTTAATTGCCACATGTGTGGCATTGATCCCATGTGCCTAGGTTTAAGTGTAGGCCTTGGATAATTTGGCTTAAAACCCTATTCTTTAATGGAAACCTTGATTAACTAACCTTTTAAAGTGCCATCATATCATTGGTTCAAGCCATGTGATTTTTACACAATGGCAAAATTTCATTGGATGAGCCATGTAAATTTTTATTTTTGAGTATTAAACAAACTGAGGATTTAAAAATACCATGAGGGCCACACCCCTCTCACTTTGACTCTTCTTTAATTTCAAAAGTTCAAGAGAGACAATTTTGGTATGTTAAAATGACTCATTGATGATTTCAAAATTTAGGGCTTAGTGGAGTGATAATAGTGGGAAATCACATTCCTAGATCTTGATCGCTAGATAGGAATGTGTGGCTAGGATCATGACCCTCTCATGTACCCTGGATAATTAGCATCAAGGGCTAAGATCACACCACTTATGAAGTCACAACCACTTGTCTATAAATACCGCTTGGCTCATTTCAAACCACCCTAATTCATTGTAGAGAGAGAGAGAAAAATGAGCCCCACGTGTCACTTCTTTTGGTCATCTTCCTCCTTCATATGGAGGCAAGGTAACTCTATGGCCATATGAAGTTGCATCCACTTAAATAATGCATGCCATCTTAGTCTACTTCATTATCCACATAAGGGATGACCTTCATAGTTCCCTCTCCTACATTGAAAGGCTTCATTTCCATCTCTTATTCTTGCTGTAAATTGATGATTATAGTAGCCTTTCCATGACTCCATGCTTAACTCTTCATGAGTATTGAGCACCTTTTGAAACTATATATCCATACTATCTCATATGCATAATCTAGATCAGATTCATGTAATTTAGACACCATTTTCCCAAAGTGACCACCAGATTTCTGAGTATTTTGGAGTACTTTTGATGCACACCAGCAAACATTTTATGTTCATTTAAGTATCAAATTGTGAGATCATCGTCCTAGAGCATTTGTTTGAGAAACTACACATAAATTGACTAAACCATGGCCATATATTCCCATCTTTCATGAGCAGTCTATACCTTGCTTTAAACAACCATTTTCACCATTAAATATTTGTCTCATTCTCATATTTTGGAGCCAATTAAGTGGTAAGAAAGTGTGCTTAAGCTTCCTAGTAATTAAGTGGGATCAGCACTCGTGTTTACAAACCATCCTTGCTATCATCTATAGGACAAAATTAAATCCCTAAAAGATCTGATTGCTGACCCGGGCACAAAGGCTTCGACCATTGGCCTTCCCTCGGTTCCTTGGACTTACTTTGCTGTAATTTTGAGTAAATGTCTCGTGCCATGGAGAATTGAGTCTGTAATGTTTTGGGAAGGTTTATGTTGATGAGAAAAGAGTATGTGCAGTCCATGTATATGTAAGTGAGTGAAGTGGTATAGTTTGTTTCTCTATGTGCTCTGTGTTTGTTGTTATAGCTTTGGGACTCCATAGAGTTGTTAATTTCCTAAATGTCATTAATATTTGAGTCTTTATTGGTTTCCTTTTTGAGTTACAGTGAAAAACAAGTTGTAAGTATGTGAAATCTTAAATTGATTACATAGTTAAAGTGTTGATTGTAAGGAACCTAGACAGAACTTAAAGCTCTAAAACCAAAATTTCCTGGTGGAATTAAACCTGTAGGTGGGTAAAGTGTTCTAGTAGGTGGGAACCTGTAGGTGGGTAAAGTGTTCTAGTAGGTGGGAAAGGGCCAGAACTTCTTAATGTAGGGTAGTTTTGAGTGTATGGGTTTGCAAGTAGGAGTTGAAATTGGGAATGGTATTGTGGCTGAGGGTATTGAGATTTCATCCAAAGATCTTTTTCAAGGCTTTGTAATTATTTTTCTAAAAAAGCTTTTTCCTTTCCTTTATGATTCAGTAAATAGGATTGCTCAAGAATATCCTCTACTGTATATAAGATCTGCATCAATTCTTCATGCACCAGTTGAATCTTTTCTTTCAATTGAACAATTATGCCAACTAAGCCCTGTAACTGTGAAGACACATAACATTATGTTTTTCTTCAATTTGAAGTAAAGCTAAATTCTGTGATTTAGCATTTTCAGCTTGCTTTAGCTAGAGATATGGACCTTTGTGCTCCAGTGACATCTCTAGTACTGGGATTTTTTATCTTCCATACATGTTTTTCATTTTCCTGAAGTTTTTCATAATCATGTAATGGAGGAAAATTTGAGGCATAACTTGAACTTTGGGGGTCGAAAGCTAAGCATCATGGAATGTGAATTTTTCTTTTAGATTCATCATCCTGATCATCCCATCTTGTAGGGACGATCTCTGAAACAGTGTGCTTGGGTTTTTGCTTATCATAAGTTACATAATAATCCCATTTTCCTGAACTCTCTCCAAGTAATCCAACTGTTGGATCACCGTCAAGATATCTCTGATGAAGCTTTTGTTGAGATGAAATTTTCTTTCTATTTTTCTTTTTTGGTGTTTCACCAAAATCATCTCTGAGACAAGTGGAACAATTGCAAATATCAAACAATTATGACCATCAGAAGTTTTCTGTTCATAAATTGGTTTCCCTGCTTTGTCAAAGGCAGCAATTGGAACTTTTTCAAGTAGCCCTTGAAATTGGGTAGGAAATATTTTTCTGGTTTGATTTTCAATAGCTCTTGGTGTCTGAAAACTTATATGTACTATTCCATCAGGCATTCTTGTCATTCTAGAATCTGATTGCATCACTGGCTGACTTTGATTTTGAAAATTTTCATAATTTGTCACTCATGTCGATGGAATCAATTCAAGCAACCGTTCTCGAGATATTTGTCTAGGTATGTAATGACAGACAGGTTGGGAATTATTGTCAACTTTGATGAACAAGCCAGTATTTTCATATTCAGGAGGTAAAGGGATAACTATATCAAAAGCATGATTCTGTAATCTATACACTATTTGATAATGGAGTGTAGCTACAGTGGCTGTTTCAATTTGCTTGGTTCCTGTAATTTGTAATTGGACTTTGAAGGCAGAACTCAAATGAGGGTCTTTGATTGGGATATTAACGTTTGGGAAAAAGGAACAAATATGGTGCCAGCGTTTAAGGTTGTTTGCACAGTTCCGATACAGGCATGCTGGTATTCTAAAAATCTGAAATTTAACAAAGCAATTCAGGAAACTACTTCCATACCTTTCCTTCCATGAAATGTTAAGGCTAATTTGATGGCTCCGAAATGAATATGCGTATACCCATCTTTATGCCATTGGAAAAATAGGTTTCTGGGTAAAGTAATAGTGATGTACTGTTCAGCTTGGGTAGCAGGGATTTGGTGTTGATCAAAAGAGGAGGTGGCTTCAGGGTTCTTTTTTCCACAAAGCTTTTTAATTCTCTTGGTCCAATTTAAGCGAGATTTATCATAAACATGATAAGGGTTAATTAATTGAGAACTAGTTTCATAAAACTTTTCAGGGGTATAGGATATTTCAAAAAGATGTTCTTGTTTAGAAAACATGGGACCTAAATCTGGACTAGAAGAAGAAACACTATCTAAAAAGATATCTGAGACACTTTCTTCGACCATGTTGAAATAATCTACTGTGTTGACTGTGAATTTTTCAAATAAAGGTTAAGGTCAACTTTCCTTTTCTAGTTAACAAGATATGAACTCCTTTCACGGCCTTTTTGCCTCACACAGAGCTGCTGTTATGTTAACTTTCAGAAAGTATTGCCAGTGGAATAACATCAACATTAGAAATTAACCTTTAATTCATACTATGTTTTCTGATGCGAGAGATCCTAGATCAACTAGGCAGACGCAGAGCATACTAATCTTAGTATGAACTACAGATTAACCCAGTCAACAAAGTAAATATTGAAAATAATCTCAGTAACAGCTATAAGGATCAAACTTACACATACAAGCAACAAGCAAAAGTAAGAAGCTTACAAGCAGAGACAGAAGCAAGAAGCTTACAAACAGAGGCAGAAGTAAGAAGCTTACAAGCAGATGCAGAAGTAAGAAAGAAGAAGCACACCAACAGAAAGAAACTAGGCTGAGAGGCTCTAAGTAGCACTCTGCCGTTACAACTGACATAAGGGGCCTTATATAGGCGCCGGACTTGAAATTTGGATTCCAAACTATAATAAAATAAAACAACTGGCTTAGACAGGTGGCCATTATAAACAGTAAAAAGTGGATGTACAGTGGACAGGTGGCCGACATGAACAGTGAACAGGTGGTCGATATGAATAGTAAACAGTTGACAGGTGACCGACATGAATAGTGAACAGTGGACAAGTGGCCTTATCTTGAACAGTGCTGCCGACAAAATAGTGTTGCACAATGCTGCCGACACAATAGTGTTGAACAGTGCTGCCGACAAAATAGTGTTGCACAGTGCTACTGACACAATAGAGTTGAACAGTGTTTTTCAATCAGTGTCATAATTGAGGGGATAACCATCAGAATCATAGCTTGGTGAAGAAGGATTGTACGGGCTGTGTGAGGGTCCAATGTATGTGTCATCACTAGAACTATCTGTTTGTATTTCTGCAGGAGGAGGATGATCAGCAAGCCATATGTGCAGTTGGTGTAGCAGTGCTGCTCCTCGAGGAGTCTCATCATTCCAAACTGTGGTTCCTGTATAGACATCCAAAGGAATCCATTCTGGCTGGATTCTGTTAATGTAGTACATGAGAATTTTTAATTCTTTCCATAGTTCTGTCTGAAATATCCAAAAATTCAGGAGATTAGAATCATACCATCCAATGGTTTGGATTAGGGGATGTTGGGTGAAAAAGGTATGTTCAGGATAGATTTGAGGTCTAAGGTCTTGATGGAAAGCTATAATGATAGAAGGTCGGTGAGGATAACCAAAGGATTCAATCCATTGATTATAATGGTAATGCTTTAAAAGGAATTTATAGAAATTGAAGGCTCTGGGATTGGGGTGGATGTAATTGTTCTATTGTAGGAAATGACAGTGTCTGAGGTAAGATAATAATTTCCTTACATGAAAATTAAAACATATATGGTGGTTTTGGGTAAGATACTAGAGGAAGCAAATAGCTTCTTTTGGCATATTATAATAATGTCTGGTTTGGAATAGGGATAAAAATAGATATGTAGGGTGGCATCGAATTCCTTGAAAAATTTCTCCATGATTTCTGTTTAATATTTCATGTATTTTTTGTTGCATATCCTCATTTCTTGATTCCATTGTTTTTCTGAGAATGATGTCATATATTTCATGAGGAACATCTTTTGTTTCTTCCTCGATTCTGATTATTGCTCCTATAAAAGGAACAACTGTCAGACTTGTTTCTTCAAAAAATTTTCTTCGAGAAAACATATCTGCCAAAATATTGTTCTTTCCAGAAATATGCTTATACTCAAAATTCCATTGAGAAAACCAATTTGACCATCTGAGTAATTGAGGATTCAGAAGAATCGTATTTTTGAATTTCAACATATTTGGAAAAGCAGATAAGTCCATTTCAACAAGGAAAGTATGTCCTATCAGATGAAATTGAAAATTTTCAATTCCTCTTTTTACTGCAAGGATTTCTTTGAATGTTGAATAGTAATGAAGTTCAGAGTCTTTGAACTTTCCACTTTTGTATCCACAAATCCTTCTGTCTTTTTCTTTTTCTTCAAGTAAAATACAAGCCCAAAATTCATCAGAAGCATCTGTTTGCAAAATTCTTTTTCCAGTAGAAGGAATTTTTAAAGAAGGTAAGTTTTGAGATAATCTTTGGAGCTCCAGAACACACTCAGTCTGTTTTCTTGTCCATGGCGGTGCTTTTTTCTTTAGCAAAAGGTAAAGAGGACTAGTGAACAAGGAATGTTGGGAATGAAAGGGGGCATATAATTTACAATTCCTAAAAATTGCTGGATTTGCTTTATAGAAGACAAAGTATCAGGAAATTCTAGGAGGTGTTTAGCTATATGAGGTTGAAGTTTATACATTCCATTGTGAAAATGCATACCAAGAAAGTCTATTTCTGTAGTAGCAAAGACACATTTCTTTTCAGAAAGCATAATACCATACTTACAACATAGGGAGTAGAATTTATCTAACAAAAGAACATGGCTTTCTAGATCAAGACAAAACAGGAGTATGTCATCTATATATATCAGTGCCTGTGTTGAGATTGGTTTGAAAATGGTGGTTAAAACTTTTAGAAAATATGTGGGTG
>NW_006498057.1:10660942-10689373 GCF_000471905.2 Amborella trichopoda | reverse complement strand
CTGTTTTAGGACGATCATCTGGGTGAATTCCTATTTGCCAAAATCCTGATTTTAAATCAAGTTTGGAAAAAATGTGAGCATGAGAAAACTGGGAAAATAGTGCAATTTGATTAAGCAAAGGGAATTTATCATCAGAGAGGAACGTATTCAAAGGTTGGTAATTGATCACTAACCTGAGTTTTCCTCGAATTTGTTCAGCTCTTTTATTTACATAAAAAACTTCACAAGCCCAAGGAGAATTGGTAGGCTCAATTAACTGTTCCTTTTTATCAAATCTTGTATCTCTAGCTTAGCTTGTTCCAACAAATCTGGGTTTAAACCTCTATGAGAAGTCTTTGTAGGATTTATGTCTTTATTTTTTCTGATATAATTTTTTGTTTGACTGATTCTAAGGTGTATAGTTGGTCTATACAAGCTATCCAAGGCAAGGTTAGGTTCCTATAATGTAATCATTTGAAAGTCCATTGAAGTTTTACTTGGTGCAAAACATCAACTCCAAGTAAAAGTTCTTTGTTGGGTAAATATGATCCAAAGAGTTTATGTTGGATAACCAGTTTTGGAAACAGTTTTATCAAAATAGGTTTGCTAATTTGGGTTATGGTAAATTTTTCTCCATTAGCAGCTCTAAAAGTCTGGTTACATGTTTCCCAAAACTGTTTTGGTAATAAATCAGGTTTCAAAGTACTAGCTGATGCCCCTGTATCAAAAAATGCTGGTATGGTCAAAGGCTTGGAATAGTGTTCTTAGAGTATCTGAACAAGAGCTATAGGGGTAGGCTGCTAGGGTAAACTGTTTATGTCTGAAATTTCATCCTGTGGAGACAGTATCTCTGGAACAAGGGAGTTGCTTATTTCATTTAGCTCATGATCGCTAGAATAAGAAATGGATATCAATGTTTCAGGGCTCTGTTCATCATTAAGAGAAAACACAGATTCTAAATCATCATCAATTTCTTCTTCTAAAACCGTGACAAAAGATGAATTATCTTTCTTTTCTTTTTCTGGTTTGGGCAATCTTTTGCAAAGTGTCCTTGCTTTCCACAAACATAGCATCTATCTCCTTTCTTGTGTCCTCTGAATCTTGATCTACGAAGATATTTGAATCTTTTGAATTTCTTCTTTTTCCTCTTTTGCGTCAAACTTCTTTTTTCGTTTCGAGGCAGGTGGACATGAACACTGTTTTTCTGTATCACATTTAATCTTGAGATATGGTTTATCACAAGATTTTCCCAGCAAATACTTATTTTTTTCCATTTGTTTCACAAATTCAACTTGGTTGCAGAGTCTTTCCAGAGCATGGAGAACAAACTGATATAATTCACCAAAACTGGTGTTTTGAATAGTAAGTCCTTGATTTTCCATTGTCTTTGTTGCTTCTTTACGAAGAGTAGGAGGTATGGATTCAAGATAAAATTGTTTCAAATTGATATCATCAATTCCTCCTATTTTATGGTATCTTTTGTTCATTTCTGAAAAATGTTTTTCAAGATCTTGTCTCTTGAAAGAACAATATTTAAGCTGAAAAAATTCTTCTCTGGCAGCAATTTGTTCATGTTTAACAGGGCCCGAGAATTCAGAGACTAAATAATTAAGGAATTCAACAATGGACTGACTATTTCTAAGCTGTTATGCACATCTCTATTGGTATCAGAGCCTTGTTACTGAGATTATTTCCAATATTTACTTTGTTGACTGGGTTAATCTGCAGTTCATACTGAGACTAGTATGCTCTGCGTCTGCCTAGTTGATCTAGGATCTCTCGCATCAAAAAACATAATATGAATTAAAGGTTAATTTCTAGTGTTGATGTTATTCCACTGTCAATACTTTCTGAAAGTTTACATTTCATGGAAGAAAAGATATGGATGCAATTTCTTGAATTGCTTTGTTAAATTCCAGATTTTTAGAATACCAGCATGCCTGTATCGGAACTGTGCAAACAACCTTAAACACTGACACCATATTTGTTACCTTTTTCCCAAACTTTAATATCCCAATCAAAGACCCTCATTTGAGTTCTGCTTTCAAAGTCCAATTACAAGTTACAAGAACCAAGCAAATTGAAACAGCCACTGTAGCTACACTCCATTATCAAATGGTATATAGATTACAGAACCATGCTTTTGATATAGTTACCCCTTTACTTCCTGAACATGAAAATACTGCCTTTGTTCATCAAAGTTGACAATAATTCCCAACTTGTCTGTCATTACATACCTAGACAAATATCTCGAGAACGGTTGCTTGAATGGATTCCATCCACATGGGTAACAAAATGAATATGCATATACCCATCTTTAAGCCATTGGGAAAATAGGTTTCTGGGCAAAGTAATAGTGATGTATTGTTCAGCTTGGGTAGCAGGAATTTGGTGTTGATCAAAAGAGGAGGCTTGAACATATTCTTTGATGGCTTCAGGGTTCTTTTTTCCACAAAGCTTTTTAATTCTTTTGGTCCAATTTAAGCTAGATTTATCATAAATATGATAAGGGTTAATTAATTGAGAACTAGTTTTAGAAAACTTTTCAGGGGTACAGGTTATTTCAAAAAGATGTTCTTGTTTAGAAAACATGGGACCTAAATCTGGACTAGAAGAAGAAACACTATCTAAAGAGATATCTGAGACACTTTCTTCGACCATATTGAAATAATCTACTGTGTTGACTGTGAATTTTTGAAATAAAGGTTAAGGCCAACTTTCCTTTTCTAGTTAACAAGATATGAACTCCTTTCACGGCCTTTTTGTCTCACACATCTGACAGGACATACTTTCCTTGTTGAAATGGACTTATCTGCTTTTCCAAATATGCTGAAATTCAAAGATAAGATTCTTCCGAATCCTCAATTACTTAGATGGGCAAATTGGTTCTCTCAATGGAATTTTGAGTATAAGCATATTTCTGGAAAAAACAATATTTTGGCAGATATGTTTCTCGAAGAAAATTTTCTAAAGAAACAAGTCTCACAGTTGTTCCTTTCATAGGAGCAATAATCAGAATCGAGGAAGAAACAAAAGATGTTTCTGATGAAATATCACCTTCAGGTGGAACGTCCTTGACCCGGCCCTCGGGCCACATTTTATGGCTCAGGCCCTAGTTTTATGATTTTTATACTATCCAACCTTCTATTCTATACACAGAATCCATTCACCAAACAATCATCGTACAAAAATACAATATCCATCTTTTTCATTCTCTTTCTTATAATGGACAGATGATCTCAACACTAACATGTTTAGAAAATCCATCTCCTTTTTTTATTTTTATCTTTAACAACTATTTATGAATGATATCATCAATTAATTCATTTTATCCATCAATTAATTGTTACAGACAAGAATAGTAGAGTTGTATGCTTGTTCCCTTTTCTCAAAAGTGTTTATGTACATGTTCTTGTATTGTACTTTTCAAATAGTAAATTAATTTGCTTGCAATTTCAAAGACAGAACTGTCCATGTGTCCTATATGCCATCTCCATTTACTAGTCTGAAGGGTAGAACTTGGATGTACCTTTTTGTTCTTATCAACTGTCCATCGCACTTGTAGTCATGTCATTTCATTTGAAGCTCCAAAGGTGGAAGAATCTCAATGTTAAATTATAGCACCTTTCAATTTCTTTGTTGTCAAGAATGTATATTAAGCACAACAATTTCATTAATTCTCCTAACAACAGTATAAAGGAGTGCATAATCTACACAAAAATTGTTTTAAGTTTGTCATTTGTGTGTGTCTACACACACACACAAACACACACATACATGCACACACGCTCTGGGCTCTAAAGCTCCTAAAATGCCTACAAGCATTTGTATGAGCGAAGTTTTGTAGATGATCCATAATTGTGCCAATGAATAAGACCATGAAAAATCCAAAAAAAAAAAACCCTTAGAAAATGGTTTTCTTAGAAAGAGAAAATAAAATGAACACAAGCTGTCTATTTTAGGAAAGGAAAGAAAGGTGTTAGATCAAGCCCTTATATGGATTTGTTTGACACCGAAATTTGTGGTTGTCCTCATCATCACTAGATGAGCATTTATTTAAGAGAAAAAAAATATAACTTTTAGTTTTTGGAGGCATAGATCTAAAATGGAAGGTGGTGTTCGCTGAATTATCTCTCTGCTAGAGAAACCTATTTCTAGCTTTCTTCATTTTCCTTTTTGAGATTGTTTGCTGGGATCAGGAGTGTATCTGCAACATGAGCTAATTCTGTAGACATTAGCTCATGGGAGTGTGCAACCTTTCCTTATGCGCACGTGTGGGCACATACACACATATACATATATTAATTTT
This sequence comes from Amborella trichopoda, assembly GCF_000471905.2. The sequence continues at coordinate 10,685,085 of NW_006498057.1, read as the reverse complement.
CCAAGGATGGAGAGAATGAGAAATATGACCTGTGAACAAGAGCTAGGAATGTCTAGCGTTAATCTTTACTTGTGGTAATCAAGCAGCTATCATGGTTACTGAAGTTCTTGGAAAGAATCAGTTGAATGACACATTGGAAAGCTAGGCATGTTAGACATCCACACTCTAGTCTGAGTGGGAATGGGGAGTGTGTTTTTCTTTAACATGTGTATGTATATATTTTTGTATGATACCTGATGTCAAATATAGAACTCAATAAAATGAGAATGACCCGTGGAGACCACAAACTTCCTCTCATTATTTTCCCTTAAAAAGGGATGTTCACTACCATTGGTGCTCAGCTCATCTCATAAATACCACTCCTGTTTTATTAATCAAATTCAATAAACACTGGGTCAACCCTTCCATTGAAACCACTGAAGCATTCCCTCATCTCTGTTTACTGGTGATGCAGTGATAACACTTAATATATACTCGAATCCTAACGTACATCCATGCACCCTCATTATGCACATGGTTGTGCAATCCACATAACTCTGAATGAAAGTAACACAAGCGAATCGAACCTATGATAAGGCTTACTAATCAGGAACACAATAACTAGGAATCCTCAAGCCAAAAATGAGTTAAATACATGCACCCGCACTTAACTGCAGTTAGACCTCATACATGGGAAGTATATATGTTTGTGAATGATGCCTTGTCACCCAAGAAAGTCAATCCATGAGAGTATGCAAATCTAAAAGTCAATTTGAGCATTGCAATTCTCTAAATGAAAAATAAGAGAGTCAAGCTTTGATTTGTGAACTCAACAAATCATGGAGCCTATGTGACAACCACAGAAACAGTCCAAAAGACTTGTCCCATATGGAGGCACCAGTACATTGATTTGTTAAACCACATTGATTTTCCATTAACAATTTCATGCACCAATTAGTGGCATAGAAGTGTAGATTATTCAATAATTGTCTGATAACACTAGGTGAAGTTTGTCTATCATGATCAATCAGTACTTCACAGGTCACATTATGCTTAATGATTCAATGTTTCAGAATTTCCTTTAAGTACTTCACATTTATCATCACCGCACAACATTTCTGCAAAGTATCTATGGTCCATATAGTACAAAACTAAATGTAGTTTTCAGCAATTGACAATCTTAACCTCTTTTTGTTCAGTCATATCTGATTTATTGACCACTTCATTTTCATCCACCAAATAGTGTCCTTGCATAAGTCCCTTTTGGACCCTGTTTTGCAACATAATTTCAAATATAAACCCTCATTTTCATCCAGCAAGGTCCCTGGGGTTTCAGATTTGTACATTTTCCAGTCAGAGAAAAGTTACAGAACCACTTAAGTCCAGGAGAAAGCATTCTAAGAAGTAGCAATGCCATATACTAGCTGCTCAAATTTCCTAGCCAGTACTCCTTAATATAATAAAACATCCTAACAGCGTCGCTAGCAGCCATTATCGGCAACCAATCTTCTTCCAAACAAAAAAATTATGGATGAGAAGCAAGTGTCATAAACAACTAACCCATAAATATAGAAAAGAACAACATGGAATATTTTCCCAAATAAACATACATTGAAAGCTCCTAGGATAGCACGTTTAATAATCAACATCACCCAAAAGTTCTACGAGGATGCATACCTGTATTGTTCAGGATCTTCCTTCAGTGCTTCTACGTAAGCTTTGAAAATGGCATCACGGTCTTCATTACTTGGAAAACCCTCCATGAGCTGATCATAAACAGTGACAAAACCAAGAGCCAATATAGCATCATACTGATAAGTCCTCTTGTATCTCAAGAGATGTTGCTGAACAATGAGTTCTTGCAATACAGTATTGTATATGCTAGGAATAGGACGCTTGTAGGATCTCAAAAAATTGCCCTTTGTTTCAGCAACAGTAGGCACATCTAGAAACATCAACCGTAAATAACAGAACAGGTCAGTTCTCCCATCATCAATATTTTATAACTATAAATCTGATTGAAGTGTGATCATGAAATATAGGTAAGACAAATCATCAAAATCAAAATTGGTTATTTGTCCAGATTATCAGGAAAGGAAATAAATAAGCACGGTTAATATCATTCAATATTGGTATTGAACATATGACAATTGAGTAAACACGCTTAGCTACAGAGCACACCACTAGAATGATATATCGTGTTAGTGGATTACTAAGCTAAGATAGGCAAAAGATGTAGTAATCTAGTAAAGCTTCAAGCTTCTAACATTTGGAATCAATCACAAAAGTAAATTCATATTCCAAGAGGTAGATATGCTATATATATCTACACTAAGCCTTGGACCATGTGGTCAGGGTGATGCGGCAACAACATGACATCAAGGGTTCCATTTCCAACTGGCTAACATGGCAAAGAAGAATAAAAAAAAGAATCTAATTACAGCATGCTTTTCATCAAGCCAGCCTTCACTTGACACTATTGAGTTCCTTAGTGATAAAGGGATAATGAAGGAGATCTTCTAAGAGACCATACAATTAACAATTGTTGACTACAAATATCTAACCTCACTAGACAAACCATCACCTCTGTTAATTATCGAAACCAGTTCTTGTAGTAGACCGGAACCTAATAAGTATTGCGTCGATTGAAGTGACTCTTTTTCAGGTAAATTATCAAAGGATGTATTAATGATGGGTTGCATTTCATCATTAGTTCTGGATAGTTCTGGATTAAAAATTTAACCTTACATACATGTCAGGGTTTACCAATTTTCCAAATGATACCCACTCATGGCCAGGATTAAGTGCTCATAAGTGAGATCAGTTGATATCATGAAATGGGCACAAGCAAAATTGCATCTCTTGCTATAACTACAAAGAGAAAACTATGTTGTGACGTATCAAAAAAAAGAAACAACATGGGCCTATGTTTTATTTATTTTAGATATGATATATAGTTATTGTTGGTTTAAGAAATGTGAGAACCTTAAACTTTCCCTTACCCTGTTCCATGCCTGGGTAAAAGAGCTGGGTTATGTTAGGTAGGAAGCCAACATAAAACTTTACCAAAACTTATCATAAATCTTGAACCTATAGTATTTGCTTATGCTAGGGTGTTCCCTAGAAACCACGCAATGTACCGGAACCTGGGTACAATGAGAAATGAGCAACGGTTAGCTAAAGCGTTCCCCAGAAGCAACGTGCCGCAGCGGCGTCCGATTGGGTGAAAAATCGGCAAAGATTCCTACCATTTTGGATGAGCACAGGTAAAGAAGCTAGTCCAAGAGAAAAAGATTTGTCTAGCCACATGGAATGTAGGAATGCTTACATGTAAGAGTATGGAGTTAGCAGATACAATGACAAGAAAGAGAAAAAACACAACTTGTCTATAAGAAACTAAATGGAAATGAAAAACAACTAAAGAAATAGATGTGCATAAAATTTGATATAAAGGATAATAATAGAAATAGTGTAAGCATAACAGTAGACAAAGATTTAAAAGATAAAGTAGTTAATGTCAAGAGAATAGGTGATAGGATCCTATTAATTAAACTTGTATTAGGAGAAAAGATAATTAACGTAATTAGTGCTTATGCACCACAAGTAAGATTAGAGGACAGAATTAAGAGAATTTTGGGAGGATTGAGGACATGGATAGAATAGTCCAAGAGTTGCCAAGAGAAAGAGGACCTCTTAAATGGTCATGTAGGGAAGGATAGTAGAAGATATTAGGTGATATGGGTTTGGTGAAAGAAATGAGATGGGGGAGGCTATTCTGGATATTTCTATGGCCTTCGACTTACAATAGCAAACACTTACTCTAAAAAGCGAGATGAACATTAAATAACCGATAAAAGTGGATCACATAAAAACCAGATAGACTTATTCCCAATTAAGAAGGTAGATCGACCATCATGGAAAGACTGTAAGTTTATCCCTGAAGAGAATTTGACAACCCAACATAGGCTCGTGGTTATGGACGTCTGCATAGAGACATGGAAGAGAAGACGTGAAATTAATAAGTGTCCAAGAATTAGGTGGAGGAATTTAAAAAATGTGAAATTAGACTTATTTGGGGACAATGAACAAAAAGCCAGCTGCTTAGCCACCTAAGCGGACGTTTTGGGAAAATGCCTAGGCACAGTCGAGGTGGACACTATTAGACGGAATAAGCAAAGCGCCCACCTGGGCAGTGTAAATGGCAAGCAACTCAGCTTTGCCTAAAACTTGGCAGAAAAAAATCCAGGAGAGCGCAAGAATGTAATTTTACCCCCCTTAAAAGGGGGGATAAGGGTTTGGGGCGCCATTCTTGCCCCCCAAAACAATTTTAGTGAAAACTTTTGAGTGAGAAACAACTTGAAAAAACCTAGATTAGAAGACTTTTTGAGAGATCGATTTTTTTTTCAAAATCCTCGAATGTTCACAATGTTTTTCAAAATCCTCGATTATAATTGTTTTATTTACAGTCTAAAATCATAAATGTTTATGTTTGATCAGTGCTTCTAGCTTCCGACATCTTAACAATATATTATATACAAAGCTAACTTATTAAATAAAAAAGCAGACAATTCTACATACAAATAAATGGGGGGAGGTTTGGGGGATCCAAAATTTTTTTTAAAAAAAACAAAAAAAAGCACCGGCGGCCTTTGGGTCTAGGCGCCTGCCTAGGCGGCCCAGACCCCTCACCGCCTAGATGGCTGCCTTCGCCTTCTTGAACATTGTTCGGAGATAAATTAGTTAAAGAAGGAAAATGGAACTTTGAACATGAGGTCAATGTTATGTGGAATAAGATGGCTAACTGTATTAAGAAAGTGGCAGAAGAAGTTTTAGGAGAATCTAGAGGGAAAAACAATTCCAATAAGGAAACTTAGTAGTGAAGTGATGAGGTTTAGAAGGCCATTAGCGAAAAACGATCATGCTATAAAACTTGGCAGTGTAATAGAAATAATCAAAACGTAGAAGAATATAAAAATGCTAATAAAGACGCTATAATGATTAGTAAGTAAGGCTAAACTTAAGGCATATGATAACCTATACAATAAACCGGGAACAAAAAAAGGTGAAAAAAGTTGTCTTCAAATTAGCAACAATGAGACAGAAAAAGTATAGGGATCTAACCATATTAAATGCATTAAGAGTAAGGATCAAATGGTTTTGGTGAAGGATGACGAGGTCAACAAAAGGTGGAGAGTTTATTTTTAAAAATTATTAAATGACGAACACAATGAGAACATAGTAGTAGAAGGAACCTTTGGCATAAATGAAAGCGAAGGTCATAGATACATAAATAGGATTAGGATATCATAGGTATAAAAAGCTTTGAAAAGGATGAAGATAGGAAAGGCTCTAGGAAAAGATGGTATCCCGATAGAGGTTTAAAAATGCATGGAGGAGATTGGCATTGACTAGCTGCCCAAGCTATTCAACAAGGTGTTGAGAACAAAAAAAATATCAGACGAATGGAGGAAAAGTATTATGGTACCTATTTATAAGAACAAATGAGACATACATAATTGTGTAAATTATCGAGCGATCAAACTTATGAGCCACACTATGAAACTCTGAGAGAGATTGATTGAGCAACAACTAAGGCATGAAACAAGAATATTAGAAAACCAATTCAGTTTTATGCCAGGAAGCGTTAACAATTGAGGCCATTTTCTTACTTAAGCAACTGATTGAAAAGTTTAAGGCGAAGGAAAAAGCCCTCCACATGGTCTTTATTGATCTAGAAAAAACTTATGATAGAGTTTCTTGAGATTTGATTTGACGGGTGTTAGAAAAAAAGAGTCTTCAGATAGTACATCAACTTGGTGAGAGATATGTACAATGGGGCGCTAACTAGTATACGAACAACTAGTAGAGAGACGAGTGAGTTTTTAGTGACAATAGGTCTATATTAGGGGTTAGCATTGAGCCCATACCTCGGTCTTAGTTATGAACGACTTAACTAGGCACCTACAAGATGAGGTATCGTGATGCATGTTGTTTGTAGATGACATAGTTTTGATCGATAAAAGACATCAACACAAAATTAGAACTTTGGAGGGATGCTCTAGAATCTAAGGGTTTTAAAATCAGCCGTTCTAAGACAAAGTATATGGAATGAAAATTTAATAATAATAGGAGTAGAGATGAGGAAGGAGTTAAGATTTACGACCAGTAAATATCAAAAGAGAGCACTTTCGATATCTTGCGATGATAATCAAGGAAATGGAAAGATTGAGGAACATGTCGCATATACAATTAGATATGGGTGTGAGAAATGGAGATGTACAACCGGATTTATATGTGATCGCCGCATGCCAATAAAGTTGATGGGCAGGTTCTATAGGACAGTTGTGAGACCACCTTTGCTCTATGGAGTGGAATGTTAGGCGTTCAAAAAATAATATACTCATAAAATGAATGTAGTAGAGCTAAGGATGTTGAGATGGATGGGTGGCAAGACAAGAAGGGATAGAATTCGAAATGAATAAATTTGAAAAATTTGATGTGTGACACCAATAGGCGATAAGACGAAAGTGGATAGACTTAGGTGTGCTGGCCATATGTGGCATAGCCCCAATACAACACCTATTTGGAGTTACAGGTTAGTTCAAGTGGAAGGCTCACAAGGGGCAAGGGGTAGGCCCGGAAGGATAAATATGGGGACTTATGGCCTCATTGGGGGTATGACCCCTAAGGCAGAACGGCAAATCAGGATTCGTCTAGCCAACTAGTTGGGAAAAGGCTTTGATGAGGATGACGATGTATAATTTTGTTATACATAGCATGCATATCATAATAAATGAAAAATCAAAGTCAATTTCCATAAATTTTGACATAGAAGACAAATAGACCCACTCTATCAAGGTTTCTAAATTTCAACTTCGCTGTAAAACTACCAGTTCAGGATCACAAGTTTCGTTGCAATTCGAGAATAATGTCCGATGGTTTCTTTCCTTTTCCATTTTTCCAGAAAAGGAAATTCCCAAGAAATAATTATTCAGCATGCTCACGATTCCAATTCCCACTATAGTCAGTAAATTATCAGTCATGGTACCACTCAACTGTACTACTGTAGTTGAAGCACGGGGAATGGCGCCCTATAGAACCCTAAAACAATACACTTACAGTGGAGCCCTAGTTCCCCTAAGCAGTAAGTAAGCAGCACCGAACCAGTAAAGAGGAAACCAAGAAATGACAAATTGAGGCTAAATCACAGCAATATCGGCAAAACTCACCAGTTGCAGAGCTGACACAGCGAATAATCGAAGGAGAGTAGGAGGCGATGGAGCGAGCATTGACGAGGTAGGAGCCATTGGTGGATCGCAGGCGAAAGGGTTCAATGTTGAAGAGATTGTTAGAGAGAGTGGGGCGACATAATCCCTTCCTTTCAGAGGCCGGAGTGGCCGCAGCGAAAGAGAGAGAAGAAATGGCAGCCATTATTCATACAGCAAAAGCAATGAAGAAAAGAAGATGCAGAAAAATAGAGAGAGAGGGAGAGAAGTGTTTCGATAAGAGAGAAGAGAGAGAAGTAGTTATCTTTTTGCGTTTTATAAACTTTCAAAGGACTTGTTTTCTCAACGGATCAAGACGAGAGAGAAAAGCTTATCAACGGATCAAGACGAGAGAGAAAAGCTTATCCAATGTGTACGGTACAAAGAGTGATCACACCGTCGCCTCTGAACCAGTAGCATTTTGACACGTTGCAGCCTAAGTGGGTCCGCTGTTGATCCATATAATCAGCGCAACTAATTCTTCTGTGTAAATTGACATTACTTTGTGGCTGTTCGATTTATAGAGGAACGGTTATGATGTGTCGCTCCTCCTTTCAAAGTCTAGACAATTGCCGCTGTAACGGTGGTTTTAGTGTGAGCAGCCAAGGAATGGGGCGCCCTAGCCGCCGGGTTTAACATCTGACGGCTTGAGTGATATTCATTTTCCATTATAACTTTAATTTCTCTAGTTGTGCACATTTTCCATTTATAAAAGGCTTGATGATATACAATACAAGGCAGTTTATATCTTAGAGTTTGCTTCCGATTTCCATAAATGGAGCCAATGGGTGCAAGGTTAGGTGGTTAGGGAGGCAGATGCCACAACTTAACGTTTGAAATTTTATTTCAACGGCTCGCAAGGGTTCCTGTCCCTATTGAATTACCGAAAAAAAAAAAGAAAAAGTGGATGCCTGCAATGAGAGCAAGGAACGTTTGGGATGTGTTGTTCTTTGTTAAAAAAAATACAAGATTTGATGAGTAATGCAGAACACTACAATTGGAACTGTGTCTTGCTCGCATCAAATTGACTAGGGAGTTTCTAGTGAAATGCAAGAAACCTGCCTAATTGCATTCAACACTTTCTTTTTTTACAAATTAACCTGTTTTTTTTTTCAAACTACCAAATTTAGATAAAGTTTTTTTTGTTAATATATTTTTAAAGAGCCTGAATTATTTTACAAAATTACTAAAGGGCTCAAAAGATCTCATAAATGGAGGTTTTACTTTTTAGAATTCATTTAGTAATTACTTTCCCAAGAAAAAATGTTTTAAAATTCACAAATTACTTTTTTCCAAAGTTAATAACTAGGGCATTTGGTATGCATACTTATAAAAATATCCTTGGTTATTCAGAATTATGAAAGGGAACTACATAATTGTTAAAACATACTCTCATTGTTTGCAATATGGCACCAAGGGCATTTTTCTGACATGGTAATTTTGCGTTCCCAATCCTGAACAATCAATGATATATTTATATTTTAACTTGAGCTACTTAAATAGGTTAAATTACCCTAAGTTGTTTATAATTCTCAACCCTGGATAAGAATAAGAATAAGAATAAGAATAAGAATAAAAATAATATGGGAAATTTTGAACAAATTTTTTGAGGAGATATCTTTACGAACTAAGACGTAAGCAGTGAACCTTGCAGTGGTAAATGTGATCTTTTGCGCCCTTTAATGATTTTGTAAGATAGCTTTCACTCTTTCATCATATTTTCCTTTTCAACATATTGGGGAATATATAATAGGATTAAATAATAATATAACCTAGGTTATCACTCGTATCCCTAGCTTGCTAAAGGGCAATCATCCCGACCATCCATTTGACTCTGTTGTTTTCCTTTTAGACGAGGATTTCAAAATCTGAACAAGATAGTTACATGTCTAATTTAAACGGGCTAAAGGGGGGTGGTGAGGTTTGTATAAGGTTGTCTCCTTATATTGTAGAAGTCAGGTGCATCTATAAAATTTACTTAGAGATATCGTTTCAACGTCGAAAATTTTATGATCGTTTAAAAATCTTTTTTTATTTTCAATTAAAAAATTTAAAATTTTAAAAATGGTACAAATCGAGCAGTTCAATAAACACTTAAAAATCTTGAAAAACAGACAATTCATATGACTTTTTACAAGATATACTATTTTTTAACTTGGAAATTTTTTTTTTCTTAATGTTCATTCATCTCAAGGTCGAGATGATCAGTTGAAGGGTTCTCCTATGTAGAAACACTCTCCACTGTAGGATTTTTGAGATGCACCTTACCTCAACAGTATAAGGTTGCAACCTTATACAAACTTTTTCCCTAAAAGGGAGGACATGAATAAAACTACTATATAGTTTAGTTTTCTTTTATAGAAATGGGATTCTATATTTAATCTAGGCGATTTGTAATCAATAACAATGGTCATGAGATGAACCGTTTTTCCCCCTTGAAAGCTGAATAATGGAGGAAATGATTCATCTCAAGCATAAGTTGAAAGTTACCATTTTGCAATAAAGGTTAAGTGCTATTGTCAAAAAAAAAAAAACAAAAACAAACATAAGCTGAAATTCAATGGCTAAATTGAGATCAATGAAAATGTCACTAAAATGGCCAAATTACATTTTACCATCATTAAAGTGATCAAATCAACCAATCAAACATTGGAGGGCTTACTATAAAGAATTAATTTCACTTTTGATAACTCATCAAAAATTTATTTGGAAAAGCCCAAATTGTTCTTGATTAACATTTATAACTTTAAACAAGTAGGGATATTTTTATATGTGGATATTTCTACTTGTTTAGAGTTAGTAACTCGAGAAAAGGACTTCCAAGTGAAAAGGAAAATTCCAAGTTATGATGTTCGAACAAGCGGGGGTAATTCCAAGCTCTAAAATTCGAACAAGACGGGGTAGTTCAATCTAAACAATAAAACTATCGCTGAATGTTCAGAATCAATAACACAAAATAATTATTTCAAGTGAGAAAAATGGGACGACAATTTTCTGCCCCTAAAAAAGCCATGTATAGCTATCAATTTTCTTGTGACACTCAAGTATTACCTATCAATGTTTAGGGCTAGCGACCAAAAACAAGCATATCCAATGAAAAAAAGAAAAAAGAAAAAGAGTTTCGAGTTCCTAAGCTTGAATAACTAAAGGTAAATTGGTCATTTGGCTCATGCGGCCTTCACTAAGTTATATAATGCAAATTCTCCTACTTATTCCGTTTTAGGAACCTTGAACAAGATATTTTATTATAAAAAACATGTCCTAGATTTAAAAAATTGAAACAAGCAGGGGCATTCATATCATATGGCTTGGGCTACTTAAGGATGGAATACTACCAAAATCACCCTTTTGTTTTAGCATCCAAAATTCTAAATCAGGTCAACTTAGATATTTTTAAATATTTTCTTAAAGGCCTCGTAGAATAACTACCACATTGGACGATTTGACCACGTTAATAGTTTTATGAGATAATTTTACTATTCAAGAGATAATCTCCACAAAATATACTCATTCTATTTTGAATCTTGAGATAATGTAAAATCTATTTTCATTTAGTTGAGTGCAATTACTGAAGGCTGTAGCTTTAAGGTATTGTAAGTGATATCAGCCACTTTACTATAACTGTGAAACTATTCATTTTGCAATAGGGTTAATTTAGTAAGATATTTTGGATTTTAGTATAGACTTATTTGTCATATTTTCACCTCAATATGGCATGAGCCATATGGAAAATGATGCCACCTGTGCGCATTATTTCATGCTCGGCCATTGCCTATAGAATTGTGTATGAACTAGGAAACAACCAGGATGAGTGGCCAGAAAAAAAATCCAATAAAAAACTTATTTCTTTGTCTAATAATATAAGGTGAGGTTTCTATAGTGCCTAGGCTGTAAACAATCAAATTAGAGCCTACCTTCAAATAGTGTGGAGAAATGAGGTTTCAATACTAAAAATATTTGTGATAGCCTTAAAATATATTTTCATCTTTATTTATAAAGTTTAAAGCTTCAAATATAGTGTAGATCAATAGATCTATGAAAACTTGAAAATCTTGAAAATAGATGGTCCAAAAATACATTACAAAATACACTATTTCCAAAACTTGAAATCTATTTTTTTTTCATGTTTATGTATCTTGATGTCGAGATGATTAATTTGAGGATATTTGAGGATCAAAACAACCTCTTCTAGTGAAATTTTAGAGGTAGGCTCAAATTTGATTGTTTAGAGCCTTAGCTCTATATGAACCTTTCACAATAATATAACACTCCCTACCGCGATCTTTGGAAACTACTTAAAACTAAAACTTCACATCACACACGCATTTGCAGCCAAAAGATCCCAAACTGCAAAAAATCAAGGTCATGTTTCTTCCTAATTCTCCCTTGGTTTGATTTTGAAAATTGAAAGCGTTCATACTCAAATGTGCAGTTTGCAGTGTTACTCCAACACTTCATATTTCTTTAGTTCAATCGTGTCAATGCTAAGACATCCCCTAACACTTATCCGTGCTGGTCGAGTGACATCAATGTTTTTTTAGTACCATGTCAATGCTTCACTTGGTTTTGGTTAGGATTTAAACCTTGGACTGCTTAAATATGAATAGCTCACTATCACTCCATCTAAGAAGTAGCTTTAAATGAGCATAATCGTACAATACAATATATATACAAATAACATTATCTTCTTCAATAAAACATTGAGATATCATGGCTCCTAAATGTGATGCCTACCTCTTCCACTTTGCCACTAAGCATAGATGTATTTAATATGTAGGAAATTGTGATTGTCTTATTTAGTGGTATTTATACGGACATGTCAGGGAAGTACTAGGTTTTTTGCCCCACATACTGGACACCCAAGTACCTAATAAATTTTTTTTTAATGTTATCAAATTTTTATTACCAACTAAACCATGATTACAACTCTCAGCATTCACATCACTTAGTATTTACATCATTCAAAATCGAAATGGAATCCTCTTTTAGTTAATCCATCAGCAATACCATTAGATTCTCTAAACATATGCTAGAAGGATAGCAATAATACTCCTTCTAAGTCCAAAACTTGGCCCCAAATCGATCGCAACATCCAAGCAACACGAAGTTCCTTGTTGCACCACTTTATCACATTTAAAGAATCACCTTCCACAACAATGAAATGGCCCAAATTCATGGCTTTAATAAACATGAATCCTTTAAGCAACGCTGCGAATTCTGCCATGTTAGCCATTGCCCACCCAATAGGTCCAGCATAAGAGAGAATAATTGACCCAGTCCAATCTCGCACTACACCTCCAACCCCTACATTCCTAGAATTACCCATAGAACCACCATCAAAGTTTAGCTTCAAACAACCTAGTACATGGGGTATCCATCTGTCGTTCATTCTCGGCCTTGTCCTATTAGAAAAAGCAAGATTGGCTAAATTTAAATGTACATCGATCTTAGTAATCCATCTCCCATCTTTGGTGACAGATAACCAACTCCATATAATATGAAGTATACGTTGTAGAAGGCCATCATCAGAAAGCATTTGTCCTTCAAAAGTATGTCTATTGCGCTCTTTCCAAATTTCCCAACACATAGTACCTCTTACAATTTGCCAAATCACAGACACCACTTTAGGTAGAGCCAGAAACATCAATTGTGAGATGATACCCAAACCACTTTGAGGTAGAGTCATCCTAAAGCCAAGCAAATAAAAGAAATAGTTCCAAATACCTGTGACAAAGCGACAGTGAAGAAATAGATGTGAAATCAACTCCCCATCCTCTTTACACATTAAGCATACATTGGGTAAGATCTTTCCTCTTTTAATTAGATTATCAATGGTAAGAACTTTATTTTGCCCAGCCAACTATATAAACATTGAACTTGGTGAAGAATAGACCACTTCCATATTTGGGAAATTTGGAGTAGTGACCATCTGTAGTGTGATCATGAAACAAGAGAGAGTGCATGGCTTTTACCAAAAAAAGACCATCCTTACTGTGCTCCCAAACCAACTCATCACCAATATAACTGAATATACACATTTCCTGTAACTATGATAACAGGCCCATGATCTGTGCCACCATATTATCATTAACACGGTTATAAGGAAACTGAATATCCCATACCACCTGCTCCCCAACCACTTGATAAGTATCACTTATCAAAGCATTAGGATAAGAAGTCTTAGCAAATAATTTAGGGAAAGTGATCTTCAAAGGACTATCCTCGAGCCACTTATGATGCCAAAATAGAATTTGGGCTGCATTCCCCACACACCATTGGATGTCTCTATGGAGATAGGCTTTGAACAGAAAGATATCTTTCCAAAAAACAGACATCAATTTACTTCTTTTGCCACCTCCAATCCACACACTGTAGTTATCCACACCATATTCTGCAGTCAGGACCTTGCACCAAAGTTGGTCCTTGAAACATAAACTATGCCACCACCATTTTGTCAATAAGGCCTCATTCATTAATGCCACTCTCCAGATACCAAGACCTCCTTCATTTTTTGGGGTACAAACTCTATCTCATTTTACCAAATGATATTTTTTATTATCTCCAAAAGAACCTCAAAGGAAACATCGCATCATCCTTTCAATCTTCTTAACCACACTTGCTGGCATTTTCAGTAGAGACATTTGATAAATAGGTAAATGTGCCATATAAGATTTCAACAAGGTCACTCGGCCCTCAAGAGACAGATATTTAGGCTTTTATAAATCCAACTTTACTTGGGCACGTTGGATCACTCAATCCCAAACCGAAATAGGTAATCTAGAATCAGAAATAGGAAGGCCTAAGTAAGAAATGGGGAAATTGTCCATCCAAGAATCAGAGCTAGCTCCTCAGTCAGTTCCCTACTACAATTAACTCCAACCAAGGACGTTATCGTATTTACCTTTAAACCCACTCCACCTCACAACACTTCTGAAACATGCCAATATTTTCAATATACTCCTTGGCCTATGTAAAAATCAGAGTGTCATCAGCATACTGAAGGTGTGCAATAATAGGACCATTTTGACAAACAGAAAATCCCTCAAAATTGCCTCTATTCACCACATTCGACGTCATCAAACTGAAGCATTCTTCATAGACAGTGAATAAGAAGGCGATAAAGGGTCCCCTGGTAGATTTAAAGAAACCTTTGGGGCACCCATCAATAAGAATATAGAAATGTGTTGAGAATAAACAACCATAAATCCATTTGCCCCACTTTCTACCAAACCCCATACACTTTAAAACTTCTCACAGTATGCTCTATTTTACTCTGCCTTCTTCATGTCCAACGTAATAATTACCCTCAGTTCCTTACTTTCCATTCTGGAATGAATACATTCTTGGGCTTGTAAAATACTATCAGTTATCAACCTATTTTGAATAAATACCGCTTGAAGTCCAGAAATCATCAAACCTAGCACTTTTTTCAAACGCATAGCCAATACTTTCGCAACAATTTTGTATAGGCTGGTAAGTAAGCAACTAGGTCTGATATCTGTGAATTCTTTGATACCTGATTTTTTTGAGATGAGTACAATAAAGTAGAGTTAATCCCTCTAAACAGTTCACCCCTTTCCAAAAAACTACGAACCATACCTAAAAGTTCTATCGAAATCATAGACCAAAGTCTATGAAAGAAACACATAGAAAAACCATTAGGTCCTGGTGCCTTATCCCCTGCCAACGAGAACATTGCAGCTTTTAACTCCTCCATAGACACATCAATTTCTAACTGTGCTGCAGTTTCCACAGGAAGATTTTAAAGGGGATACGAACCATACTAGGGGTAACACATACCTTTGATGTAAAAGCCTTACGAAAATGATCAATAACTACCAAATTTCGGCCATCTATATCATCCTGCGCAACCCCTTGAATAATAAGACTGGATATATCATTCTATCTTCTACGTACACTGGCTATAGAGTGAAAGAACTGAGTGTTCAAGTCACCCTCTTTAAACCATTTGACACGTGATATTTGTCTCCAATAAACTTCCTTAGATCGCCGAAATTCATTTAAAGAATTTAAGTTTTTCGATTCTAGCACTAGCATGTATCTCAAAATATACACCTTCACTCTGCACAGTTTGGTCAATCCCCTTAATCTCCTCCAACAGGTTATCAATCTTAGCTCTTAATTGATACTTATTTTTCTTTTTCCATTCTATTAACTTGTGCTTTATAAAGAGCAGCTTTTTATGCAACTGAAAGTTTAAGGATCCGTAGGTAATTGAGCTCTCCCAAGTTACTCTAATAAGATCCATCACTCCTGCTTCATCCAGCCACCCAATCTCAAGTCTAAAAGGTTTTAGACCACCCAGAGGGTTACTAGAAACAAGTAACAATGGAGTATGATCCGAGGACAGTCTTGGCAATGTTTTCACCATGGCTAATGGAAAGCACTCCAAAAATTCATTAGAGACTAGGAATCTATTAATCTTAGTTATGATAAGATTCCCTGAACCATTATTGGTCCAATTATAAGAAGTACCTAACATAAGTAAATCCACCAGATAATAGTTCTGAATGAAAGCATTAAACAGTCTCGTGGAGGAATTAATGCATCCTCTTACGGATGACTACTCTGGCCATCTAATTAAATTGAAATCACCCCCCATACAAAAGGTATATTAAACTGCTATAAAACCCCTGATAAAGCATTAAGAAAACCTTCCTTAAGATCCACATTGTTTGGATCATACACATTCACAAGACCCCATGAAAAGTTGGGCTCAGGACCATTGAAAAGAACAACTAACCACCCATACGCTTTGCAAATCTCAAAACTTTGTAGAATTTGAGGATTCCACAACACCCAAAGCTCACCCGAGGCCCTAACAATGTCTAAACCAATAAAACAAACCGAGCCAGGACCCCAAACTTCCCAAGACCCCATGACAGATGGGTTGGGAAGTTTAGCTTCTTACAATAAAAGAACATCAGGTCTATACTTGTTAGCAAGAAATAAAACATCCATTTTCCTACTTACATTCCCTAACCCTCTAACATTCCAACTTAAAACGAGCACCAGAAAAAGTTGGAAGAAGAACATGGACCTTCAACATCAGTTCTAGAGAAGAAGCGTTCTAGCAAAAGTCCACTGACCTTGATGTTAGAACCATCAATCGAGCTCACAGATAGTAGATCATCCGCATTCGCAATCGGCTCTGTGCTGACCAAATTAGGGCCACAAGCCCTTAGCCTAGCCGAGAATTTGGAAAGAGCAGCCGCCTTCCTATCTTTGGCCCTGGATTGAGCCCACTTCTTTCCTTTGCTATGGGGTATAGTACAGGGGAACACCACAATCCTCCTTAGACATCTTTATCTCCTCAGCATCCTTCTTCTCAGCCACCTTCGAATCAGTCACTCGCCCTTTTTGGATTGCCTTCTCAACCCTCTTATTCTGAGCAGACCTCTCAGCCCGTTTCTCTGACTTCTTCATATTCTTTATCGCTAGATAACCACAATAATGGGAACTCGATAGTCAAGCCCCATGTCATCAAGCAAAACCCTATATCGAGCATCATCTTTATTGTCTTCATCGATGTCCCCCCTCTGAGCAACAGAATGAGGAATGGCAGCAATGTGTGGCACAGTATCAGAAACCACCATTGGCATCATAGGGTCAAAAGCTTCGCTCTTCTCAATCTTCTCTCCACCTTCCTCAGGATCATCAATCTTCACCGACCATTCACCTTCATCCTCCACTGACTCAGCCATCGAAACCATCGCCGTATGATCAACCAGCAAAGGATCAAAGTGTGATCTCACACTTGGGGATGTTCTCTTCTTCGCTGCTCTACGACAAGGGAGAAACGTAAATCTTCTAGTCATCATAAGCATACATAGGAGGATTCTGGCCAGTTGTTCGGATGCAACAGTGCTGAGATTTTCCGACACCGGCATTTGTTGAAACTGACCCACCACCCTCACCTTCCAATTCCCACGACAGAGGCAGTTTCCAAAACTTGCCTTCCTAAGATTTTCTTGATTGAAGCCTGCCTCAGTGTCACATTGCGCCACCTCAACCCGGGAAAAAGAATTCATAGCAGTTGGTGAACTTGCAAGGCCCATCAACACTCGCGTGTTACCACCACTCACATTTTCCTTTGGAATAATCTGAGCTGGATACGAGGTAACTGTAGAATCAGGAAACCGTCGAATGGGAACCCAAATTTTTCGGGTTGTTAGAAACTTTGTAACTCTTTGCCGTTTACCCTGCAATAGTAACGGCCTGAATGATTTCCATCCATATTCAAATTTTTCCATTCTATTATCACCAGAAACCTGACTGGAATTACCTTCTTACCTCTATTGTGCACCTTAGTCCACCCCTCTTCATTAGCATAAACCTTACTTTGATGAAGGTTGCTTGTGAATAGGTTGTAAACGGTGATTCTGAACCACATGTAATCATAAACAGATCACGACCTACTTGTAGTCTTATCTACCTCGGGCACTTGATACCCAAGAATCTATTAATCTTAACTCTGATAAAAGAAGCATTGGGACCACTTAAGAGCTCATGATCCACATCACAATATTCTCCAAAAGAATTGATGATTTTCTTGAACACTAATACATTCCAAACATGAAGGGGAACACCCCATAAGCGTACCCAGATAAAGTCCTTTTGCACGAAAGACGAGTGCATCATAGGGCTCCATTCCAACAGGGTCATCAACGAACCCCGAACTCTGTAAAATTTCTCCATTCAAGCACGAGCAACATCATTATCAGATCGTAAAATAAAGGCGGGCCGACCTTTACTTAAGGAGAAAACTTCTGGCAAATACGGAAGCCCCCACCCACGTCTAGCCCAATCACTCAAGACCAAAAGTGTCATCCAAAGGGGGACAAAAAGAACCTACCATGATTTGTCGAGCTTTCCTAACAACATCATTCATCCCATCAATCAGCATTTTAGGAATCTCAGAGACAACACCATTAGACTTATCAACAAAACCTCTACCTACACCTATCAACAAAACCTCTACCTACACCATCTCTACCTTCACCATCACTACCTAATTCCATTCTTCTCCTGCTTACCTAAGTTTTACTTTATCCATCAGAAACCTCATAAGAAAGTAGCTTTCTCTCTCTTGAACCCTATCTCTCCAACACCACCTCCTCTCTCTCAATTGAAAGCCACCTCTCTCTTTTTCTCTCTCTAACTTGGGTAGGAACAACTGAACGATTGAATGTTTCGACAAAGATGATTGATTTGCCTGCTCATTCCCATGATTTTTTCTAACTAACCAGCACTATAGCATTCTTCAAGTGCTAGAACAATAAATTTTGGCTCTTTTGCATGAGTCATTGGACTAAAATCACATCTTCACAATCGCCTAGGCTGTAATTTCTCTTTCTTTCTAATCAATTATAGAAATCCTTAGACTAATACCACTTCAAAAAAAACCACTAAAAATTGAATGTGATAGATTCAATAAACATACAAGCCCTTGATTTTCTTTTAGAAATTGCATATCTTTAAACCAGACCTTCAAATCCTAACCCCGTGAAACCAGCCCCGGAAAGGCCTGAAACTCTCCATTTCCCAATTGAACAAGACCCACAATCTTCACGCTCATTCAAACCAAAATACCCCATATTTTCGATAACAAACAAAGCAAACACCCAAACCCACCAAATCCCTCAACACTCCTCCTTGTTCTCAGATCCTTTAAACGAAACAGCAACACCAACCATAAAACTAGGCCTCCATGAAACCAACCCACCTTCCCTTTACAGATCCCTAACCCTAACTTTCAAACCCAATGACCCAGTTCCCCAATGATGACCCCCACCTCTCTCCAGATCCCTAACCACCAAATTAAGCTTCTCCTTTTAACATATATTTTTTTAATGTCTCATAGCTTGCCAGTATATGCATGGACACATATTTGAAAAATTAATAATAGGGGTCATCTCTTGGTGTACCCCAAGGTTGAGAATACCCCATGAGGCGAGATTCTGCATAAGCAATTTTTTTAAACGGTAAAGTGGGAATGAAAATTTTTTTCTTGTCTTTTTTTTTCCCTCCTATATCCTTTTTGAGACAAAACCAAACGTCAAAGCAAACCACTACACCATTCTAATGCATTTCTAAATACCTAATAAATTTTGACACCTACTTAGGTGTCCATGTAATGCTGATTTGATCTATAGTTAGATCTAGTCAAGCGTATGATGTTGAAATTTTAGGGGTGCTTGATCATTTGATCTAATTTTTGTGATCCTCCCTTGGCTTATTATATTCAATTGAACTAAGTATTGAGCTTGCTGGTTCAATAAGGTTTTTAATGATCTAATTAAGTAAGAAAAAAGTGTGATACTTGCTAGGTTTTGCTACACATTTAAAGCACATCTTTTGCGTTGCATTAAGCTCATTGAAATCACATAGCCTTGTGATAATGTGAGCCTTGTGATAATGTGAATGATATTTGAATCTATGATTGCCTCACCTATGATTCTCATATAGATCAGTTTGTATTATACTTTTAAAGAGTTTTTAGCCTATGTTTTTTTTTACTAATATATAGTGATAAATGAGGGGATAGCTGATTCATATTTTTAATTTACTTGAATTTTAGGGATATACTTGTAGTTACCTTATTATTATGGGAAAAGTTTATATGGAGCCTAGCCTCTAAACAATCAAATTAGAGCTTATCTCAAAACTTTCACTAGAATAGGTTGTTTTAATGCCCAAATATCATCAAATTGATCATCACGACATTATGATGCATGCACATGAGAAAAAAAAGGATTTCAAGTTTTGGAAATAGTGCATCTTGTAACGCATTTTTGGACCGTCAATTTTCAAGATTTTCATAGATCTGCTTGATCTACACTATTTTTTAAGCGTTAAATTTTATAACTAAAGATGGAAATATAATTTAAGGCTATCACAAAACATTCATGTATTGAAACTATATTTTTTGGCATTATTTGAATCTGGGCTCTAATTTGATTGTTTAGAGCCTCAACTCTATACAAACCGCACCCTATTATTATAGACAGGGAATTTGGAGATAGATTATTTAGGAAGGTGTATCTTTTAATTAGGAGTATATGTTTTAATCTTTAGGGAAGCTTTTTTTAGATAGGATTAGATAGGAACGTCGACTACATGGCTTATCTTTTAGAGATATCTTTCATGGGTTATCTTTTAGAATCATCTTTTTTTTCTTTTAGATTAGAAAGGATAGTTTAGAAAGGGAAAATTGTTTCATGCAGATTAGAACACATTTTTACAATATGTAGTACCAAGGTATAAAGCATCCATCTTTAAGATAGATGCAAATAGGCGGTCCATCTAAAATACTTGACTAATGGTCCAAATGTTTTTGTTACTAAATTATTATTTCTAATTAAAATTTATTTATTTTTGCACATTCATGATCTCCATATCAGAGATTATATGTCCTTAAAAATTAAGTCTAAAAATCTATCCCAAAAATAGATTTTTAAGAGGTGACTGTATGGACTCATAGAAACGGTATCCTTTAGAAAGAAGCTTGTCTCTTAGACTAAAAAATATGTTAATCTAGAGAAGTTTATCTTTAGAAAATAATGTCTATAAGGTTTTAGACGTAGTAATAAAAGGATGGGCTTGTATTGTAACGAATTGGGAAAAGGAAAGGAAAGAAAAAAAAAGAAAAGAGGTCTTTGTGTAGAAGGTAGAGAGAGAGAGAGAGAGAGAGAGAGAGAGATTGGCTCTTTTTTCTTTTCTTTTTTTTGGTGGTGTTGTGTGATGGATGTCTTGATTTCTCTTGTTTGTCCCTTTTTTTTTACTGTTTCTTCTCTGTTCATTCTTTCTTTCACTAAAAATGTAGTTGTAGTCCCAATTGTTGGTTGCCTATGACTATAGCCACGTTATTTGGTATAAAAATTCATTTCTTATGGGATTGTAGTATTGTTCGTAAAGGCATTGTGGCTGGTGGACATGCTCTACTATAGGGTATTGGAAGCGAGTCCATCCAGTGAGGATGGGACCTTTGAAACGTCACGATTAAAGACTTAAAAAGGTAAGTTGAGGAGTTAACCCAATACTTTGCATAAAACTAGACTTGACATGCAATAATGAAAAAAAGTGAGTTGGAAGCTACATTTGAGAACTCTATTCTTGGCACACTCCTTGCATCGAGAGGATCATGTGGAGGAAAGTAGATCGTGAGATTTCAACATTAAAGTTGATCTACCTAATTTTGAAGAACAAGAATGATCCAATCTTCAATTAAGTTTAATGTATTTGAAATAATGGATGCTTATATATTTGATAATGCTCCTATATTTGATAATATTTTTATTTATGATAAAGAATTAGGCCATCTTATCTTTGATGGTGTAGGCAAAGAACTTGGAGTTGCTATCTATGACGAAGGACAAGTTATTGGTGATGGTGGCAATGATGGTAATGAAGTGATAGTGACGGTGAAGAGATCATAGAGAAGGCAATTAGGGGCAATGATGGTAAATATCACTTTTCTCTCAATAGTAGTGCTAACTCTTCATATTTTCAATTTGAAGATTCTACCTTACATATCACACTGCAGTAGTTGGTTGTGCCAAAACTTTCAGTAATTGGTTCAAGGATATTTTAATTAGGCCCATTAAGGGATCAAGCTGTAATGTCAATGTACAATATTCGGGTTGATAGAGACCTTGTGTTTGGAGGAGGATTTGTATTATCCAATTTTAAAAGTCGTGGGTGAATTTTCTCCAACCAAGGGAGAATGATACAAATCAAGGGGTGGCTGATCCATACTTTTATTTTTCACTTGAATTTCAGGTACATGGTTGTAATTACCTTATTATTATAGACATGGAATTTAGAGTTAGATTTTATTAGGAAGATTTATCTTTTAATTAGTAGGTTACAAATTTGTTTTTAGAGAAGATTTTTCTAGATAATATTAAATAGGAACGTGGACTGCATGGTTTATCGTTTAGAGATATCTTTCAAGGGTCATCTTTTAGAAATATGTTTTTTAGAAAAAATAACGTATATATCTGTTATATTTACCATTATTACGGGTTTACTTTTAAGTTTATGTTATTACACCTATATCTCTTATTTTCACCATCTAAATATTTTTTAATTTAAAATACAGAAATACTCATTTTCGATTTTTCAAAACTCAAAATGAGTATGAATTCATTTTTTCAACAATCAAATTTCTTTTTTGTTCCTTTAATCCCTTTTTCCCTGCCTTTCTCTTAATTTTAGACATTTACCTCTCTCATCTCTCTGGAATTTTTTTCATGCCTCTCTCTTTTACCCCTCTCTACCCAACCCCAAAAGAACCTCTTCAACCTCTTATGCTATTTGTAGCTAACAATATCAAGCAACCAAATTGGAGAATCTCCTCTCTCTTTTACCTCTTTCTACCCCAACCCCAAGAGAACCTCTTCAGCTATCCATAATTAATAATATCAAGCAACCAAATTGGAGAATCTTTTAGTATCAGTTTGGATGTACCCAAGTCTCAAATATTTTTGGATCGCAAGATAAAAGGATTAAGATAGAAGTTAGGAACATAGTTTGGATAATCTCAGAAGAATTTCTATCTCATTAAAAAAAAAATCGCTTTGCCCACAAAATCATGTGCACTCAAATTTTTTTGGCTTGAAATACCTCTCTCTTTCTCTATCTCAAGCATCTTAAACATGTTATGTAGTTTTTCTCATCAGGGATATTTCGGTCAAGTGCTTTCATGTAAAATATATTTTTGATAATTTTCGTAGATACGTTTATTTTTTATGAACACACACTCCAAATTTTACGTCATTCCAATTTGTAGAAAAAATTTAAAAACAAAACACTACCGGACAATCATGAACGTGCGATGAACTTTGGACGGTGATGAGAGTGGGTGAAATCACTATTCATTTTGGCCTATAGGCGTTTTGTAGTATCTTTTATATATATATATAAACAATGAAAGTGGGTGGGATAGGAGCTCACTTTCTCTCTCTCTACTATTTTTTCTCTTTCAGTACCTCTCCCTCATTTTATCTAGGTATCTGTCTCTCTTCATTTAGTCGCAGTAGAAAGAAAAAGGCGAGCATTCTCCCTCTCTCACTTTCTCTCTAGCAAACAATTCTTCTCGTAAACTATTATTAATTTTTAGAGGGATTTTGTGTGCTTGGAGTATTTCGAAGGTTTCAATCTTTTGTGGGATTTTGTATCCCTTTATCTGCTCTTTGAAATTTTACCCCATGCCTCTCTCTCTTCTACTTCTCTCACAAAGGAGAAAAAATTCCTGAGAGCACAGAGAGGAGAGCAAAACATCCAAGCTTAAAGGCAAGGAGAAAAGGGTTAAACGTGTCAAACAGAAATTTGGTTTTTGAAAAAAAAAATTAGGTCCCATTTTAATATTTGAAAAACTGAAAATAGATATTTATTTTTGTTTTGTAGATTGTTAGGATAGTGAAAAATGACTATAAGCATAATAATGGAAACTTCGAGGTAATCCTGTAATGACAGTAAATACAATATATATATATATATATATAGGAAAAGTCTTCCCAACACCTATAGGCGAAAATGAATAGTGATTTCGTCTATCCTCATCACCGTCGAAATTTCAACGCGCAGTCACTATTGTCCAGTAGTGTTTTATTATTCATTGCTTTTCTACAAATCGGAATAACCTAAAATTTGGAGGGTGTGTACATCTTACTGAGACACATCTAATAAAAATATAAATTTTTTTTCGCAAGAACAATATTGACCAAAATACCCCTAAAATATTTTGAGGGTATTTTGGTCAATGTTTTCATGTAAAATATTTTTTTATATTTTTCAAAGATTCCCATATTTTTTGATGAATACAGCTCCAAAATTCAAGTATTCAGATGTGTAGAAACAAAATGAAAAATGAAA